>JAOTAX010000008.1:11345717-11390791 GCA_025629825.1 Erythroxylum guanchezii
AGAAATCATACTATATTTCCTCATTTAATTCCATTTAAATAAATCAAATCTCCAAGAAAAGTTCGGGGTCCAACAATTATATCTCAAATGCTTGGGGATTAGAAGTCATAACTGGAACATTGAGAATAAAAATTTTGAATTATCAACTATGATTCTTTTATTACGTCAAGTTTGTGAAATTAGGCTTAGTTACGGGAGAGCCAAAAGTCGAAATTCAAAGTAGTTAAAACTTCATTAGATTTCAATATATTCGCCACAATTTCAAGTCATTCCGATGTTCATTTGATTCGTCTCTTTCACTCCTTTTGTGTCCGAATTTAATTTGTCTTTTCGGTCTCTTCTGCTTGGACATTCAGTTATAAAAGAAATCCTGCAAAATTTTCAGTGACAATTTATAGGCAGTTTGTCTATTTCTATTGCCTCTTTTATTACCTCTCTCTTAGGGGTAGGGAAATGTCTCAGCGCATAAGTCGCAAGCATTATTTGTGACCAACTATACTAACTACTCCTTGGATATGATGGTGCTCAAAGTGATATTTTTGGAAGGTCATAGACAAGCAAGACAAGTTAGAGAGAGAGGATGCACCCACACCACCTTCCATTATAAAGCCTCCCACTTTAGAACTAAAACCTTTACCTTCTCACCTGAGACACATTTTTAGGCAAGGGCCACACTTACCCATTATCACTTTCGACCAATTGAATGTTGAGCAAGAAGAGAAAGTGGTAGAGACCATTAAGAAGAGGATAAGAGCCATGGGGTGGCAAATTTATGATATTAGGAGGATTAGCCCCAATGTGGTGATGCATAGGATTAACCTTGAAGAAGGATGCAAGATAGTAAGGGAGAGGCAAATAAGGTTAAATCAAAACATGCAAGAGGTTGTGAAGAAGGAAGTAGTGAAGCTTTTAGAAGCAGGTATTATATACCAATTCAGATAGCGAGTGGGTGAGTCCGATGCAATGTGTGCCTAAGAAGGGGGGCATTTTTTACCTTAAAAGCATTTTGCACCGTACTCAATCTTCATAGTTGTTATTTGTAATGACAAGAACCATTCTGATAGTTGGAAATTTAAATAGTGAATCTTTTGACTATATGAGGAATATATTTTATTGTCATAGATTTATAGTTGCAAGTAACTAGTGGTGGAGATCCATGATCTATAACTTGGGAGAGACAACTATTTGCAATTGGTTGATCTTTGTAACTTGGTTAATGTGGCATTAAGGAATCATATTCACTAAAATATGATTGCAGGAATTCAAGGGCAGGGTTGTTGGTGTTAAGGTAAACCCTGTTGATATGACTTTTCTATCGAACAATCTTGTAGCTAAAAACTTAACCTATTCTTCCTAGAAAAGTTGATCGTATAAGCTTGATGGCTAGGGTTTTATGGTGATTTTGAAGAGTTTGGAGTTTTATCAAGTAAGTTATACATTAATCTTCATGATTTGTTGAATGAAACGTGTATGAATTGTAGGTAGTTTATAGGATGAACAAAAAATCTAGATCGTCCAAAGTAACAATCTGGGTATGATCAACATCTATTCTCCAGCTCAAGGGGGAGTGTTACTATTACATATTATGAATTAATGTATAGATATTATAGGGTTTAATAGATGTTGATCTTGCCCATGTTTCTTCTTAAAATAAAGTTATATCACACTTGCATTCAACGGTACTAGTTTGTACCAACACACATATCTGAGACCTAGGTATTCGAACATACCAATTACTGCTCCTTACATGGATGTATGTGCCAACAGTCAAGGGCATGGTTGCTGGTGTTGATACGACTTTAATTATAGATCCAAAACAATTTATGCATGCGAGAAGAATGTAATCCCCACTAAATTAATTTGTGATGATCACCAGTCCCATTCTTGTGTTCAGGGAGGCTTCATCTAACCTTTCAAGGCCCTATACAATTCCTTAGGATTGTTTCAAAAGAGGTAACATAAAGCACTTCAGATCTGCATGCACTATGCCTTGAATAAGTGCTCAAGTTAGATATCATCAATTGCTTGTGAATAGTGCCAGTATAATTACTTTCAAGTCATTCAAATGAAAAAAAGACGTCATGCAATGACCAATGAATGACAGAACCTATAACTAAAAAAGTAACGATGAAACACAGTTTAAATGTGAGAACAAGCAAATAAATGATTTCAAGCACATACGTCCAATTGTCAGCCAGATGTAGCAAATACATCTATATAGTAATAATATGTATGAATTTAAAATATTTAATTCAGCGAGTGCCAACAGTCAACATTTGGAAAATGGTTGGCATTTTTCCTAATCCAAAAATATTCATAATTTCAGAAAATTTTTCAAATTTTCACTAAAAACTCTAAATCAATAATTATACTAGCCAAATTAATTTTGAAGACAAAATATTCACTATTCACATCATAATCACTTAAAAAATCATTTATACTCGGAAAATGTCAAATGAGTGCATAAACAGTCATTGAAACGTGTACAGAAAAATCAAATCCACGTATATGTATGTTAATATTATGCATGAGCATGAAATGCATTTCCTATTTTTTTCAATATTATTTCTCATATTCAGTATTCTAGGGTTCTAACCCTTAACATGGGAAAAATGGGATGTTACAGAACTGGACCATTTGATAGCCTAATAGTTTTAATAACAATCTTAATAATTTACTTTTTTAAGTTATTACTATTCAAATTCAATAAAAAATGCACATAATGTATCACATCCTTACTGCATGGTATACACTGGGACATCCAAAGGTCATTCCGATACATATCCTATGATAAGGGCAAGCTACGTTCGATCACTACATTCACTTCATATGGCATCATATCGTTCTTTGCTTGTAAAGCATCATAAGAAAATCACAATATTTTAAAACCAACTTTTTCCTCATTTCATTTCACAAAATCGAAAGTCTACATTGTATCTTTCAACATTTTCCATATGTACATCATCAAAAACCAAATACAAAAGTACTACATGAATGAGGAGATTATGTACAATCTAATTAATCTGTCCAAAAATCCTAGCTGACCAACCTTTGAGCCATGACTTCTCTTGCAAATCACAATCTACACGGTTGGTAGAGCCTCTCAGAAGCTAGAGTTGTCTCTCGGTCCTGAAAAGACAACATTGCAATTTTGGTGAGTTTTGCGAACTCAATGAGGTAACCATCATCGATGGTTCACTCAAATCATGCAACACATCATTTCACATAACATATAATCTCATTTTTGCATAATTGATCATATATCACATTGTCACTTAAGCATAAGAAATTATGACATTTCAATCCAGCAAACACACCATATAATATGCATATGAAATGCTCATGAAACACGTTCCAATTATTACATTGCTGTGACTGAGTGCCTGAACTATCTTGTATCTATTTTGGATACCAGGCTCATTAATAACTGTCCCTTATTCGATGAGGATACAGGGCTCGTTTTACATAGTGAGCCTTAGGCTTTTAATCACTATTTTAGCTCGAGGCTCTTTTTACTTGTTGAGCTTTAAGCTCTGATCGGTGACTACTCTGGTCACAACTGCCATTATATGATTATGCATTCATGAATGGAATGCATATACCAATCTCAATCACATTATAAAGCACATAGGTCTTCACGTTCATATTCAAGCAGTACTTCAATATCTTAATCCACATTACATAATCATCAGACCTTCTGCCCGAAATCCACAATTAAACACATTCATTTATCATTCAAAGCATAATTTAAGCAAACAAGTAATTAAGTGAGACCATCTTGGTTACTCACTAGTTGCTCTTAATTAAGTGAGACCGTCTTGGTTACTCACTAGTTGCTTCCGAAGCTAATGCCTGGAAGATCCAGCAACATCTAGAGGCTGATGTTCCAGTTGCTCCTCTATCGCAATTAATATACACAATATCACAATTTGTATAATCATAAGTATTCAATAATGCACATGTATGAAATGAATTATGTACAACGCATGTTCATGATAATCCCGGGTATCATTCCATCAATTTCATCACACGTTTAATCTCATTTCAAAACTCATCTAGGTATAATTTATACTAAGGTTTATGCCTCACTGAGACCATTAAAAATCTCAATTCATTTCTCATTGAATCACTTCAGATTTTTCCAAGACACCCCTTTTGGGTTTACTGTTAACGTACAATCAGAAGGTGAAAATGAGGTAATTTGGTCAAACCCTCTACTATAAAAGTGTTCCCCTATGTCTTATGTTTCTATTGACACTAAAATCATTCAATTTGGTACAGTAATTTGGAAAATATGCTTCAAACATTATCGGGTTGTTTATATACAAAAACAATGTATTTCTTAGAGAATGAATCAAAATTAGACTTCTTCAGATAATTCATAGCCCTATTTCTCTACTTTACTCAAATCAAAAACCATATCATTTGGATGACCAAAGATCAAGATATAACCTAAATACCCAAACATGTTCAGTGAAATCACATCAGTTCATACTATTCCAATAGATTCCTTCACTTTCTTTCGATCAACCTTTTCCAAATAAATTCAAAATCCTACAATTTTTCATGGAGAGATACAAAAATGTGTTAGAAATCTATTGGTTCAATAATCACTTTATTTGGTGGTAGGTTTATGAAGTTATGGCCAAAAGAATCAACCATGCTCATGTCCTCAATCACATTGCACCTTTCTCGGGACAATTGGCATAACGTTCACTAGGGATATCGGATTAAGGTCATTCTTAAATAGTTTGAAAGAGGACTTGTAGATCTACAATTTTTGTGAAGACTCTGAAGTGAAATTCTATCATTTAGAGACACACGACCATGTGAAATCACACAGTTAGACCGTGTGTCTTTTGGGTCAGATTATGTTTTCTGCATTAAAAACACACACACGGGCCGTGTGAAATCACACGATCAGACCGTGTGTCTTTTGGGTCAGATTGTGTTTCTTTTGTTAGAAACACATAGACAATGTGAATCTACATGACCTGACCGTGTAACCTTCGGGTCTACTGATTTTTTTTCTTCTCCAAAACCCCTCCAATGGATCCTACACTCATTATAACTTCACTCTTACTCCTAATCTTCCTAAATTCATCTCTTCTAATGGAATTATCACACCATAACCATTCAAACTCCAATTATTCAAACTCCAATTATATCTCATTCACTCCCAATTCCCAACTCATTTAATTCATCATCTCGATGGATGACTTCTTGAAATATATACCCAATTTCAACTCAACATCATCCATGCACATTTCATATTCCCCACTTGATCATAAACACCCCAAATATAATACATTCCTACACACTCAAAACATAACACAACATAAACATTTATCCACAACTTTTGTTGCACCTAATTCCTAATTTCATGTTAAGATTTGGGACTCTTGAAGACAAAATTTAAATTCGATGTCTTCATGAGAAATGTAGCCATATGCCTCTAGTTTAATCCAAACTAAAAATCATCTCAATTGAACAACTATAGAAGAAGTTATGGCTAATAGACTGAAGAATACTCAGAGATAAAGTTGCTGCTAAATTTTTTCCAAATTTTCAAACTTTCAACATTTTACATTTAACTCATCTTATACCTAATTATCTCTTCCATTTCATTTCCTCATCATTATCTACCCAATTCACTCAATATATCAATCACAAACAATTCATGATCTATATTTGATCATTAACCCAAAAACAGAGCATCAAACATGTACTCATTCATCATAATTTTCTGCACTCACCCTAATACCATTATATGCAACATTTAACTTCCAAAACATCTCTATAACACATTATACATCATTAATGATCATTCACAATTACAAAAACATGACATTTACATATATTTTTCACCATCCACGTCACACACACACAAGTCACAAAATCAAGTCATCAATCCTACATTTCTCATCATTCTAATTTCATTTTAACAATACCCATAACATTTAAAGCATAACATACTTGGTTTCACTTCAAAATTTTCAAAAACAGCACTAGCCCTAGCTCCCAAGCATCACAAGTTCATCATCTTCTTGAAGGAGGTAAGGATAGGTTTTCTTATGGCAAAGAGGAAGGAGATAGCAAAGATGCTAGTAGCAAAAGAAGGAAAGTGTGATCTTCAAAGTTAAGGTGGTGGAGATTGAAAAAAACAAAAATGAAGCAGAAGAGGAGAAGAGAACCACGAAGAGGAAGTTGGGAAGAGAAAAAATAACACCAAATAGACCTTTGAATGAAAAGCAACGTAGAAGGCAACAAAAGGGGCTTTAAAAAGTTAGTGGATTTAAGACATTGTTTGGCAAGTGACATATATGTCCAATTCTTATAACTTAAATCCAATTCCTACTTTAATTGTCTCAAAATTTTCAATGACACTAGTCAATAAATCCTGCAATCATTTATCCAAAATTCCATTTCCATTGGACATTAATTTCTACTACCATTTATCATTTGTCTAGCCACTTGGCATTTTTTCTACTCTAAAAATTACCCCAAATTTTCAAAACTTTTCTTAAGAGTTCTCCAAAAATTCTAAATCAACAATTACACTCTCCAAATCAATTTTCAATACAAACGAACCACAATTCTCAATAACAATCACATTTATAAACAATTTTACCCGGAATGTCAATGAATGCATGTATAGTCATTTTCATGTGCAAAATTCACTATTCACATGTATGTGTATGCTATGTTATGCATGAACATGAAATGTGTTTTCTAATCTCTCAATAATCTCTCACATTCAGGATGGTACACATCATTGTGAGAAAGGGAGACTAAGTGCAAGTATTTCTTTTATCTAAATGGCAAGGATTTAAGTTTTTTCTTTGTATTTAATAAGCCTTAAAGTTATGAAAAGATGATATTCTATCGATCTCGCTTATCACAATTGCATAAATATTCATGTTGAATATACTCGTCCTCTTATTTCCTTGTTATTATAAAATAGTTTGAAAAGCAGGGGTGAAGGCATGTGGTAGTACTTGTATTGAGAGATTCCATAGTGGGTTTAGCAACCTTAAAAGAAGAAAAAGTCCTGTTATACCTTCCATTAGGCTACTAAAAAACAACTAAACTAGAGGATAAGTAATTATGAAAGATACAAATGTAATTATAATTAATAGATGGAATTTTGTAATAATTGCAGTTACTTCTACAATGTAAAACCTTGTAATAGTTGTAGCTTCCTTAACATTATGAAAAGCTTACAACTGAATATTAAAGTGGTAGGTGATTGAATAAAAGATAAAAAGAGTCACAATAAACATAACAATTACATTTGCTCTTCTAACTATTACAGTGTCTCTATTTCTTTTGTACTTACATCCGATGACCAAGCTATGAAATTGCATGAGACCTTCAAAATAAAGATATAAATACAAATATTAGGACTTATGATAAATTTACATTATGCACATAAATTTTTACACATACTTACTTCTTGCAAACAATAATATATCTTTCGAACAAGACTTTTACCCCAATGCATAAAATTTGTTTGACATATTTGACCATAGCCAACAAAATTTGAATGGAGTGTGTCATATTTGACCATAGCCAACAAACTTAGGCTATGTTTGGTTGGACGTAAAATTTTTAATGGAATGAAATGGTTTATGATGGAATGGAATGTAAATAAATGTATTATTAGAAAATTGTTATTTAAGAGGGATTGAAGGGTTCGTAATGTAATATAGTGAAGTATTGTTTGGATGAAGGGTTTATAATATAATATAGTGTATCATTTTACATTCCATCCTAAACCCCCCAAATAGAAGAGTAGAGTGCGTTATGTTCTAGGTTGCAGGTGATTGTAGTAGTTATACTAATTGGAGTATAGCTACTGCAATTGGACCAATGTCTAAGATAGCTGCCCAACCTGTTAGAGTTGGTGTAGCTGGACGGAGAGGCAAAGGTAGAGGCAAGACAACCTCAGCAGGCCCTAGTTTACCTAGGACCGAGGTACAGAGTTATCAACCATAGTCTTAGGCCATGAGTTTTGCTATCACCAGACAGGAGGCACAAAGTTCTCTGGATGTTGTTGTAGGTACATTACATGTCTTCGACTTTAAGGCATTGTATTGTTAGATCCAGGATCTACTTATTCATTTATTACCCCACACCAAGCATCTCAATTGCATTGTGAGAGAGGGACGTTGGGGTTCCGAGTTAGAGGTGAGTACTCCAGCCGGTAGTAATACAATGATTAGGGAGGTATGTAGAGGATATATTATCTGGATTGACCAGGCTGAATTAAAAGCCAATTTGATCGTGCTACAGTTCAAGGTGTTAGACCTTATTTTAGGTATAGATTGGCTTATTGCTCACAAGGCTGTGATGAATTGTTACACCAAGGAGGTTGTTATGGAATCTCCAAATTAACAGAGAGCTATATTTCGAGGTGTTAGTCAAGCAGTGCCAGCTAGACTGATTTCAGCCATATGCGTATTTAGACTGATTAGAGGTGGATGTGAGGCCTTTCTAGCCTATGTGACAAATACTATAGTTGAGCAGACATTACATGATATTCCCATTGTTAGGGATTTCCTAGATGTATTTCTTGATGAATTACCGGGATTGTCACCAAATAGAGAGACGAAGTTCACCTTTGAGGTAGTTCTAGGTATTGGTCCTATATCTATTCCTCCTTATAGGATGGCACCTATAGAACTTAAAGAACTTAAGACTCAATTGTAGGAGCTATTAAACAAGGGTTTTATCAGACCCAGTTTATCACCTTGGGGATCTCAAGTTTTATTTTTGAAAAAGAAGGATGAAACTTTGAGATTGTGCATTGATTATAAACAGTTAAATCCGGTGATAGTAAAGAACAAGTATCAACTGCCAAGAATTGAGGCTTTATTAATTTTATTAATTTTTTATTATTAAATTCCTTATTATTATTAATTGTAATTAATTATTTATTATTAAATTCCTTATTATTATTAATAATTTTTATTATTTTTATTATTAAATTCCTTATTATTATTAAATTCTTCTTCTTATTATTAATTTTATTATTATTCTTATTACTATTATTATTAATTTTCTACTTACTATTATTCTTATTCTTATTCTTATTATTAATTTTCTACTTACTACTATTCTTAGTAATATTAATTATATTAATTATTATTAATTATTAAATTCCTTATTATTATTAATTTTCTTCTTCTTGTTATTAATTTTATTATTATTATTAATTTATTATTATTATTAATTTTATTCTTAATAATTATTATTATTTAATTTTCTACTTACTACTATTCATATTATTATTAATTTTATTATTTTAATTAATTATATTTATTTATGTTATTATTGTTATTAAATTCCTTATTACTATTAATTTACTTCTTATTCTTCTTCTTCTTCTTAATAATAATAATAATAATAATAATAATAATAATAATAATAATAATAAGAAGAAGAAGAAGAAGAAGAAGAAGAAGAAATTAATAATAATAATAATAATAATATAAAACTAAACATATTTTTGTTTTCAGTTTTTTATTAGAAATCTCAACTAAACAGGTTTTTGTTTTTAGTTTTTATATTGCAAATCTCAACCAATAGGTTTTTATTTTTCTTAAAAAAAAGAAACTAAAAACTGGAAATAGAAACAAAAAATAATAACAAAAAAAATAAAAGTAGAACCAAACGAACCGAATTGATCATTTTGTGGGAATTTACAGGAGAGATTTTCAGTTGTCCTGGTCTTAATATAAGCAGCGGAATTTGTTGCTTTAAAATTGCAGTCTGTTATAATGATGTCGTTGGGTTTGTTAGCTTTAGGACTTAATTCATAGTCGAAAGTTCAATAAATGTCCAAGTTTAATTCTAACTATTTTAATATTAATGATTTTTTTTCCCAAATGGTGTCTTAGAAAGGTTGCAATTATAAGAAGGCAATTTTAATTTTTATAACAGAAATATATGTTCTAATTTTTATAAGTTTAACGCCATGTTTCTAACAAACCAGATCCCCTCTCCCAATATGTTTTACGTTATTTTAATAGTTTGAGGACAGGAAAAAAAAAAAAATTGCATGATGCAGAAAAAAGTGATACGTAGGTGAAAAGCTTCGCAGTTTATTTTGCATAATCGCTTTGCATGTGAAAATACCAGCAAGGATTAAAGCAGCACCATCGAAGCTTTTGGACTGTATATTTATCATACAGTATCTTTTCCTGGTGCATTCGTTTTCCTCACCATTTCAACAGTGCTATCACTGACATTTTTGTATCTATACCAGTTAGCACATATAAGAAAATAAATAAAGTTGACAATTCCCAGCCCTCCGATCATGAAATAGAAATAATCTAATCTTCCCTTGTTAAGATCTTCGGCTAACCAGTCTCCTCTTTTAGTTTTTCTGGTGTTTTGGTGGATTATGGAAACCAAGAAGCCACTTAGATAATTGGCTAGTGCATTGGCCATAAAGAAGAATGATTGAGCAATGCTTCTCATGTTTTCTGGGAATTGCTTGTAGAAGAACTCGGTCTGTGCTACGTACCCAAATCCCTCGGCTAGTCCTGCAATAGCAAGTTGGGGCACTAACCACATACTAGACATTGACGAAATAGTTCCGCCTTTTGGAGCAATGCCTAGGGTTGGCTTAGTAAGAGCAACATGTCTTCTACGTTCCTCGATTAATCCAGAAACCAGCATGCAGATTACTGAAAGAACAATTGATATTCCCATTCTTTGGAGCAATGTGAATCCACCTTCTTTACCTGTCAACCTTTCGACTAAGGGAACTATAATCCTATCATATATTGGGATCCAAATTGTGAGTGTCAACATGGTGAATATAATGTATGTCGCTGCTGGCACCTGAAACTTACTTGAATTGAGATGTCTGTCAGACTGAAGGGCTTGGAGCACTGTATATGTCTGTTGTTGGACCAGTGGAATAGAGAAAATTATAGCAGACACCCATATGGGAATTGTTCTTAGTACACATTTCACTTCTTCAACTTGTTGGATGCTACAGAGTTTCCATGGATTGGTAGCTGAACCATCCATATTAAGTTTGTCTTCATCTGTTAACATTGCCGCCTTGTCAAGAGACCTGCAATACATCATGATCATTAAGTACAAGATCTTTGTGTGTTCGTAATCGTAGTACTATAGTTTTACTAACAATCATAATATTTGTTGAGACCAATAAATTATGAGTGATTTATTAACTTCAAAAGTATATAGGTTGGTTATCTCACCTAAATTGACTAGTATGTGGAAGCTTAGAGTTGATGGATTTGGCAGGAAAATAGTTGAAAAGAGAGAGCGTTGGATTTTCTGGAACTTTTAGTCCTCTCTTCTTTGTAGCAGCAACGAGTACTTGTGTCAAACTAGTTAAGGGGCTTCCTTGTGGCTTCACAACAACATAAATTCTTGTTCCCACAAAAAATAGTGCGGTGGAAAGAAACATAAGAAATGCAGGAATGGCCAACCCTATACCCCAGCTGACATCAGACTGCACATAGACAATGCCTGTTGCCGATACCATCACAGCGAAGGTATAAGTAAAATAATACCAATTGAAGAAACTCGTGATACCACCCTTGCCAGATTCAGTCTTTGGATTGAACTGATCAGCTCCAAACGCTAGGTTGCAAGGCCTTATACCACCTGCTGCAATGACTAGTAGAGCGAAAGCACTTAGTAGGAAGGTGAATTGCCAAGTTGTTGGCCCTATACACGATGTGTTCTCTTTTGCTGCACATATTGGAGGGTGAAGACTGGGAATTGCTGCTGTTAGTGTTAATATCGTCATTCCCTAAATCAAAAAGAAAAAAGTTAATAAAGCCAAAACTGACAGTAGAAAAGAGACTAGTTGATTCTTAACAGATAAAGTTGAAACTTCTCATTTTTCTATAGTTATCAAACAACTTCCACCAACACAAGGAGGGACCGGAGACAAAACTTTCGTAGGTATTATGTGAGAATATTTTACTATCAAGATCTGAAAGTGAAGAAAAAGAAAAAGAACGTCGTATTCCAAATTTAACAAAACTAATCTCAAATTACTACCATATCTAAATGCTTTAAAAGCATCCATATTGATCTGAAAAAAAAAAAAAAGCCATGTAGGAGGGATTGGTCTACAAAATAATAATGTTCATAAAGAGTAGATCTTCATCGCTAACTAGCAAAACGGAAAGAAATGAGAAAAACAAGCATATAGATAGTACCAAAACGGATGCTATAGAGCCAAGAGCTAAAGAGTTGTAACGCCCAAAGTAAGTGTCAGAGAGAAAGGCTCCAACTAAAGTAGCCATGCTTGCAGTGCCATTGAAGACGTTAACAAATGTGGTGGCAGCAACGCTTTTCATGTTGAAAACTGTTGTTAAATACACCACCAAGTTTGTGACAGATCCAACAGTACCAAGCTTCTCAAACGTCTCGTTACCTGCATGAATTTTGGGTGACAAAACAAGCAGAGTGTTTGAATCAAATATTCACAAGCTTCCAAGCAAGAAAATTGCTTCCAATAACATCAGATTCTCTCCTTTCATGTGCTTTCTATGAATATTCAACTTACCAATGATAAAGGGCATTGCTTTGATTCCTCTGTAGTTGATGACTTCCCCTCCATCATTTGGATTAGTATCTTCCTCTTTCTTGTTATCCATGGATATGCTTCACAAGAAGAGGTGTTTCTATATTATGAAGATATAGCTACAAAACTGCAGAGGATACTATATCTCCAAGTTTTAGAAATATAAATGGATCAAGCTAGCAGTGATAATTTTATATAGAATTCGGTTGATCGAGGAAGAAACTTGATGCCCAACAGTCTGATAGGGACAACAAGGTTTCCGATATTATATGGACAAGCAGTCATTGACTGGTAGTAGTACAGGATGTCAGATTTGGTGGCTAGTGTCGCCACTATTTCTTTATCTTGATCAACATCATATTTTATCACTTAAGGCACCAAAGTTTTGTTTTCCACACACGCAAAGTGTCCAGTAATTGGATTTATTAGCTATAGTAAATGAAGTCAATTTACCACTTTATATCAGGACACCTACTATCTATTATAGATAGTTTAAAGGAAAAAAAATTGAATATCTCTCATCAGATACTAGGGATACTGAGTTCTATAGAACTTATACTTGAAATGATGAACAATAAATAACCAAATGTTGTTGTATTATTGTATATAGACCTTCCTTACTGTTACTCATAGCGGCTGAAGTTATGGGTTATAAATGGTTTATTGACCATTTATTGGAATCTAAGTTTTAACAGTATCTCATCATTATGCAAAAGTATATCCAATCATCAAGAGACTCAGACGCAGGAATACTGTGGAACAAATAAAACATTTCACCAACATGCCAGTTCAAAAGATTATTACTTTATGTGTGACGGGACGTATTTAATCCGATTCTTCTTTATCGCTTTATAAGTTCCATGTGGTTTGTTTATATACTATGTTTTGTATACTGATTTTGAATGGATTGAGAGCCCTGGAAAATGGTTGGAGAGTTGGAAGTGAATCGTTCAAATTTTGTACAAAGAGCATGTCATGCTTTCTTTTGTTTTGTTCCATGTTTAATTTGTACTAGCATCAGAAGATGACATAAGAGTAGAAGTATTTATCCATTTCTACCACTGACTTATTAGACTTGTTTTGCCTCTCAAGCTCCATTAATTGAATTGTGAAGTATGCAAGTGGTCGTCGATTCCCACGTCTCCAGACTTTTAAATACAAGTATGGTACAGCTTTCTTTAATTGAAAATCCATATGACTATTTTAATGAAGTTAGCTAACACTCGAACGTTGAAATGAGAGCCATTTCTTTAAACCATTTTCATCTGCAAGCGATTTTCTATTATTAGTTCTAGACATAATCAGTTGAGGTTGAAACCTTTACAAAACCCCTTAATTAATGAGAACCCCACGACACTGTTCCATTTAATTGAAGAGTACTTCATAGTATATATATATACAAGTTTTGTTGTCTTGCACAACATAAAGTGACTTTTATAAGGCACCCACCAAAACCTTCTTTCTCATCACACAAGTTTTCTACTTGCATTAAAGCATCTTTACCAGTTTAGTGGATCACACTATAATTTGAACCCACCAAAACTCTTGATGTCAGCATCTTAACTTCTCTCCTTATTCTTTTTATTTACTCAGCACAATTGGAGGGTTTTTTGAAATGAAAATGACTAGGAAGCCGGCTTAGGAAAAACAAAGCAGCCTTCAAAAACTACTGCACTGAGTCGAAATGTCAATTGATGACCACGACTTTGCTATGTCCCAAATTACAATCAGAATCTCTTCCGAGCCATCAAATAAACACCTCTGAATTGTAAGGACTATTCAAATCATAACATAAATAGACGAGAACTATATGGTGATCCACAAGTTCTTGTTGAAATCATCGATATGAGCCAAATAAAAGTAGAACTTGTACTATACATTGTGCTAGTTACTTGGACTTTTATGCATCAATATTTAAGTGATTTTTATTTTCTTTCTTTGGTATAGAATTCTTATTTAGTTGGCTTTGATTTATAAAATTCTTATTTTTCTTTTTGGCAGTAGCTTTCTCCTTCCTACGTAGTATTATTAAATTTGCAGTGTCAAATAATTTATAGCGGAATCATAAACTATTTTTGTTAAATAATAAATCATTAGCTAAGGAACGACATGCATGGTTTAGCTAACCTTTCTGGTTATAGTCATGATAGGACTCCAACAGCAGGAAACCTTTTTCATAATAATAATCAATGTAACGGTAACAAATGGCATCAAGCTCTCTGGTCCATACCCACCACACCAACACACTTTGCAATAGTGGACTGACTTAATGCATCTTCAAAACTTCCATCCACTTAATGTGATTCGTGTCGAAATAGCTCAGTGTCTACATGGTCTTACCTACTCCTTTCTCGTGATTCTTTGACTACAATATGTGACGTCCCCTGTAACGCAGGCATCAGGAGCACACTATGTGAAAATTAGGCAGTGATGAATATGGTCCCATGCTATTACTTGATGAGATTGAAGCCACAATTAAGGCCAAGCAATTTGTTTTTCGGCATCACAGGCTCACACTAATATCAGATTGTCAATGGTCGTCGTAAGCATAGATATTAAAAATTTGAAGGAGATTAGAGCAATAATTAAGGCCAATCAAGAGTTTGGATTTTCTCGTAGAATTCGTCGTTGACTTGGATCCTTGAGCCTGGTGTACAAATCTAAATATGATCAGTACGTGGTGGGAGGAATCAATTAAATTATATTGGCAATTGCTTTAAAATTTCGTCAAGTTGCAGAAAATGTTAAGTAGGGGGTTGGGAAATGGACTTAAGATAGAGAACTACACAGATTCCTGACTAATTAAGAATTTGCAAATTGTATTTGGCAAATTATGTTTCTTTAACTGAAACTCTTATTATGAATTAATTAAAAGCCCAAACAAATTGATCCATTTACAGTCATTAACAAAAGTTATACATAAATGGTTCACAACAAGAGCAAAACTAGATAACGATCTCACGAGGTAAACTTTTATAAATTAATGTTATAATTGGAGGAAAAAGTTTTATTAATTTTTGTGTAGATTATTTCTATGCCTTTAATATTTATTATAGATACGGTTTAATTAATTATTTTGAATTCTAAAACTTGAACTAGTATTTACAAACGTTACGAGGAAGAGAATAAGTAGACAACTATAAGAAACAAACAGAAAAAGGATATGAAAATTGAAGTAAAAAATAAATTTAGAGAAAAGATTTTACCAAATATAAATTTTTTTGAAAATACTAAAATTAATGTATAAGATTTTAAAATTTCTTAAATCTTAAATAAAGGTATTTTTTTTATTAATAAAGGAGGTTCAGGGCCATCTCTTTAGTGATGTTCTAAATATCACTAAGTTAAGTTTTCGTTTGATTCTACTTCTATTTTTTTTACTATAGTTTTCAATTTTTTGTTTATATTTTTCTTTCAAATAAAAATAAAAACTTGTTTGGTAGTTAATGTTAATGTAGTTATATTTTTATCACTAATAATAATAATATTTCAGATAAAACTTAAGGATACATATAGTTATATTTTTATCACTGATAATAATTACATTTCAGATAAAACTTAAAAGATACATTATTTTTAATTAAATAAATTTATTTAATCTTTTATATAATATTTATTAATAAATTATATTATTTTAATAAAAATAATTTATAAATTAAAATTTTATTTATAAATTTGTAATTATTTGAAATATATTTTAATTATTAAATCAAATTTTATTTGAATATTTATATATTTTAAATTTCGTTATATATAATTTAATTATAAAAATTAAATAAAATTAAATTATTCATAATGTTATTGATAATTAATTTTAATTTATTAAATATATAAATAGAATGTTGAATTAAATTATTCATAATTTTTATTAAAAATTAAATAATTAAATAATATATATTTAACTTATAGTAAATCAGATTATGCAAAAAAAAAAACAAGAAACAAACACTACTTTTTATGATTTTCATAATTTTTGAAAACCGGAAGGAATCAAAACCAAAACCAAAAATTAAAAACTCAAACAAACAAGTTTTTTTATTAAATTTGAAAACAAAGACAAAAAATCAAAAATAAAAATGAAACCAAACGCCCCCTAAGTTTTCCATATATCCAAACAAACGAGAGATCCGGGATGATTTGATATTCCCGTTTGCTCAAAATTTAAAATAATAAATAATAAAGAACTCCTTTTATAATCGAGATAGGTTCTATGTTCTAAGGGATCTCTAGTAAAGATGCTAATGTTTGGAATCTTGACCAAAATATGAGGATGATGGGACAATCCTCCAATCCCGCAAGAAAATACATAGAGTCACATGTTATGCTTTAAAAAATTAGGAAAATTGGATAGGAAAGAAAAAGATGAAATAACTAATAACGAAAGGTTTCAGCTGCAAAGTTAAATATATACATACAGGTTGATTTATAACAACAGTAACAGTGTCCAATTAAAGTCTCTGTTAAGCATATCAAATAAGCGATAGACGATCAAAATCACTGCATACGGGGCCTTATTTTTTTATCGTTTACTTGCTTGTGGGGAAGGCAATACTGTAGCTCACGAACGTGCCTTCTATTCTAATCAGGAGACAACACGAATCGGGAAACACGTATACATTTTATAATTTAACTCGTGAAATTCATTATCATTTAACCATTCTAAAAAAATATCCTAATATTTTGTTATATGAACATGCATTATTTTTTAAAATAGAATTGCTTTTAAATCATATCTTAACTTTTTAAATGAAAAACCTATTAAAAAAATACGTGTGCCTTTTTGAAAGGCACAATGATTAGTTTTCAGAATATTGAATGATATTATTTAAAAATTACATTAAACTAATAAATTTATGTATTTATAAAGGAAAGGTATTGGAAGCCTATGCATGAGCTACAAAGGACTTTGTAACTCACTGTAAATTAGAATCCAAAAGGACAAAGGACTTACCGTTCAAAGCTGAAAATGGGAAGGGGAGTAAATGAAAGAAAAGGCGAATGGTATCGAACAAGACCAGGGTGTCCAGCGGCCCACCAAGACTCGTCAACAACAGACAAGGAACAATGTTTGCCAATACAATGAGATAGTATGCGAGAGAGATCAAAGTCACCCTGAAAATAGCAAACTGCAGATTCATTTAATAGTAGCAATTAAGCTACAATATACCTAACCTTCAACATGGATTGTCACAGGATAGAGTGGACTGCTTTATTGAAATGGTACTGGAACACCATGCTTCTTGTTCACAATAGTCATAACTAAGTACCGGGTGCCCATGCCCATGGGCACCTGCTCATCAGGTCCCTCCCAAAACGGTGCTTCACCATCACCCACCAGACGCCAGTACCCTGTCCTTAAGGACTCAGCTTGCTCATCTGTGCAGTTCTGCAGCAATGCTTCCACTCGGAAATTTATGCCAAGTGAACCAAGAAACTGGGACTGCATAATTGGGCCATGGACAGAGACGCTTTCTGAAAACAGTACAGAAATTGGATTAGTTTTAATCACCATATCTATCTCCTGCGGTAAGCTTGCCCAGTTTCTAATGTAATGAGGATGAACCTGAAGCTTCCTCTGCAGAATGCCTTACGGAAGCAAAATCCACATATGCACTGAGATCAGCAGACCCAGGATTATCTAGCATGTTAACAAACTTGTGCTTCCTAATTGCCTGCAGAAAACTCATGTAGGCCAAAAGACAGTTAATTTAGACATCTGCTCAACACAATACTTTAATAATGCCTAAGCATTAGATTGAAGGAGGGAACAAAAATAGCACAGTTATAAACCATACATGCCAAGGTATTGCAGCATTCCGGGATGGTTTATTGATTTTTACAAACAACAAGAACATATCATGTTTTATGAAAGAAAAAATAAGAAAAGGAACATTTGTATAAAATAGCAATATCAAGAAAACATACCTGCAAGCTGTCTGAAACTAGTCCATTGAGGCCATAGTCAATTATAAGAGCTCCACCTCCATCAGAACTTATTCTCTCTGCAATTGAATGAGTTAAATCCATTGCTCTAGGACAAACCTCAATTTGATGAAGTTTTTCTATTTCTTCAGTAGCAGCCCACTTGCAGCGCTTTGCCAAATAGAGAGTTGCAGGTGTTGGCTGTGGAGATAGAACGAATTGAAACCTAACCAACATAAGGAAGTGTCAAAATGAAATCATTCCACAAGTTCTAAATACAAAGCTAACTACTCCATATTGATGTAGTCTTACGTAGAATCATCGCTGATATCAACCATTTTCTCACACCAGCCACGGGAAGCCCGCTGCAGAATTTGTCAACTAGAACAGTTTAATCTTGATTTTTGCCACAGACATAATACGACCAACAGTATTCTATCTCTTAATAAAGCTCCTTATACTTCTGTTTTTAAAAGGAAGCCCAAGTGATCAAGGCAAGCACTTTTAGCTCCTTAGACTTTTGTTTTTAAAAAGAAGCCTAAGTGACCAAGGCAAGCACTTTTATCCATTTGGGTGTCCTCCCAGTAACAAACATCAGGGGAAACCTCAAAGATGTTGATAGAATCTACGGGGGAGAGAGTGATTTAGTAAATGAGAGGAACAATAGAAAAGGGAATAAACCGTCAGTGTGGAAAGTGTATTCCAAAAGGAAGAACAATGGGCCAGGAGGAAGTTAGTTATCAGCTGAGGTGGCAGGTTAGTTAGGCATAACATAATGTACCTGGGGAGGGGATTTAGGTAAGGGAGAGAGAGAAGGGAGGAAGGTAGGCAGAAAAGTGAGAATATTGTGTGACAAAAGGATATTCATACCTTCTGAGGAGCAATTCTGCTCTGGTTAGTGAGAAATACCATATTTCTATACTGTAATGATATATACATTACGGTCATATTGCAATAATACAGAAAATCTCTAGTATTCTAAGACTAGAGTTCTATCATTGGTCCGACTTGCCGGATTACTCATCGGAAGGGCGGATAGTTTTCTTCCTCTTTTTTTTTTTTAATTAACGTCGGAGGTCCATCTTCATGCCCCCGAAGATGTCGGATAGGGTTGAGCTATTGGAATCTTGTATGGCTGGTCTAGAAGCTGGGGTAGAAGAAATCCAATCATCCATGAGAATGGCCACGGAGGAGATGCAACAAGCATTATTGATGGAAATGAGTAAAATGATGGGAAAGCATCCAGAGGAGGGACAAGAAAGTGATACCTATGAGAGGAGGCTGAATATGGCTGGTGAAAAGAGTACTCAACCTTCTCAGCAGCATTTTCATTCGGAACAGTCTTTGGATAATATGGAGGAGTATAGAATGTCGGTGAGAAAAGTGGAGTTGCCCATGTTCGATGGGTCCGATCCGGTGGGATGGATTACTCGAGCAGAAATTTATTTCGAAGTTCATGGGACTTTTGAAGAGGTGAAGATGAAACTGGCTCTATTGAGTATGGAGGGATCAACTATTCACTGGTTCAATCTCCTCCGAGAGACTGAAGTTGACGTGGGAGAAGTTGAAGCAAGCTTTAATCGACAGGTATGGCGGAAGAAGATTTGAGAACCTATTTGAAGAACTCTCTAATTTACATCAAACGGGCTCGGTAGAAGAGTACATCGAAGCTTTCGAGTTCGTGTCTTCTCAAGTGGGATGCTTACCGGAAGCACAATTCATGGGTTACTTCATAAGTGGGTTGCGCAATGAGATCAGAAAAAGAGTGCGCACCTTCAGTCCATCCAACAGGTTCCAAATGATGAAAATTGCAAGGGCTGTGGAGGAGATGTACAGGGACAAAAGAAGCTATGAAACGTTTATTCCCCGACATCGTACCTGGAATCACAAAAGTGAAGCTGGTTTTAGAAGCCATAATCGGATTTACCCAGCACATACGGAGTCGGGCCATGCAAATACCATGGGTTATGGAGTGGTTAGAAGAGACATTGGGTTGGGTACAACTCGAGACCCGACGGGCCACCGCTTCCACGCCAAATCGCCGAACCAAGGGACAGGATCTCACCCAGCAGCGCCGACTAGACGAGTGGAAGGGGATAGAAGGGCATCCATGGAGAAAAACAGAGGATTGCGGCACATTTCCTATCAAGAGCTGATGGATCGCAAGGCTAAAGGGCTGTGTTTCAGATGTGGAGAAAAATTTCATCCCCTACATCAGTGCTTCGAAAGACAGCTACGGTTGTTAATATTGGATGACAATGAAACCTAAATGACGATGGGAAAATAATAGCTATTGAAGGGGAGGTTATCAAGGATGAACAGGTTGCTCTAGAATGCTGCAGTATGGGGGTGTTTAGGATCAACAAGGTAGTGTTATCGGAGAGCAAAACTAAGAGGATTGAGGGAGAGATTCGTGGGGTTCCCATTGTAGTTTTGGTAGACAGTGGTGCAAGCCACAACTTCATTTCTCCGGAACTCGTTAGTGGTCTGGGATTAACGGTAGAAATGACAAGGAATTTGGGAATTCGATTGGGAGACAACCATAAAGTTACCACCAATGAGAAGTGTATAGAAATTCCCATTCAGATGGGGGAATTAGAAATGAAGATTGATGCGTATGTATTGGAGTTGGGAGGCATGGATATCATTTTAGGGGTGGCGTGGTTGCAAACATTAGGGAAGGCTATTGTTGATTAGAAAGAAATGACTGTGCAGTTTCAATATGCGAGAAGATGTGTAGAATTATGCGGCACTGCTTACTTCAGATCAGCCCCGCAAAGAGGAATTCAGATCTTTGAAGGGCCAGCATCCTTACACAACCTATCAGAGAGTTTATCGGGTGAATTTCATGAAGCAGAAGCTGTTGAACCAACAGAAATTCAACCACCTAGACTGAACCTAACAGAGCAGGGGGAGCTGAAAAGGGTACTCAGAAGTATTCCAAGAGTTGAGGGGACTACCTCGAAAAAGGAGACATTCTCATGCCATTGTCTTGCAGCAAGGGCACGGTCCCATCAGTTTAAGGCCATACCGTTACCCTCATCACCACAAAGATGAGATTGAGAAACAAGTCCAACAGATGTTGCAAGTGGCGATCATACGGCAAAGTTCAAGTTCTTACTCTAGCCTAGTCATTTTAGTGAAGAAGGATGCGTCTTGGAGGATATGCATCGATTATAGAGCATTAAATAGGGTTACAATACCAGATAAGTACCCTATTCCAATGGTGGATGAACTCTTAGATGAACTGCATAATGCTCATGTTTTTTCTAAGATAAATCTCAAGTCCGGATATCATCAAATTAGGGTTGTTGAGGACGACATACATAAGACAGCTTTCCGGACACATAACGGCCATTACGAGTTTCTGGTAATGCCGTTTGGTTTAACCAATGCGCCGGCAACTTTTCAGGCGGCAATGAATGATATTTTCAGATCTTTTCTTAAAAAGTTTGTGCTGGTTTTTTTTTTAATGATATTCTGGAATATAGTGCAGATTAGAGTTCTCATCTTTCTCATTTATCTAGAGTCTTGGAGGTTTTACAAATTAACAAATTTGTGGCTAATCAACAGAAGTGCAGTTTTGGGAGACATACAGTAGACTATTTGGGGCATATCATTTCAGGGAAAGGAGTAGCAGTGGATTCGGCTAAGATCAATAGTGTGTTGACATGGCCTATTCTTAGGAATGTTAAAGGAATAAGAGGATTCCTAGGCTTAACCGGGTACTATCATAAGTTCATTACGAACTTTGGGAAAATAGCTAAACCAATGTTTTAAAAACCGGACTGGATATCGAATTGGTCAAAGGAAAGGTTTAAGATTTAGAGGTTCAACCGGTAGTGAATCGCTACAAAACCGGTATATATTAAATAAGAAGTAAAACTTATAAGAATAAGTAAAAATAAATATTTTATTGAAATAAAAATACACCAATGTCTATTATTATGTAATGAATAAATAAATAAATAAATGTTTCCATTTATTTTAAGGGTCAGAATTTATGAACAAATAAAATGTTTTGAATTTTTCAAAGTGAATTTTCGAAAATAGCCTTATCTAGAAGAGATGTACGTTGGACTACATAATATGCTTTTGAAAAACACGCTTTCAAAATTAAAAGTGAATAAAAACACGATAGACAGAGTTTGTTGCGTATTAACTTAGATGTCATGTTAATGACATAGTATTTTCTTTTATTATTTAAATAAAACTGAGTTTATTGTCATATAATTAGCTTTTTAAAAGCTTAATACTTTAAATGGATGAAAAATTTAATAGAATTAACTCTTTATCGATTAAATGTCATATCAATATTGATATAATATTATTTTTTATTTTAAATAGAAATAAATATGTCACATAATTGACTTTTTAAAATTAATTAAAAAGTGAGTCTTACTGTCAGGTGATAGTGAGATCTACTATTATATATTTCTAACAATGGATCCTACTTGCTATATAAAAGTAGAGTTTATTTTTTATTTAAAAATAAAATAATATTAGGTTATTATTAATATGATATTTAAATAATGAGTTAATTCCATCAAAATTTACATGATTTTAAGGTCTATTTTAGATGTTTTTAAAATGTTAGTACTTAATTTTGACAATTTAAAATGTTAGGAATTATTTTGTATTACATTGTAAATGATGAAATTTAAAATGTACTTATAGACGTAATGTAATGTTTAAAAGAAAGAATGGTTAATGATGACAAAAACAAGACTCTCAAGCAAAAGCTGGTTCAATAGAGACGGACTACATTTGTTGTTAAATATCCCTTTGTTGAGTACCTCTCTCTTCGATCTCTACGTTTGGACTATAAGTTTGAAGAAAACACAATGAATAATAAATGATTAACAACTCGTAATTTACTAGCTGGGTCTTGTTGGGCTGAAAAGATAATAGCATTGCGTACGCAATTCCTTCCTGTAAACCAAGGTTTTAAAACCGGCCGGTCCAACCGAAAAATATTTGAACCGGCCGGTTTTTATACATAGAGGTTATGAGGTGAAACCGAACCGGACCACTAACCGGTTCAAACTTTTTCTGGTCGGATCGGACAGTCCGGTCTGATTTTTAAAACTTTGAGCTAAACCGCTTACCGAACTCACTAAGAAGGAAGGATTTCACTGGAATTCTGTAGCTTTAGAGTCTTTTGAGGCTCTCAAAACAGCTTTGACTACATCCCCAGTACTAGCTCTTCCCAATTTTTCCCAACCCTTTGAGATTGAATGCGACGCTTCAAGAAATGGAGTGGGAGCGGTCTTGATGCAAAACCACAGACCCATAGTGTATTTCAGTAAAGCTTTTTCAGCAAGGAACCTTTCTAAGTCAGCCTATGAGAAAGAATTGATGGCTTTAGTGTTGGCAATGAACCTTTGGCGTCATTACTTGCTTGGACGACCCTTTGTGGTTTATTCCGATCAGAAGAGTTTACATTATTTGTTGCAACAAAGAATTACCACAACAGATTAGCAGTGTTGGATGTCAAAACTCTTGGGCTATCACTTCGAAATCATGTATAAATCGGGACCAAAAAACAAGGCGATTGATGCATTGTCACGAGTTTATGAAGAAGGGAAATTTTAGACCATTGTGTCTTTTCCAATGTGGGCAGAAGGTAAACAAATCCAGCTAGAGGTGCAACATGATCCAACACTATGTAAAATTATCCAGGAATTGCAGTAGAAGCCAAATTCCAGATCTGGTTTCTCTTGGCATCAAGGGGTTCGTTTATACAAAGGAAGGTTGGTTATTTCAGCTACATCCCCATTGGTTCCAATCCTCCTAAAAGAATATCATTCTTTGCCTATTGGAGGCCATTTAGGATTTTTACGCACTTATCGATGGATTGCTAGTAATCTCTATTGGATTGGAATGAAGAAGACTATTCAAGACTTTGTCAAGTCTTGTGACACATGCAAACGCCAAAATATGCTACAACATCTCCTGGCGGTTTGCTACAACCCTTACCAATTCCTAATCAGATTTGGGAAGATATTTCAATGGACTTCATCACGAGACTTCCAAGATCTAAAGGATTTAAGGCAGTGCTGGTCGTGGTGGATAGGCTCTCAAAATATGGTCATTTCATTCTCTTAAAGCATCCATATACTGCTAAGAGTGTGGCTGAAGTGTTTGTTAAAGAAATAATGCACCTACATGGAGTCCCTTTATCAATCGTAAGTGATCGTGATCCTTTGTTTGTCAGTCATTTCTAGAGAGAATTGTTTCGCCTACAAGGTACCATGCTTAAAATGAGTTCATCTTATCATCCGGAAAAGGATGGACAAACTGAGGTTCTCAATAGGTGTTTAGAAACCTACTTGAGATGTTTTGCTTCTGAACAACCTAAGCATTAGTCTTATTGGATTTCATGGGCTGAATTATGGTATAATACAACTTTTCATATCTCCACGGGTTCAACACCGTTTGAGATGGTGTATGGGAGGAAGCCGCCTACACTTGTGCGGTATTTACAAGGTGAGACAAGAGTTGAGGCAGTGGCTAGAGAATTACTTGATAGAGATGAAGCCTTAAATCAGCTGAAGTACAATCTGCATAGGGCCCAGGAGCAAATGAAGAAGTATGTTGACAAAAAAAACTCCTCAATCTTTTCAAGTCGGGGAGTGGGTCTTCCTAAAGCTACGCCCTCATAGACAGCTCACCGTGGCCAGGCGCATCAACCAAAAACTAGCAGCAAGGTATTTTGGCCCCTTTCAAATTCTGAACAAATTGGGAGCCGTGGCCTGTAAACTCAAATTACCCCCCAACTTGAGAGCTCATCCAATCTTCCATGTTTCGCAACTTAAGAAGGCAGTGGGCAATTATTCGGTGGAGGTCTCGTTACCAGAAGGTATGGAGGTAGAATTGGAAGATATGGTGGAACCTTAATGTGTGCTGGCCAGCAGAACAGTTACTACATTTGGGGACTCAACATAGCAATGGTTGGTCAAGTGGAAGGGCCATACAGTGGAACAAGCTACATGAGAGGATGAATATGTGATTCAGATTCAATTCCCTCACTTCAGCCGTGAGGACAAGGTTGCTTTTTCAGGAGGGGGGAATGATAGAATCTACAGGGGAGAGAGTGATTTAGCAAATGAGAGGAACAATAGAAAAAGGAATAAACCATTAGTGTGGAAAGTGTATTCCAGAAGGAAGAACAGTGGGCCAGGGGGCTAAGGTGGCAGGTTAGTTAGGCATAACAGAATGTACCTGGGAGGGGATTTAGGTCAGGATGAGAGAGAAGGGAGGAACATAGGCAGAAAAGTGAGAATATTGTGTGACAGAAGGATATTCATACCTTCTGAGGAGCAATTCTGCTCTGGTTAGTGAGAAATACCACACTTCTATACTGTAGTGATATATACATTACGGTTATATTGCAATAATACAGAAAATCTCTAGTATTCTAAGACTAGAGTTCTATCAGATGTTGTAATTATCTTCTAGGAATGCTGAAAACACATGAAATGCACCCTTAAAATTCTCAAAAGTATAACCCTACGTTGCTGTCAGCACAAGTCCTTGCATCAGAATTGTTTGAAGGTGATCAACAGATATAACAACAGAAATTATAGCATGCACAAACCAGATGTGATTGCAAATGTCTCTGGTGAAAGGAACATTTTGTGCACACTAATAAAAAAAAAAACCAAGAAGTTGTAAGATCAGGGAAATCAAAGGCTAGTTGGCTGATAAACAGATCTTGAAGGAGACAAGTAAAGCTTCACAAAGTTGAAAATGCATTAAGCAATTTAATTCAAGGAATACATTTTCCTTTTGAATTTTCTTTTTATTTTCAATAATACTATTGGATAAAATATTGAACAGAACTTTAAATAAAAGTTCTTTCTCCTATCTATATATAGGATACATCAGAATTACACAGTCTTAATGAAATTAAATACAGATCTTATTAGTTAAACAAACCTGAAACTGATGAACTGGTAGAGCATCATAAAACTCATGGGCAATAATGATTGTTGGCACTGGAATGCAGCAACAATATAGAAAATGAGCGAAGAAGGTTAATAGTTACTTTTCTATGCCTATGAACTTTGAAATGAAATTAAATGGAAGAGGATTTCACAATTTATCGGACTTCAACAAACTGACATCTCTTTCCCACTTACCTCCTGAAGGAACCTGCTCCAAAGTGGCATGCCATGAAACAGGTACCCCTGCCAATGCACTGACAGTCCTCTTTTCTTCATCATTACATTTTAAGTTGCGATGTTGCATCTTCTGGAGTGCAGGACTGCACTCTACCATATGTATGCATAAAGATTTTGTAAAGCTATTAAATTTTGATGAGCCCTACAAATAAAAGAAGTTTCTTTTAAAGGATTACTCGAAAGAATATTGTCTTCCAAACAAAATAAGATTATGATGGACAAAGTTTTAAGAGTTGCAGTAGCAAACTCGAAGAAGATCAGCCATAAGTGTTCCTCGTCCTGGACCAAGTTCAACCAGGTTTACGTTTTCTGGTTGTCCCATCTGCTCCCAAAGACACATGGTCCACACGCCAATCATCTGAAATGTCAAAAAGCTAAGAAGAAGTTTTACTTCCTTTATGCGAAAAAAAGCAACAGGGAAATAAATCTAACAATAATTATTGGTATTGTGGTTGCACATACATCTTAATGAACTCAAAAGAAAGCCAACCTAGGATAGGATGCAATTACCTCACCAAACATCTGACTCACTTCAGGAGAGGTAATGAAATCACCTTCTGCGCCAAATACATCCTGGTTAATGTAGAAACCAGCTTTAGGATTCGTCAAAACTTCTTCCATATACTCAGCAATTGATATTGGCCCACCTCGGAACTTAAAAAATAGAAATGGAAGGGTATTAACCACAAAACAAGGTCCGAAATGACGAAATGAAAGATAATTAGATAAACCAAATGAATTATGAGGCAACTAAAGCAGGTGCTTCACTCAGTCTACAGATTAAATGCCTCAAAATCATAATTGTATTAACAGATTCATCAGTACTCCAGCCATGCAATTCATATGTTTGGTCATGAGACAAATCTAAATTTAGGCTGCTGAATTTCCTTCACATCTACTTGTTTGATGTCTCATCTACTCAAGTCTTAGGGGACCATTTCTATGAAACTGAACCTTCTCAAACAACACTACAACCATGTGTCAGCATTCATAAGTCCAAGAAAGGATCTTGCAAGTATAACCTGTCGCTTCTCCAAACATGATTTGAAATTTAAAAGCATCTCCTTGTGCTGCGATTAAATGACTAATTACTTCTCAAGAATGAGCCTCGTATCTCTGTCTCCTTGCTTTCTTTTTTATAAAGAAAAAACTTGTTGGGTCACTTACAATCTAACGTCCAAAACCATTTAAATATTTTAAAAACAGCATAAACATCCAACCAAGGGTTTGAAAAACAAACACGCGACTTTGGTACCTTGATAATGCTTTTAAGGTGCTTGACAAGCTCTGATTCCGCAGTCGGTTCACGAGAATGCTCTACAAAACCTTAAAAAAGAACGACCTTTCAATCAAAAACAGCTATTGCACACAGTGTACAAAGAGTGAACATAGTACAAACCATGATACCAGGAGGGTAATAAAGTCCAGAGCGGTCGACGGAGATGGTGGCAGATGGTTGGGAGGATTCATTCTCCAAATGTTCGACGAAATGACTCCGTGGAGATTGTTCATCTGATGAGAAAAAAGAGCATCGATTTAGCAATGGCGGGGAGGAGGCTACTGTTGCTCTACCGAAAAGGGCGTGGCGAGAAACGGAAGCTTGTCGCAAAAGATGCAATCCTTTCGGCATTTTTCTTCGTCTAAGCTTCCGTTAAGCAGTACGAAGATTCTGTTAAGCCAAATGAGTTGAATGGTTATTAATAATAAGTACAGCCTTCGACAGTCCTACGTAGCTCAGTTAGTTGGTAGAATGACACGCGAGACTAGAGTAGAGTTACCTTTTCTCCGGTTAGAGTGTAGTCGTCTTCTACTGTCTTAGCGCGTCATTTGCGTCATGCGGCAACCAAAATTAAGAGTTTGCTGTCACTCCTGCGGGTCTCAAATATCTTGACTTTTTCCTATAAACTATTTGTATTAATGGAAGAGCTATTCTTTTTCTTAAAAAGACTTGGTACAAAAGTCCACAAAATTAGTTGATTATTTATGTTAATCGTTCTTAGTCGAAATCTGAAAGCTCAAAATCAAATTTTTAGACTTTTTTACTCTTTCGTTTCGTACAAACTGAAAGGAACATATATAAATTTGCAACTTAATTCACACTTAGATCACCACCACTCCAGCGACCCAAGGCATGAAGTAAAGAGAGCTGGTATGGAAGACTTATTTAGCCTCCGATTGCTCTTCTCAGGCAAAATACTAGACATTTGCTACTCTGTTTATGCTTGAATTTGATTCGATTCCTTCTGCCTTTTTCCTCTTATAACATTTAGAATAGCCATTTTTGGCTTCTTCACACATGTAGGCTGTGAAAACAAAGGCACTGCCCACAAACGCAATGCCATAGAATGCCACGGACGCTGACAGATTCGGGATAGTTAACAAGTGATAAGCAAACCCAACAAGCATGGCAGAGGATAACCCCCATATGGTAGCTTTCAAGAGTCTTCTCTTGGACGAGTCCTGATGCGGAGGCAAGTGATGGAGGATGGTCAAGCAGTAGCTTAACACAAAATAGCCTAAGTAGACAAAAATGATGAAAGCTACCATGGGGAAGTCACGGTGCCTGTATGCAAGAACTATAGTATTGATACTGTTATACGTCATGCAAAAGAAAGATAGAGAGTATGCAAATTTTGCAGAATCGGGGAAATATCTAGCAAGAGGAGTTGGTTTTCTTCTGTAATGATCTGGAAACATTTTTTCTGACTTGGAAGGTTCAAGGACTTGCGCTGGCGATGAAGATATTGAGAACAGAAATGTTTTGTGGTTTGGCTTAGAAACTCAGATTCAGAATTCGGTTCTTTATAAATGCTTCCAGTCTATGGCTACCTAGCTAATTCCAGGAAACTACATAGAAGATAGGAAAGAGGTTGTTTTTTTTTTGGGAACGAACGAGTAAGGTAGAAGATAGGAAAGAGTTGTCAAAGCTAAAAGTGAAAGGGATCATTGCATACGCCGTACTGGATTTCAAGGTGAGTGTGTGGAAGCTTCCATGTGGCAGGGGATGATTTGAATTGAAATACTTTTGTGAAATTTACGTCCAACTTTAATGATAAGTACATTTGGGGATACTTCTCGGACACTCGGTATGATATTTCTCGGAAGAATACTGACTAATAATTATTTCATATGAAATTAAATTAAGAAATTACAGGAATTTTGAAAAAGTTCAGTATTAATTACAAGGATAATAGATTCTTATATTTGACAGAGTCACAACCTACTCATCTATGATTCAATTAGAGCATATTAGTTTATGTCATTAGAATTAAAAGTTATATTTTTGTCAAATTAAAAAAATCAATTTTTATAATATTATGGAAAAAATTCATTTTGGTCCTTAAATTTTTATCTTAACTGCAATTAAGTCCTTGAATTAAAATTTTTGCCAAATAGCCACCAAACCTTTTTTTTAAAGTATTATTTAAATTAGAAATTGATTTAGTGCGTCAAAAGTTTCATTAGTTGTTGTTACTTAAATTATGTTGATATCCTTCATTATGTTAAAAAAATGTTTAAACAGGTTCTTTGATAAAATATGCCAATTTATCTCTAAAACTATTTTTATTTTTATTTTTATTTGTATAAACTAATATAATTTTAGAGCAACTAACTTTATAGTTTAAAATTTTGTATATCAAGTATTCAATAAAAATAATGATGATGATATTTTATTATAACTAAAAACTATCTTTTTAATAATTTTTCACATAAGATATATATTATGTCTTAAATGCAGATTAAACATACGTAAAATTAATATTGTGAAATACAATGTAACAAACAATTGCATATTAGAGAGAAAGGTGATTTTTTTTTTCTTTTGTAATGTATAGATCAACCTTATTTTATACATATATTAAAAATTTTATCCATGAGAAACAACTAGCTAGTTTAAACAAAAATTCCGTATCAAAATATTTAGATACACGTAAAATAAAATAATAATAATTCAGTATAGACTTCTAATATTGGTATTTTAAAATATTAATAATGATAAAATTTTAATTAATTGGTATATTACTAAATTTTGAGTTGTCAATTAAATGTAAGAATAATAATAAATATAAGTTATATTTAATGGCTAACTCGTTGTATTGCATTACATATTTAAGTTGCATTAAATAGATAATAATTTGACGTATTTTTACAAATTGAAATGAATTATCACATATGTTTATATATCATATGAAGAATATAAATAAATTTTTTTATTGAATAATTGAATTCAATTTATAGTATTTTGAAGGATTATAAAAGAGATAAATCAATAATTTTTATTAAATAATTTTGAATATTATATATCTTAATAATTACACTTAAGAATATTAATATATACTTATATCAATAATTTTCATTAAATAATTTTGAATATTATATATCTTAATAATTATATTTAAGAATATTAATATATACGGATATATCATATCAATAGTTAGTTCCATTATATTTAAATAAATAATACTTTGAAGTATTTGCAAGAATTGAAATGAATTATTAAGCATATATACATCACATCAAGAGTACAAATAAAGATTTCATGTCAAATAGTCGAATTCAATTTATAGGGTTTAAAGGAATTCCTGATAAATAAATGAATATTTTTAATTTTTTATTAATGTATAGTATTTGAGTCATGCTCTGTGACATGTTGATAATTTTTCAAAACAAAATTATTAAATCAATTGTAGGCATATTTGATAGAGAAAAAACTTGAAAGACAAATTTACACTTTTGATCAAAGTCAAATGACATATTTAGACTTTCCCTTATAATTTGTATCTCATTTTTTAACCAAAATACGCTTACTAATTTATTAATTTTAATTAGTCATGCACTTTGAATAATTCAAATTGTAATATTTGATTCATCATTAATTTCAAATCGAATAGATTAGCCTATTTAATCCTTGGACATTTAATTAGTAACAAATTTATCCCATTAAAGTGAATACAAAGGAACTAGATATCTAGTAAAGACTAAATTTTATTTGTGTATTAAGTCATTTAAATATAAGAAGCTTCCTGCCTTTTGTTATATATGTAGATTGCTTGGTTATTTAGGTAATTTTAATGATCAGAGGCTATATTTGATTGAGTGGTTGTTTATGGAGTATAATATAATGTAATATTATGTTATCGTTTATGAGGAGAGTTTATAATGTAATAGAATGGAATAGGATGAAAGGAGAGGATTTCACATTACATCACATTCCATTCTAAACGGTTAAAATAAATTATCTCTGATTTGGGGAGTTTAGGAAGAAATGTAAAATAATAAACAACATTTCACTATATTACATTATGAACTTTTCTTCTAAACAACATTTTACTATATTACATTATGAATCATTTCATCTCTGCCAAACAACAATTTTTTAATATTACATTCATTTACATTCTATTCCATTATAAACAATTTTATTACATTCTATTCAATTAAAAACCTTACGTCAAACCAAACATAGTCTTAAGAATTAAGGAATTACTCAAATCTAGCATGAATGGGGAAAGTTTAGAGTAATATGGTCGATTGGAGTGGAGAGAGGTGACTAATATGAAATTGATTAATTTAGGGCCTAGAATTCCATTTGCCAGGGTCTGACTTTAGTTTCTTGGGCCCCTCCACCCACTAACTGGTTGAAGCTTAAAGTCAACCACAGTGTCCTTAGTAGTTCTGGCCAGGCGGGTATTAGTGGGTTGCTTAGGGATAGTTATGGTAACTGGATGGCGGATTTCTCTTGCTTTGTCGGGATCACCACTATCATGATCGCGGAATTCATGGCCCTCCGATTCGGTCTCGCCTTTGCCTGTGACTTTCCGTGTGATGGCCTAGTGGTGGAGTCTGACTCTATGGAAGCGCTCCGTTGCTTAGCCTCCACCCCGGATGTCCTAGCCTTCCATCCCCTTACCAACTTGATCTCTGACATACAATCTCACCTCGTTGCCCTGCCGAGTTTTACTATCACCCATGTTTTTTTGCGAAGGTAACCAATGCGCTGATTTTTTAGCTCGTTTGGGCTTGGGTACGGTATGTGGCGAGTGTGTGTGGCCTAATCCCCCGTCTGGCATGCATTCTTTGTTACGCACGGATGCTCAAGAAATTGCCTTTATTCACCCTTAGCTTCTGTTTTAGCCTCTTCTGTACCAAAAACAAAAACACACAATTTGCACGAAAAAGGAAAAGAAAGTGGCTTGGGAGTCATCATTGCCATGTTTACATGATCTTCATATAGAGTTGACTTGCATGTAACTGCCATATTACAAGATCCGTCAATTTTTTGATTCTATAAAGAATTTAAATACCTATATTAGTGATGACCACAACTTTCATAAATAGGACCAAGAAGATTTAAGTTTCATAGATATGACCAAAAAGATGTAAGTCTTGAACTCATGGATGATAGGAAAAAGAAAGATGTTTTTGGCCCTCCTCGAGTCCAATCGAAACTATGCAAGTTGAGTAAATTGAAGAAGACTCACATACTAGTGTAGTGAACGAGATATTTTATGGTAGGTTATGGCTTTTAGGCCTACTAGAAACCATGAATTGCTTAAGTTAGAACTTTTAAGGTCTTGGCAATCTTCAAACGGTTTTTGCTCTTTGTGAGCTTGTTAGTGCCAACATCTATATTTTATTTTTCTTATTGAAACTTGCTTTGTGAAAAATAAAATTCTTAAATTCAAACTGAAGACACATTATGAAAATTGTTTTGTTATTGAAGACTTGACTGGAGTGGCAGTCTTATATAGTGTTATAGAAGTATGCTAGTTCTTGTTATATGATCGATTTCTCAAATAACCATATTGATTTTGTTATTTTTATCTAAAGTTCTCCTCATTGGCGCCTTACTTGCTAATTTAGATTTCCAAAAAGGAGTCGCAAAAGCAATGCGTGGCATCTTTTACTAGTTTTGTCAATATGATCGTCATTCATATAGTGCATATATAAGCGATCATTTTAATGATTTGATATCTATGACGAATAACAGAGGGCAATCTCAAGACACGATCTCAAATAGTTTTAATTGGAAAAAAGGTAGAAACTCAAGTGAATTAATTTAAAAGTTTTTGATCAAGATGTGTTTAATGTTGGATGCAGAGGGTGTATTTTGTAAAAAATAAAAATAAAATTAACAAAATAGACACAGAATATTTAATGTGGTTCGCCCTTAATTTTGGGCTCCATCTATGGACAAAACTCAGAATATTTCTTCCACTATTACAAATAGTAGGTATACAGAGATAAAACCAATATAGTGACTCACAAGGTATTTCCCAACCTAAAAATACTAACCTCACTATTTTGTCACTCACCAACCCTTTAAGAAAATCTTTCCTAACTTCAAAGCATTGTTTTGCTCTGGTTTTTCTCCGTGTATTTGTTATGTTTTTGCTTCAGCAGGGAGTGCTTTATATAGGCACTCCACCGCATAAGTGCAGTTGTCTCCTTTCAGCTTTTTTCAACTAATGTGGCACCGAAATCGGTGCTGCATTTGTTGAACAAATTTGGGGTCCCTCCATGTGAAGAGGGACCCATATCCAACAAATGTCCCCCTCCTGATTACATGGAGGGCTCTATCATGTCTGCTACTAATCGACAGTACTCGAACTTCCCTTTTAGTAGAATCTTGGTTAACATGTCTGATCCATTTTTATCAGTATAAATCTTTTCTAACCGTAATTGTTTCGTCCCCATCACATTTCTGATCCAGTGATATCTCACATTAATGTGTTTTAATCCTGAGTGAAAAGAGACATTTTTACCAAGGTGAATAACGCTTTGACTATTACAAAATAGCTGATACTATTCTTGCTTGATACCAAATTCATTAGAGAACTTCTTCATCCATAACAACTCCTTATAGGCTTCTATTGCTACAAAAAACTCTGCTTCAGTTATAAAAAATGCAACATACTTCTATAACTTTGACTGCCATACCACAGCTTCCCTTGGAAAGGTAATCAAGTAACCTGACGTAGACTTTCTTGAGTCAATATCTCTAGCCATGTCTGCATCTGTGTAACTAGCTAATATAGGCTCTGCTCTTCCAAAATATAAGCATATTTTGGATGACCCTCGAAGATACCTGAGAATCCACTTGACTACAGCCCAATGTTCCTTTCCAGGATTTGAAAGGAAACGACTCACAACTCCAACTGCATGAGCAATATCTGGCCGTGTACAAACCATGGCATACATCAAACTTTCAACTGCTGAAGCATATGAAATTTTGGACATTTCTTCCTTCTCTTCATCTGTAGAAAGGCACTCTCTGGAACTCAATTTAAAGTGATTAGCAAGAGGACAACTAACCGCTTTAGCTTTGTCCAGTTTGAATCTATGAAGTACTTTATCAATGTACTTCTCTTGTGACAACCATAGTTTCTAGGCGCTTCTGTCTCTGATAATCTGCATGCTAAGAATCTGCTTTGTTGATCCCAAGTCTTTCATGGTAAAAGACTTATCCAGCTGTTTCTTTAGATTGTTGATTCTAGAAACATTCTTATCAACAATCAACATAGCATCCACATAGAGCAATAAACTAATGAAATCATCATCAAAGAATTTCTTCACAAATACACAGTGATCTGAAAGTAGTCTTCTTGTAGCCTTGCTCCCCCACAACAGACTCGAACTTCTTATACCATTGTCTTGGTGCCTGTTTTAGACCATATAGACTCTTCTTTAGTCTATAAATATAGTCTTCTTTCCCCTTTTTATGAAACCCTCTGGCTACTCCATGTATATCTCTTCTTCCAAATCCCTATGTAGGAAGGCAATTTTGGCATCTATTTGTTTAACCTCCAGATTAAAACTTGCGACTAGCCCTAACACTGTACGTATGAATGTCATTTTCACCACCGGTGAAAATATCTCGTTAAAGTCAATACACTTCTTTTGGCTGCATCCTTTGATTACTAATCTTGCTTTGAATCAAGGATGGTTGTTGTTTTCTTCATGTTTGATTCTGAACATCATTTATTTTTCAATGCTCTCTTGCCTTCTGGCAACTTCACCAGCTTGAATGATTTCAGTAACAGTCTTGAACCATTCGCTGTCTCTAAAAAAACATCTCGTTTGCCAACAACATTTGAAAGATTTCCATTTGCCATCTTAACAATGCCATAATTCCCAGGTGTGTAAAATGAGAAAAATTGTCTGTAAGATGTAACATGAACAGTAGCTCCACTATCAACTATCCAACTTGTTTCTTGCGACACCAGGCTGACTATCTCTGTATCAATAATAAGGTTAAATACATCAACAATGTTACTTTGTTCATCATCACTGCTTTCATCTTTCTTCATATCTTTGCCTTTTTCCTTCTTCAACTTTCGGCAAAATTTCATGATATGGCCTTTCTTCTTGCAATAATGGCATTTCACATTTGCATATCTGTTTGACTTTCCTCTACTCTTGTCTCTAGACTTTGGACCTCTTGATTGACTCCTTCCTCTATTTTCTGTAAGCAGAGCATCTGAATGTGATAAAGAGGCTGCATGCTGTGATTTACGTCTCATCTCTTCATTTAGTATACTGCTTTTTAACAGACTCCATATTTAATATGCCATTTGGTGCAGTATTTGTCAAAGACACCTTCAAAGTCTCCCAAGACTCTGGTAATGAAGCTAGCACCATTAGAGCAATCACCTCGTCGTCAAACTTTATGCCCATCTTTGATAACTGATTAACCATCCTTTCCATATTGTTTAAATGATCAGCTATAGAAGTACCCTCCTGGTATTTTACCTGCATCAATTTTTTTAGATAAAACAATTTGTTATTGCCGGCCTTTGAAGCATACAACTGCTCCAGCTTATTCCATAGCGTTCTTGCATGAGTCTCATTACAAATGTGATTGTACACATTATCATCGACAAACTGTCGAATATAAACACAAGCTTGTTCATGCTCAAACTCCCAATCTTCGTTGGACATCTCTCCCGGTTTAGTTGTCGAAAATACCAGCAAATGCATTTTTGTAATCATCAAGAGATCCTTTATCTTGGTTCGCTATATATGGTAGTTAATACCGTTTAGATTGATCATTTTGCTCGTCTTCACCTCCATTTTCGAAATTAAGCTAAATTTGAGAAAACCGACCTCAAAGATGGAATCAGGAGCTCAAAATTTGGCAAAAAAATATCTTCTAAATTTTCACCACAGGACCCGGTAAATAGTAACTTGTGAATAGTGCTCACTAGAATAGTACCGCAGGACCCGATAGATAGTAACTTATGAATAGTATCGCAAATAGTGCCACAGGACCCAGTTACTATTGCTACAGTGTCGTCGCCTTGTAAATTTATTAAAACAACTTTAGAGTGCTATTCATTACCTTTGCCGTTTTACGTCAACTTTTAGAACGAATCATGCCAAAAAATTCATTGTAATTTTGTCTTCCCCGTGACGTGCTTCTTTTCAAAAAATACCTCCAATGAAAACAAGATTTGATACCACTTGTTGGATACAGCGGGTGTATTTTGTGAAAAGGAAAAATAAAATGAGCAAAATGACACAGAATATTTAACGTGGTTCACCCTTAATTTTGGGTTATGTCTAGAGACAAAACTCAGAATATTTCTTCCACTATTACAAATAGTAGGTATACAGAGATAAAACCAAAATAGTGGCTCACACGGTATTTCCCAACCTAAAAATACTAACCTCACTATTTTGTCACTCACAAACCCTTTAAGAAAATCTTTCCTAACTTCAGAGCATTGTTTTCTCCGATTTTTGTCCGTGTATTTGTTATGTTTTTTCTTCAGCAGGGAGTGCCTTATATAGGCACTCTGCTGCATGCAGCTGTCTTCTTTCAGTTTTTTTTCAACTAATGTGGCATCGAAATTGGTACCGCATTTGTTGAACAAATTTGGTGTCCCTCCATGTGAAGAGGGACCCATATCTAATAGTTAACTCAGAATGAGCCATGTTATTTCCTCTAGTGGTAACCTCTGATTTGTGTACTCCAACTTTTAATCACTTTTATTTTACTATTGGTGGATGTTATTCAAAGTTTTAATTGTGCCAATCATTTTTGTTTCCAAATTACTTGGCTAAGTGAGGAATATTTAGATGATGTTGTTAAGGATAGCTGTGATTCTAATTTATTTAATAGTATTTTGGATAAACTAAAAAAATGAAAAGAAGTCCTTCATGATTGGAATTATGTGATTATTGGTCAATTTTGTAGAAAAATATCTTGGTGTCAAAAGAAAATATTAGCTATTTGAAAATATGGTTAGTTTAATTCAGATAGCATAACTTATTGTACAAATCATTTTATGATTAATAAAGGCATTATTCATTATTTTGATGTTCATACGTTTATGGATTTGATGTTGATTTTAAATTGATTTAATGAAATCCTTGATACAAAACATAGCATGGAGGAAATCATGATGAGATCATGATAATGGGATTCCTATTATGTGTAATTATATTAGTATTTAAACTTTCCCTAGTCATAGGATTAATGAGATGGGATATCATTAATCCGAATAGACTAACACATGTTATACTCCTTGATTGGATCAAGCAGTAGATCTCATAAGCTGTAGATATAAGTTGTTTAGAGTTAACATGTGGATGCTTACTAAGGGTAATAAGTACATTAGATTGACCTACTATGAGACAATCATGTGTATATTCTATTCTAGTGTTAATGATAGTCTCATCATAGCAATGGTACAAGTATCCTTTGACTTGAGGTGCTCAAGGATATCTCGGATACTGATCCTGTACTTTGACTCCATTCATTGGTGCCTTTTAGAGGTTACTCATAGAGTGGTGATTGGGTACAGCTTGAAGTATTCAGAGGTAATTGAGTAGCCAATAAAGGATCCACCACTCCTAATAGGAGGACATGATACCCATAGCCTCTTGTTGGGTCATTACTCGAGAGTCTCTGGCTAGAGTAGATATGTATCATGAAGAGAGTCTTCAATGATACATAGAGTAATGAGATCCTCAGAACAAGATCTAATATCACTTGGACTAGATGTAATGTAGTCAGTCTAATGGGAGTTGACACTTTGACTATACTTTGAACTAAGTGGGGTATAGATGGTGAAAGGACAAATTGCATACGGAAGGGGTTCGTAGTTAAACCACTAACTTTCTGGTCAATTGGGGGTCATGACGTGTTGCTAGATACCACTCTTGACTTACTTGAATTAAGTATTACTTCAAGTGGCCAACATAATCGGGAACCTAATAGGTCACACACATAGGAGATCTAAAGGATGAGTAAAATAGTTTTGAGTAGTGATTCAAGATATGAGAGAGTGTTTCGGGATTGTATTGCGATGTGATCATGGTAGAAAATATTGCATAGAATGGATTAGAAATAAATGTTGTTGGCTGCCAATTTGGTAATTAACTTCCCAAAACTTCCATTAATGCATTTTATTCATAGTCATTAACTTTCTATAACTTACATTAATGTATGTTATTCATAGTCATTAACTTCCCATAACTTCCATTACCGCATGCTATTCATGACCATTAACTTCCAATAACTCTCCATTAGTGATAGGGGTTATGGAAGGCCAAATGGTGCAGAAAATAGAGATGATTTTCGTGCATCTTGTGTAAGACACAAATGAAAGACAAGTTCTTTCTTACACACATACTCTTTTTCTCTCCAACTCTCACAAGAGTTCTTGTCTTTGCTAACACAAAGAAAGAATTCTAGCCATCTCCTAGTGAGTTTCATCCTTCTATCTTCATGTAGACTTTCATTAGAGACGATCTACGTTGATTGTTGTGGTTTACGACAACCTAACGAGGAGAAGATTAAAGAACGAAGGAGATCGTCATAAAGGTATATAAACATCTTACATTTCATGTTTTTGTTTTCTATATCTATATGCATGGGAAGATTTAGTTTTTCAGGCTCCATTTTTTTTTGTTACGTATATTTGATATATATTATGTATGAGATGCATGATTGGAACCTTACAAATAATTCCTTAAAACAAAGGAATTCAAAAGTCCTAATCTAAATTTCCCGACAACGGTACTAAAAACTTATTGAGCAAGTTTTACCTCTAATAAAACCCCCAATATTCGCAAATATACGGATCGTAACTTGTAGTATCAAAAGTGTCGATCCCATAAGGAAATAACTAAAACTAAATGAACCCTAATGTTATCTAAGGTTATAACAAATGTGATAAAAATGAAAATCAAGACTAAAACAACAATTTAAACAATTGATTATGAATTTATTAAAATTAAATTATGAAATTAACACAAGGAAATCAAATTAGAGCACAATCATTTAACAATTGAGAAATCACACAAGATAAGATCAAACAATAATGGGAAGCGAGGATTCATTCTATTGTCAATTGCTACCTTAATTACTTCTGATTTAATTGATATCGGTCCTAGAATTTCGAAAGGTTGGTTATTCTCTCTCTCAACCTAATTGTTAAACCCTAAACCATAATCCTTAATTGAATCCGAATTTTTTATTTTGACAATTTTTCAATTGAAAAAACAGCTCACATTTCAATTAGTTCTTAAGCAATCTAATAGACAATTGAGACCTCATACAAGATCTCTCTTCATGTAATTACCGATTTGATGTTTATGTGATCTATTAGGTTGTTAATTCTCATTACCTAATCTAACCATGTTACTATCGGTTCAATCTCTCAATATGTTACCTAAGTATGCAAAAATCATAAACAATCATAATACCCAAACACATTAACATCAAAAGCAATTAAATCACAATGGATTCAAGAGTTAATCCCAAATGAAGTTAGAACATCCTTAACAAGGTATTCATCATCCTCATATCCAAATCATACATCATATGAAGTAAATAACAAGAAGAATAAGAAATAACTTGGAAATGAATGACAAGGAGTGATTGGCAACAACTCCTCCTCTTCTTCTTCTTCTCTTCTCTCCTTCTTCTCTCTTCCTTGGCTTCTTTCTCTAAATGGTAAGAAGGAGGCTTTTTTATTTGGTTCATTTAATGATTTTATATAGTCCTAGAGCTATTTAGGCTAAAAATTAAAAATGAGGTTTTACCCAAGCTAAAAAGTCCAAAATGACCTTTAAAAATTGAAACAAAAGGAGATCCCCACGTCTGTAGCGTGCTTGTCATGATCGTGATAGGGATGTAACCGTCGTGACCCTTGAAATTTAGCTTTTGTCATGATCGTGACACCATCGTGAACCTTGAAATTTGTCTTTTATCATGATCATTACAAGGTTGCCACAATCATGACCCAGTGTGATCCTATTCTGTCACCTGTTATTATAACCGTGACAGGCATGTCACGATCGTGATCTTGTTCCTTTTGTCCAAGATTTCTCCAACTTCCTTCAATCTTCTTCATCTGAGTTTATACACTAACAAACATATCAAAACACCTCAAGCGCACAAAATTAAAGTTTAATATCATACATTAAACCACAAAACATTAAAAAAAAATAAACACACAATAACAGTAACAAAATTATAAACCTAAACATAAACAAATAATATAATCAACACCTAAAAACACACTAAAACACCTACGAAAACATAATGTAAACTACAGCTATTAGAACATTAAAGTCATTGGGCATACAAAGGAGTTAAGGTCTCATCAAAGATTCAAATATGTATTTCGGAAATTTATGTTACTTATGATGGTAATTGAGAACAAAAATTACAAGATTTAAACAAGTACTCACTGTAGTCAATCTTGTAAAATTCTTTTACTGAACCACTATACAAATAGTATCGATGATATAATATAAGATATTTAAATGATTGGCTTAATGAAAATCAGAGATTATTGAATTATTTCATACAGTCAATCAGTTGGTTGTAATTTAGTGACAATTATTTAAAGGCATTCTTTATCTTGTACATATTTATATATCTATGATAAAGTCTATAGAGTAAATGTAAATTGCAAATGAAATTGTGATGAGATCACAATTGTGAGATTCATATTGCATTTATGTATTATCTTTAAATTATTCTGTTGATACTAGACATTAATAGAGCATAAAAAGACTAACACACATTGTATTTCTTCCTTATGAAGGAAATAATCAATCCTGTAGATTAAAGTAAGAAAATACTTAAACAAACATATAGGTACTTATTAAAGGACAAGTTTAATAAGCTAACTCTATATAAGAATTTCACTTGGAACATTACTCAGTGATCCTTTGACTTGAGATCTCTAAAGTTGTCTCATATAAAGTTTACCATGCTTTGATACCACTTATTACCTATTTTAGTCAAGGGTAGCTCAATCAGTAGTCATTGGATATATTATGAACTATATGAAGTTAGTTGAGTGATCAATACAGGATTCATCACCTTAAAGTAACTAGGAAGAATATTTCATTATTCTCGGTTAGTATTAATTTAACAAATCCTTAACCAAAGTAGTATGACACTTGAAAAATGGTTTTTAAATTTCATTAATGGAATCAATTGCTAACGATGGATAATCAATATGATTGGACTCTAATCAAAATATTGTATGATAAACTGATTTAATTATACGAAAAAATCATACACGAAAAGCTTAGTCAAAATCACTCTAACTTCCTAAATATTTGGATAGTCATAATACATTACTAGAAGTCAATCTTCATATATGAAAATAAATTATTTAATTAGAGAATTAAAGATAAATTAAAAGAATTTAATTTATCTAATTTTAGATATGATTTATGATTATAATTCATATCTATTGCCAATATATTTAAGAATTTAATGGGTCACACATAAACAATAAGTTGAAGAGAGAAAAGACGTTTTAATCAAGTTGGACTTGATTGTAAAGTTTGAGAAACTTTATCAATAAGTATGAGATATTTAATAAATAAAGACTAATATAAGATATTGGATCTTATTTGGATCTAATTAATATTTAATTATAATTAATTGTAATTCTAATTAAAATTTAATTGAAATTAGAATTTAATTTTAATTAAATTATTAAAAGTCCAAAACCTATTATAAATAGGCTAGGCTCCAAGGAAGTTAGCACTCCTTGTCTAACGTTCTCTACAACAGTTGTAGAGTTCTCTTTAACACGTTATATAGATACCGTTAATACTTGTGAGGCTATGGTGATTGAGAAGAGCTAATCTCAGAAATAGTTTGAGAAAAACGACAAGAAAATGATTAAGCTTTGGAATAATGTACGAATTAATATTCATATTTTATTGTAATTTATATGTTAATCATTTTATAGAATTTTAATGATTTTGACTTTTAGGAAATTATAAAAAATAATTTCATAATTATTCTACTCTACATGATATTAGATCCTGCTTCGATTTCCTAACAACATTTTCCAAGAGCAATGTATGGATTGGAGATGTACTCATTCTCTCTTTCCTCAAATTACATACAAATTCACAAGCTCTTCAATTAGGAATGTTAATTTTGGTCCGGCCCAGCCTGGCCTAATTTTGATTCGGGTTGACCGGGCCACGAGCCAAAATTGTTTGGCCTGATCAGAATGTCAATAACGATGTCATTTTTTTAATTTTTTAGAAAAATATATAAGGTTAAGTTAGGTTGAGTCGATCAGGCTGTAGTCGGACGGGCCACGAGCCACCTAACCTGTGGATCGAGGGCCGCCCATTGACATCCTATCTTGAACATAACTTATTTTGGACTGTATTATATGCTTTCTTAAATCCGCATATGTTTAACTTATGCGCTGATTCTTTGCACCAATTCATTATCTCTTATCTCATCATTTTTTTTTCTTTTTCCCTTTGGAAAGCAAGAAAGGTTTTTATTTTTTACCTGAGTTTTGAACTCCAGTAGATAAGGATGTCTTTCTTTGACATTCTTTCTCAAAGAACCAAAAATACAATGTCCATTCGTATATTCTCCATCGTGGACTTTAGGTCTATTAAAGGCTTGTGTTATTGCATGTTCTTGTTCTTTTTATTTGCTGCACATGACCGTATAATAGACAATTATAAGTCTTGTAAATACGTTAAATGTTGGACCCCGATTCCGGAGCCCAACATTCGGAGACATCAACCTTGTGCTCATTTTCCTGAAAGGTCATTTGCTGTCATTCCACAATAGTGGTGAGCGCACACTAATCAATCACCAAAATCACAACTTGACTTCTTCAAAGAAATTGAAACTCTAAGTCTCTAGTTTGTTTTGAAGCAAGAATCACCTCAATCGGAGTTCTACAACTCAAGATATGCCTTAAAAAAGCCTAAGTGTGCTCATACCCCTAACATGCCCTCCTGACTGACCTCTCATTTACTTTCATGCAAACTCTCTTAAATCAACTCCAAATGGTGCCAAGTGTTTTGGAGAGAAAGATATATGTCTTAGGAATCCATTGGTTCAAGAATCACTTCAATTGGAGGTCGGATGAGGGAGTTATGCCCAAAAGAATAGACCATGTTTAAACCCTAAATCGATTTGAACCTATCTTGGCGTGATTGCCATAACGTTCACCACAAATGTCGGATTGAGTTTGTGTTTGGACCATTAGAAAGAAGACCTCTAGACCTACAACTTTCATGAAGACCACAAAACAAGATTCTGCCTCTAAGAGTGTAAAAAAATCACAATTTTCCCCATGAATGTCCATTAAACGGACATCCATGTCCTTTTAATGGACATGTATCGAGCTTAGGAGGCCAAAATGACCCGAGAAGGTCCGTTAAATGGACACGCATGTCCGTTTAACAGACATTGATTGGCCAAAGGGTGTTTTTACACCCGAGAAAGTCCGTTAAATGGACATACATGTCCGTTTAATGGACATTGCGGCTCCCTAAAGCCTCCAATGCCTCTCCAAAGCTTCCTACAACTATCCTAACACCATATATACTTGTAATCTTCCCAAAAGTCACTTATTCTAATGCCAAAACACTTCATAACATCTCAAACAACAAATTCATCACACAAAATTCTCAAATATCAGCTCAATTGGTTCATCAAAACCACCAATTCCAATCAGTTATCAAAGCTGTCACAAACTTAACCCATATACAGCATCCCAACTTGTAACACTCATATCTCTCCATTCCAACATCCAAAAATCAAAAACTTCATATCGTTTGAAAGATAAAAAGATCTTCTACAACTTCCAAGAAGATAAATTTCATCAATTCTATCTAGATTTTTCCAGAATTTCATTTGAATTCAGGACACATTCCTATCCATGGAAACTGAAAATAGCCATGCAAAGATTTGAAAATCTATAAACAACCTTAATGCATATATATATCATTTGCATCAAAATAAGTGTTTTACAACACTTTAGTGGGCATTTCAAGCCACTTTATAACATGATCCAAAATACAACTTACAAAAGCGACAATTTCTCAAAATGCATCTAAAGCATTGTTTTACAAATTCTAAC
>JAOTAX010000008.1:11390891-11402271 GCA_025629825.1 Erythroxylum guanchezii
ACGTGACAATTCTTGGATGGACTAGACCAAACCCATATAACATGTAATTCATGCAGTGAAAATATGTTGCCCAAATGGCACATTTCTTGAAAGCTTGTTTTCATGCACATGACATATTCACAATTTACACAATTCAACAACCAAAATCTCATGCCAATCATAAAGACCATTTTTGAACTCAATCAAAAGCAACAAATACCATACTTGCAAAGCAATTAGAACTTATTTCCAAAATTCACCCACAACAACAACATAAGGCAATTTCTTAATCATTTAAAGAACCATAAATGCTCACTAAAAAGGTAGTTGGAAAGATCATTAATTACACTTAGCTGAAAAACATTTTTTTTGACTTATTAACACAAGTATAAAAATGTAACCCACCTTAGTGTCCTTGCTTGAATCTTGCTCAAATGGGCCTCTCCTCTTGCTCCTCTTGCCTCACTTGATCTTCTTCAACAATAACACAAAAATCCCAAATCAAAAGGAATCAAATTAGAAAACCTAAAGAACCCAATGCATGAAATTGATCTTAGAATCTCTAAACTCATCCATTTCCTAAGCTCTTTGAACCAAAACCACTTCAAAAATCCAAAACATTAAAAAAACCTTACCTTAAATCTTCACCCAACCAAAGGGTTTCTTGGCTTAAAAGAAAGCTTGAACCTTCCTCTAGCTTTTTCCTTCTTGAAATAACTTCAAAATCCTCTCAAACACCAAGAAAATCAAAAACCCTAACTTACTCTTCTTTTTCTCCTTCCTTTTCTCCACCTACGACTCTCGCCCTCTTCTTTTCTTTCAATTTTCGTTTCCCTCTCTTCTAATTAAAAGACCACTCATTTCACTTGCCTTTTATACCACTTATGAAGCTAAAAAGTCCATATTGTCCTTACTTATTAGCCTAGGAACTTAAATGCTTAAGTGACATGCCCAAAATGCCCTTAACACAACTTATCACTTCTAACATTTCAATTTAGTCACTTATGCCACATAACCCAATTAACATTAACATGTCAATTAATTCCAACACAATTTAATCTAATAAGACCCCAAAATCATGCAAATAAAAAAAAATCAGGGGCCAACATTAAAATTATTTCAAGTTTTTTATTATATGTGATGCAGCTCGTGAACATGTTCATGATGTATTTTATTATAGGATATTTTAACTTATTATTTTTACTTTTTATAAACTAATCATACCTACCTAATATAAAATGGATGAATTAAAATAAGAGACCCTATGCCTATTTTTCTATTTTCAAGTCTACTCCATATAGGCTTTACAAATTGATAAGGTGTTTGTTTATTTAAATTCAAGTCTGTTCAACTCCATCTAATCACGTAGAGAGATTTTACTCATTAATTTGCAGTTTTATTTTGTGTTTGACTTTTATTAGTATCTACATCTATAACTTTATTAAAATTCAATCATTAAAATATATTACAGTTTGGTAATAATCTTGTGTTAACACTTTTTGTAGAATATACTTCAATTAATTGAATTCAAATCAATTAATTGAAGTGTGAGATATCGTGCAATTATCCTGCAAATATAAAAGCAATTATCTTGGAAATTTTATCACTACAACAAAGAAGGGTTTTGGGGACGAAATATAACGTCGCTAAAAAAAACTAAAGTGTTGCAAACAGTTTTTAGCGACAAAAAAAATCATCAAATGGTCACAAAAGTCCGGTAGCAAAAAATTATTTGTGTGACGTTTTAAAGAAATCATCACCAAAAAGGTTTTGCTACGATCATCACTTCATCGTTAATAAGAATATGCGAAGAGACGAGAAATAGTCACATATAACTTATTGTCATGTTTAGTTTTGGTAGGTAAAGATAATTAGCTTCGTTAACGTAGGCACAGATAATAATTTTTATTGACGATTTATTTTGGTAGCAGAATATATTTAGCTACGAAAATTAAAGCATAGCTAAATGTTATTAGAGACATTCTGGAAAGCGTAGGTAAAAAGATTTGGTGACGATTTTATATTTGTACTTAAATTTTTTATTGACGAATATTTATTTTTAATTTAACTCCTTATTACCAATTTAATATTTAATTATAATTATTAACAACATTTTTAGTTCATGTTATTTTTTTAACATGGTTTGAATTATAATTTAGTCACATCTTGTAATTATTATTGGTGACAGATTGTTTAAATAATAGTAAAATAAAATAAAATAAAAATGTTTCATAATTAAAAATGAAATGCATTTTATACAAAACCATGTAATTAAATGTTAATTACAAAACTTAAGAATTTTTTTTTGCAAACTAAGACTCCTCATTATCACTACTACTGACATACTGTAACCCGAGCATTTGTTTAGCCATCTTTTTTAGCTCAGTCAACTCTGTTTCAGTACGGTTTAGTTTTGCTCATTACATTGTAATTTTTCTTATATACGATCTAACTTTTCTCCATTAAATTGTAACTGAGCCTTAAGCGACTGGTTCTCCTCTTGAAGCGTCGTTATATATACTGGTCGTGACGATGATGAACTAATTAGCTTAAGGCCATGCCCAAGACCTTTGATATACCCTGATCTTGTACCAAAGGCATTGTTGCAAATGTCATCCAAACCAGTCTCATTCCTATCAAACAATGATCTCTGCAACAACTCCTACATCTTGTCCTACAATTTAAAACACAAAATCGAGATGTAATTCAAATATTATTACTTAGTATTACATAAATAAATAAACTTTAAAATTAAAATTTTTATCCTTACATAATTATTTTGTACCTCTTCAGACGTTCAGCCTTTACCTTACTTATTATGTGTCAGTTTGTAGAGTGTGATCTTATCACACTCTTTTCCATGGAGTTAAGTCTGACTCTGTCATATGAATAAACAAATTGGAACACATTAGATTATATTGTATTAACTAATGGAATAATAACTTCTAAACATTACATTTACAAATTCTTGTCGTATGACAACAAATGATTTGGAGCTGGTTTTGTGAAGAGCTTTCTTTTTTACTCTGTTAACCTTGGCTTTCTCACACTTTTCCTAAATAGTCATTAAATGCAAAAACAAAATTAATGGAAGGAAATATAAAGAGAAAGAAGACAAACGCTAACCTTCGCAGAGGCCCAATAATCACACATTTCACTCCACTTTTCTAGAGTCACTCATTCTGGAACATGTCTCTTTGCCTCCTCATCCAAAGGAAAAGACTTGTAGTATTTATGAAGTCGATAACGATGATCCTTTTCTGTTTGTTTCAACAATGAACTGAAACTGCTTGAAACTTCAAGGTTCTCAATATCGACATATCGACGATATTAAACTTCATCTGTTAACAACATGTATAAGTTAACTTACCTTTTAAATAAGTAAAATTGTAATGCATATAATAAAATGAATTAAAAAATTACCAAAACTTTGTCCAAAGCATTATGTAGCAAGTTGTCTTCCTTCAACTACCTGGCATGCTAAAGGCATATCAATTCATTCCTAACAACGACTCCCAACTCACTAGACAATTTTACTGATTGGATCTTATCAATAGGACAACGTTGCTTAGCGTCACTATGTACAGACAACTTGCTCTTCATTGCAACATTCATGCATTGCAACTTAGATCCTTTAGTGATACCTCAACCTCTTTTTCTTATGCCAATATAGAAACCTGAAAACAAAAGAATAATGATAAGAAAAACACATTAAACATGTAAATATATATTTGAACATAACTGTAAATATAGGTACTTAATAATAACAGACCTGAAGATCCCTCAATACTAGTTGAGGTAGATATAAGTTGTTGCTAACTGCCTTCATTAGAGGATGATATTGATGGTTGTTAATTGATAGGGTCGAATTGATTTAGTTACTATAGGGGAGGAACATCTTCGATAGTTACCACTATCTTTCCCTTGTTTCTACCAGGTCCCATTAAATTGAATTTCTATAAATGAAATATCAACATAATACATAATCTTTATTCAAACATCAAAATTCCACTTGAATATAAGTCAAACACAAGTCAAAACTAAACATTCGATATAAAAATAAATCAAACACCAACATTCTGCATAAAAATAAGTAAAACATCAACAATATGCATTGATTCATCCTTAAAAAACATAAGTTAAACATCAACAACATAAGTCAAATATGAATATAACATTTCAAACAATATAAACAATTTATTTACTTTCAGTCATCATGATCAAGATTTTGAAAATCATCATCATTAATTACATTATCATTGGATTCTTCATCACTAATATATTTAGCTTAAGTATCATCATTGTCATTTAATTCATCCTGAGTATAGTCTTCATCTATTTGTACAACAAAACTGGCTTAGACTTCATCCAGTTGTACTATGTTGGGATCAACATCTCTCCTATGGAATGATGATATATCTGCATCTTCAATTCGAATGGCTTCATTATTGAACTCCAATCAATCTCTTAATAAACCTCATTTGTAGCCTAATTGAATTGACCATTATCCCTTTCATAAAAATCGAAGACATTTCAATGTTGAAACTTTTGAACAACCTTCCAATTGCTACCTAATACAGTATTGCTAGGGTAGAAAACTTTCTTCGCTTGACTTGTAAAGACAAAAGGATCATTATCATACCATGTCTTCCTAACATTGATGCTAGTAATATTCCTGTTCACTTTCATGACAGTAAGATTAAACCATTTGCACTTAAATAAAACAACATTCTTATCCGTGATGTAGTGCAACTTTATTATTTCGGAGATGACACTGTAGAAGTCAATAAAATTATCGCCATGACATCCCTCAATAACAACCCCATAATTTTGGTTTCTAAGTTGACTCTCTCGTTCTTGTATATGAAATCTCACCCCATTAATAATATAACCTGTATATTTTTCCCACAAAAATGAGGCCCACATGCCAAACTATATAATGCTATTGTCGCTTATTGCATGTTACAATTATATTACTGTATCATCTGTATGACAAAATAATATGAGAAGTTATTCTGATATATAAATTGTCTTATGTTTATAATATGCAATAAATATGTAACTTACTTGATTTCTAAACCATGATACAAACTTCATCTTATGTCTTTCTTCAACATTAATAATCCCTTTTCTACGAATGGACTCTTTATGCTTTCTATTTAAAAAAAGTAAATGACAGCAAGGAAATGAGATTCAATGAAAAAATTCTAATATGATTGTTTCAATCAAAAAGAATATACGTACTCTCTCTCTCTCTCTCTCTCTCTCTCTCTCTCTCTCTCTCTCTCTCTCTCTCTCTCTCTCTCTCTCTATATATATATATATATATATATATATATATATATCAACTTTCTCACAAATGTTCAAAATATTTCAATAGGCAATTTGTAATTTGTCTTTATTTAACTCCACATATTTAACCATACCAAGTGGCCTTACTTTTTGGGAGAAAATTGACAACCCACTCTCTTTATCAAAATCAAAGTTACGTTCTGGTTTATTAAATCTTATCTCCACATCACTTAAGTACGTTGAACAAAATGTCAAGCATTCAGTTGCTATATAAGCCTCTATAATAGACTCTTCAGGTCGAGCTCTATTACGTACATAACACTTAAAAGAGCATAAAAACTTGAATCAGAACTTTAAAATATTCGGAATTGTTAATAACAAATAACTTTGAAAAAAGTGAAAGTTAATATGAATTACCTTTTAATCAAAACATCCATCAAAATTGAACCGATCCATAGAGTTTTGCTTCATATGGTAAGTGAATTACCAAATGAACCATAACATCAAAAAAAGATGGGGGAATAATAGTTCAAGCTTACATAGAATCAAAGCTATGTCTTTTTCCATTTTGTCAAGCTCTTCAACTTTAAGTGTCTTGCAACATAATTTCTTAACAAACTCTAACAATTGACCTGAATTTATGGACACATCCTTTAACAAACACCCACGTCTTCTAACAGGAAGTAATCGTTACAAAAGTACATGATAATCATGACTTTTCAACGCTGATATTTTTCCCTTTTTAACATTCACACAACAACCTATATTTGATGCATACCTATCAGGAAACTTCACTGATTGGAGAAGCTGATAGAAAGATTGTTTCTTCCTTTTTGACATCTTATAACAAGTAGGAGGAATAATGTATGACCCATCATCTCTTTTTTTCAAATGCAAGTCTTTTTTAATATTCATGTCTTCTAAGTCAACTCCAGCCTTAATTGTTTCTTTCGATTTCTTACCAATTCCCATCACAGTTCCTAAAATATTCTCATAAATACTTTTCTTAATATACATCACATAAAGATTATGCCTCAACAGTAATTCCTTCTAATATGCCAAATTGAAAAATATTTTTTTTTTGGTCCAATTGAGTTCAACATCATTTCTGTTTCTCTTTCTATTACTTAGGTGTTTCCCAAGTGTAATGTCATCCAAATGTGATAGTTGATAAATAATATCATCACTAGAAAACTACAACGGAGCTTTACCCAATTTTGCTCTGTCATTAAAAAATTTACTTCTTCGCGCTCATGTTACAAATAGTCCACAAAATAGTGGCATGCATTCTAAATATTTCGCTTTGAACAACATCAAAAGTTTGTATTTTGAATTCCTATAGATTGTTTAAGTCATTAATTAATGGTTGCATGTAGACATCGATATCCTTACCAGGAGTAGTAGAACTTGGAATAAGCAAAGACAATAACATAAAAGGCTCCTTCATACTCTTCTGTGGAGGTAAATTGTACAGTACTAGAATTACCGACCACATGTTGTATGAAGTACTCATATTTTTGAAAGGATTAAATCCATCTGAGGCCAATCCAAGTCAAACATTATGACAATCCTGTGCAAACCGTGGAAACTTTCTATCAAATTCTTTTCATGCCATTGAGTCTGCTGGGTGACGCATAATATTATCATCAATGTGTTTCTCTTTATGCCACCTCATATTCATAACTCTTTTATTTGACATAAAAAGTCTTTGTAGTCATGGTTTAATAGGAAAGTATCGAAGGATTTTATTTGATATCTTTTTTCCTCTCCCATCATCCACTTGCCACCTTGATGTACCACAAATCGGACACTCCTAAAGATCTTTACTTTCCTTCCAAAATAAAACACAATCATACTGACCTGCATGAATTGAACTATATATTAATCTAAGTTCCCTTTGCAATTTCTTTGCATCATAGTAAGATTTTGACAATTTGTGTCCAACAAGTAATGCATCATTCAGTAAGTCAATTAATATGTCAAAAGACTTATTACTCCATTTATTATAAACCTTCAAATGCAACAACTTGACAATAAAAGATAGCTGTGAGAAATTTGAGCACCTGGATATAATTCTTCTTGAGCAACTTTCAATAACTTCCTAAAATTATCTTTGGTAATACTACCAATTATATTAGGCATACCTGTTTCATTCATAGTCTCCATATAATTCCCATAATCATCTAGCTTCCTTATGTTCTCCATGATAAAGCCATTGACTATAGAATTTAATTATGCCTCAAATTGGCAAGTGATTATATACCACATCTTGACTTTGAAAGTCAACATTTAAGCAATCGATGCAAGGATAATGATAACGACATTCATCACCCATTTGATGTTGTACAAATTGCATAAAACTATTAACTCCTATGTATTTAGTGGATCATTTTCGGTGAGACATCCAACTTTTATCCATATCACTATATAATAAAAAGCTAATAATCGAATTATATGCAATCCTCGTTCAATTGTTACGTGACAATAAAAGTTATTACTAATTAAAGTCTTTCAAATTGAAGTTCGTTGACAGAGTTACAACTAAAAAATAGTAAGATATGTGGCATTGTTTACACCTGTGAATCAAGAAAGTAAGTTCTTGTTGTCGGTCCTAGGCTTTTGGAAAATTTCACCTATAAGCTTCATTGGAGCTGCATCACCGGTTTCCAGCCTATATACCATCATAAGGGTTTATTATGCCTTAATGTTTCAAACAATACTCGAATTAAATGCAATCCTCGTTCAATTGTTACATGACAATAAAAGTTAATACTAATTAGAGTCTTTCAGATTGAAGTTCGTTAACAAAGTTACAACTAAAAAATAGTAAGGTACATGGCTTTTTTTTTTACCTGTGAATCGAGTAAGTAAGTTCTCGACATCTATAAGGGCCCAAATTACACCTTAGTAGAAATATTACATGTTCATGAAAGTAAATGTGATAGGTGTTAAAATTGTGATATGATTGTGAATTGTATATGTCTTGAGTTTTGGTTTGATGGACCATAATTAGTAACTTGAAATTAATTGTTACCATTAGAGAATTGATGTGTTAAAATGTACATTTGGACTATGAAAATTGTCAAGTGGCAAGATAAGTTGGTACATGGAAATTTGAATGATTAAGCCTATGAATTAGTGATATTTGGCATGGAAAATGAAGTAACAAATGGCATGATTAATAAATCGACAAATGGCAGCGATAAGTGAGTGACAAGTGGCCTAATAAAATTGAGACATTTGGTGGCTTATATGATGGACAAATGGGACACATGCAATGGTGACAAATGCCATGTTGTGAGAGTGACACCTAGCAAGTTAGGTGTTAAGCTTGTAAGAAGTTTTTGCAGCCTTCATTTTATCATCTCCATTGAGAACATCCACCCTCTCTTACCTTTGAATTTTGCTTCAATTTCAGTTAGAACTCTTGCAAGATATTGCATCAAGAAAGCTACCACATGCTATCTTCTATGTTGCTATCTTTTGGTGTTAAGAGTATCTTAAATTCACTTAGGATTTTGGAATTATGCTTATTGCTTGGAAGGCTAGTTTGGCTTATTCTTTGAAGTTAAACAAGTAAGGGAATTCTAAACTTGATAGCATGTTATAATATGAATTATATGATGCTTGAATTGGATAGAATATGTATTGAGTTGATAATGAATTGAGGTCTGGAACATGATACTTGTTTGATAGCTTTTGCTTTGGATTTTGATGTATGTAAGATAATGATTTGAGAGTTGTCTAATAAATGATTTTTGAAATGGATTTGGACATGAATTTGATAAAGGATTGAAGCATGAATAAGGTAGAAGTGAAATTGATGGACTTGGTGAAGTTGTGTTGAATGGAGCATGAAAGAGTTAAATTGGGAAGTAAATTGAAGGTTGTGGGTAAGTGAACCTTCGGTTCACTCATCTCGCGATCGTGGGATTTATATGGCTCATTCCCACCATCGTGGGAAGTACTTAGGAAGAAAAAAAAGTTGGTTTTTAGACAATTGTTGGACTAAATAAGGTTAAGGTACTTTATAATGGTTTAATTGGACTTAATTTAGGTTGAAAAAGAACCTAGTTTGATATGGAATAAGTTGATTAAAGGTTGAATAGGTTTGAATTATTAATTAAGTTTATAATAAAGTATCTAATTTTGGAACTTATAAGTTGTTAAAGGATGAATAAGTTTAAATTATTAATTGAGGTAATAACTTAAGGAAGGTGTTATTTGATAACAAAGTATCTAATTTTGGAACTTATAAGTTGTTAAAGGAATGAACGTTACTTATGAATGCTAATGTGATTTAAAGAACAAAAGTAATGTGTTAATTACGAATGTTTGTGAATTGGGAACTTATGTGAATACAAGTAAAGTGTAATTACTTAATGTATTCATTGGTGCATTATTACAAATGTTTATGTTTATAAGGCATGATAAGTTTGTTCATGTGAGAATGAATGGGTTCAATTTGAGCATAAGGAAATGAATTCATACTTATGCATTATTTCACTGTCAGGTGCTTATGATATTGTGATAATTCCGGACTATCAATTGTCTGAGGAGTTTGATAATTAAGATTGTATTAGAAATGCTTTCTAATTGTGTGAATATACATAATGTGTGATGACTCAATACATTTATTGATGCATTAATGCACATGCTTGTATTTATAAGGCATGTTAAGTTTGATCAAATGAATAAAGTCATATGTTATACACTACATCAGTTACATGTAATTCTAAAATCCGAAATGTTTTTTTTTAACTGCCAAGTCCTAGTCGTAGGTAAATAGGCATGCCTGAAAGGGTCTACAGTTGCTTCTGTAACTAGACACTAAGATGTCTTCTATACCCAGACACTAAGGTGTCTTCTGTGACTAGACACTCCGGTGTCTTCTATGCCAAACACTCCGGTGTCTTCTGATTTTAGACACTTCTGTGTCTTCTGTTTCAGAGACTTAAGTCTCTTCTGTTTAAGATACCAAACATGGGTATCTTCTGCTCTGGTCCCGTTACCCACTTCTATAAAAAGGAGAAGCAGGCTAATCTGTCTTATGTTTTTATATATGTTCTAATTAGGTACAAAATAAGCTCTGATCTAATATAAGATACGTTTTGATTTGGTACAACATATATTCTAATTTGATACAAGTTCTATTCTGTTCTGACACAGTTATATCCTATTCTGAGACTTGTATATTATGTTCTGAAGTAATGATGTTCTATTCTAAGATGTTATACCATGTTCAGTATTTCCTGTTTTAATATGTTATATTCTGTTATGATGCGAATAAAGTTTGGATTACATTTTAATTTGAACAATTAAAGACTTTTTCTTATGACATGATTCAGTACAAGTGATTATTAGATGACTATTAGAAACAATTGCCATTATGTATCTTGTTTAGTTTTTCCCCACTAAGCTATATGTAACACCCCACTCCCGCAGGACCCGAACCCGACATCGATGGTGATATCCGAGTTCGTGCCCCGCGAGAGTGGCGTGCTACATCACTTAGTTCATCAAAAACTCATTATAGAACTTTTTTTTAGCGCACGTGAAAAATCAATAATCTTAACTTTGGGCCTACTTTTATTCAGAAACATTTTCATTTATAGAAGTTGTCAACTTTGTTTTTTTTCATATACCAGAAGTTCGATTAGCCCATTCCAAAAACAACATATATTACACTATGATCAAGTTCTTTTGCGAAACCTTTTTCCAATCGAAAAGTTATACACAACAAATATACTCAAAACATAAAGTACAATAATTTATAGAAATTACAATTTAGTGCGAAAATAAAGGGACACAATGCAGACGCGAATTGATCCCAATCTCTTCTTTCTCTCACATGCAATAGATATACTCCCGATGCCTAACGGGATATTCTTCTGAGTCCTGAAAAATAATTGCAAATTTTGGGTGAGTTTTGCGAACTCAGTGAGGGACCATCGTCGATGGCTCACCCAGTTACATAACACATAACTCATACATTCCACATTCACATTCACATTATTCACATTCGATACACATAATCATTCATACTATGCATATGCAATGCACATGAGACTCACTTTTCATTTGTTATCTCGTTGTGACCGAGTGCCTA
>JAOTAX010000008.1:11424580-11445705 GCA_025629825.1 Erythroxylum guanchezii
GAAGCAGAAAGCTTGGTTAGTGTACTTGAGAGTTTTGAGTTTTTACTTGGTATGGTTATTTGGTATGATATTTTATTTGATATTAACATGGTGAGTAAAAAGTTGCAATTGAAATCTATGTGCATTAATGCTACCATAAAGCAATTAGAACGTGTGATGGTATTTTTTGAGAAATATAGAGATGAAGGGTTTAGCTCTAGTACGAATATTGCCAAAAGTCTTGCGCTTGAGATGAATATAGAGCCTACATTTCCAACTAGACGTTGTGTTATTAGGAAACGACAATTTAATGAAATTAACCATAATGAAGAAATGCAATCAGCTGAGGATTCTTTCAGGGTTATTTCCTTTTTAGTTATTGTGGATATGGCAATTACTTCGTTAAAGAATATATTTGAACAATTAACGACATTTGATAATATTTTTAGATTTTTATTTAATTCAAAGAAGTTGAGGTCATTAGATGATAAAAAATTAAGAGAATGTTGCACTAATTTTGTGACAACTTTTTCTCATGATAATGTGTCTGATGTGGATTTAGATGATCTTTTTTCTGAATTAAAAGTATTTCAAATGACTTTGCCAAATGAGTTAATGTCATCAGTTGAAATATTAGAATTTGTTCAAGCTGCAGATTGTTATCCAAATATTTCAATTGCTTATCGAATTCTATTGACTATACCTGTGACTGTAGCATCATCTGAGAGAAGTTTTTCAATGTTAAAATTATTGAAAACCTACTTGAGGTCATCAATGTCACTTGAATGGTTTAGCTATGTTATGTATTAAGAAAGATATGTTGGACAATATTGATCTTGATAATATTATTAATGATTTTGCATCTAGAAATGCATAGAGAAATTGTTTTTCATAAATCATGATCCTCTGTGTATTTGTTAGTATTATGATCATTTAATATTTAGTTGATTATGTAAACTTATAAATTGAGTCATTCATGTTTTATACAAACATGTAAACTTAAGTATACTGTCGATTTATGGGGGGCCTTTTTTTAATTTCACTCAAGGCCTATAAAGTGATAGGAACGGCCCTGCGTATCGTGTATAAGGAGAGGCTAGAAGATTCAAACACAGAGACGTAAGATGATCTTCGGTGGAGCAATGGCTAGAGGTATTTATTTCGGTTATGCTTCCGTTGCTTTATATATATATATGGCTAATGTATATGTATCTTCTTACGTAAATGTTGTTGTATGAGATGCATGCTATGTTTATTTCATTTGGTATCAAAGCATCATTGTCTCTGCCTTGCTTATGAACCATTGAATATTATTTTTCTGTTATGGTTTGTTATTGTTGAGTTTCTGTCGTAAAACATGAGCTTGAGGTTGTTGAATATTTCGACATTTTTTGTACATGATGGATGTTAGAGTAGTGTCTTGATACTCCATGAAGTGCCCGACAGTGACTGGAAGGTGAAGAGAGGAGGGAGGACGATGACCGTACGTGAGGCTTCGGACGTTGCTTTCCACGCAACATCGCATGGTTGATTTTCCGACATCTTATGCACGTCATGTGGTCGATGTCGTCCCATCAACGACCCTCATTCGTCCTCAGGCATCCTCTGTGCCGCTGGTGTGTAGGGGCTCCATCGGGTTGCAGCTGGGTCACACCCGACCCGGGCTGGAGGTTGAAGACGACTCTGTCGTATTTTCTTTTTCTAAAAAATTGTTAATATTAATTATGTTAATATTAGTGATTAATTGGAATTTTAATTATAAAATCATTTTGGCATTAATATTTTATGAAAATATTAATTTTTAATTTGTATGTCTTATGTTGGAATTTAAATTTTTACATGCTTATTATAATTGTTTAATTTTTTGCACAAATTATATGTGATTAATTGAAAATTTTGTGTTTATAATTTTTGTGATCATTATACATGCAAAATTAGATTAAAAAATTTGTGCATTATTATTTTACTTATTTGCATTATTTATTAATTGATGCAAATGTTTATGCTTTATTTAAGTTTAAGGTAATGTGAGTGATCATATGATTTTAATTAATTGGGAGTAGCCATAGCATCTCAAATTAATTACAATTATATATTTAGTTTTAAGATCACATTAAATCAATAATTGTAATTAATAATACGTGATGTGATAAAATCTACCAATAAGAATTTTGTTATATTTGTATGATTAATTAGGATGAAATATCAAATTACGTTTCTTAATCTACCCACAGGAATTATGAAAAGGAACATAATTCGATAGTTTTGTCATAAAGTTTTGGATGAATCTAATTGAGTAGAACTTTAGCTCACAGGCAAGTCTTATGTCACTAGATTCATCTGTTGAATGCATGATTTATATTGGTAAACCATGAATTATTATTGGTCTCAAATTATACATAACAAGCATATATTTTTTATTTCCTAATTTGCAGTTACTCAGACTGTGAATATTTTTAATATTAAGTGTGATATTCCTGAATTGAGAGGTGACAACTATATAAGGTGTGGAAGGAGAGAATTCTGCTTCATTTGAGCTGGATGGATATAGACTATGCTATTGGGAAGGACGAACCATCGAGTGTGACTGAGACCAGCACTCCAGATGCTGTTGCTCTTTATGAAAAATGGGAGAGATCTAATCGCCTCTTTGTGATGTTCATAAAGACCAAGATATCGGTTGGTATTCGTAGTTATGTTGAACAACATAGTAATGTCAGAGATCTATTGAAGGCCATTGATGAATAATTCGCTACATCTGATAAGACCCTTGCCAGCACTTTGATTATTTAGTTGTCATCCTTGAGGCTCACTGGGGATAAAGGGCGTACGTGATCATATCAAGCATATGAGGGACATAGCGGCTCAGCTAAAAGCGTTGGAGGTTACTATATCAGAATCTTTTCTGGTGCATTACATTTTGTGCACTTTGCCCCAACAATACGGTCCTTTCAAAATCACTTATAACACACATAAAGACAAGTGGTCGATCAATGAACTATTGACTATGTGTGTGCAAGAAAAAGAGAGGTTGTTGATGGAAGAAGGTGAAAGGGTGAATTTTACCATTTCAGGAAAGAAGAGACAGGATGATGTCAAAAATAAGGGAAAGGGCAAAATGTCTCCTCAGTTCGATATAAAGAAACCGTCTAAGTGTTTCTTCTGCAAGAAGAAGGGACACATGAAGAAAGACTGCGCTAAATTTAAAAACTGGCTCGAAAAGAGAAGTACTCAAACTTTATTTGTTTGTTATGAATCTAATATGGTTAATGTTAATCATAAAACATGGTGGATTGACTCTGGTTCTACAATCCATGTTTCAAATACCTTGCATTGTATGCAAAACCTGAGGAAGCTAGTGGGAAGTGAACAATTCATTTATTCAGGAAGCAAAACGAGTTCATATGTGGAAGCCATTGACACTTGCAGTTTGGTTTTAAGCAGTGACTTATTTTGTGCTTGGAAAAGACCTTTTATGTTCCAAATTTCTCTAGAAATTTGATTTCTGTATCAAGACTTGTATTTTTTGCTTTTTCCTTTAACTTTTTAGATTCTGGTTTTAGTTTATGTAATGGATCTAAAGTTATTGGTTATGGTACATTATCTGATGGTCTTTATTCCATTCAATTGCAAAATGATGATGCCTATAATTTAATGCATGTCAATGCTGGATTGAAATGATGTGTTTTGAATGAAGAATCCTCTATATTATGGCATCGTAGATTAGGACACATCTCTATTGAGAGAATTAAGATATTAGTAAATGAAGAGATAATTAGTACTTTGGATTTTACTGACTTTGAGACTTGCATGGATTGTATTAAGGGTACACAAACTAACAAGTCTAAAAAGGGTGCCAAGAGGAGTACAAACCTGTTAAAAAATATACATATAGATATTTGTTGTCCAGATATGGGCGCAGATAGTCCGAAATACTTTATCACCTTCATAGATGACTATTCGCGATATATGTATCTCTACTTACTTCGTTCTAAGGATGAAACTTTAGATGCCTTTAAAATGTTTAAGGCTGAAGTGGAGAATCAATGTGGAAAACTGATTAAAATCGTGAGGTTAGATAGAGGTGGAGAGTACTAAGGTAGATACACTAAAAGTGGACAAGCACCTGGTCCTTTTATAAAGTTTCTTCAAGAATATGGGATTGTTGCCCAATACACCATGCTTGGTACTCCGGATCAAAATGGTGTGGTAGAAAGAAAAAATCGAACTTTAATGGGCACGGTAAGAAGTATGAGGAGTAACACAAAACTTCCTTAATTCCTGTGGATTGAAGCTTTAAAGACGACTGTGTATATATTAAACCGGGTTCTAACCAAGGCTGTCTCGAAGACACCTTTTGAGTTATTTAAGGGTTGGAAATCGAGTTTGAGGCATATACGCTTTTGAGGATACCCGTCTGAAGTGAGAATTTACAACCTACAAAAGAAGAAGCTAGACCCAAGGACCATTAGTGGGTATTTCATTGGATATACTGAAAGGTCTAAGGGGTATACATTCTATTGTCCATCTTATAGCACTAGAATTGTGGAATCAAGAAACGTAAAATTTTTTAAAAATGACTTGATTAGTGGGAGTGGTCATTTTCAAGACATAGTTTTTGAAAAGGGCCATTATGAAACTCAACCCTCTGGTTCAAGTGATAGATTGATTGTCGTTCACACCCCTCAAGTTAAAATGGGTGTTGGAAAACCAGTTACTGAAGTTCCGCAAGCTGTTAATACTAATCCAGTAGATCAAGTTGTAAATGAGGAGAAATCAGAAATTGTTGAGCAACTAGTTGAACAACAGGTTGAGCAACAGGTTCTTCGTGAGGATGATGATACAACATTGAGGAGATCTACTAGGGTTAGGAGGTCCTAGTGATTATATAGTGTATCTACAAGAGTCAGATTATAACATTGGAGCTAAAATTGATCCTTAAACGTTTTCACAGGCCATGAGTTCTAAGGAATCGAACTTATGGTACAATGTTACGAAGGATGAGATGGATTCTATGGCATCTAATCAAGTCTGGGATCTTATTGAGTTTCCAAATGGTGTGAAAACCATTGGATGTAGATGGGTATTTCAGACAAAGAAAGACTTACGAGGCAACATTAAGAGACATAAAGCAAGACTTGCTGCCAAAGGGTTCACTCAGAGGGAAGGAATCAACTACAGGGAGACATTTTCTCCTGTACCTAAGAAAGATTCTCTTCGTGTAATCATGGCATTGGTAGTGCATTTTGATTTTTAGTTACATCAAATGGAAGTGAAAACAACGTTCCTCAATGGTGAATTAGAGGAAGAGGTTTACATGAAACAACCTGAAGGATTCTCCTCTGGTGATGGTGAGCATTTAGTCTACAAGCTTAATAATCCATATATGGATTAAAACAAGCCTCCCAGCAGTGGTATTTAAAATTTCATGAGGTTATCACTTCGTTCGGTTTTGAAGAGAATATAATGGACCAATGTTTATACTAGAAGGTCAGTAGGAGTAAGACTTGTTTTCTTGTGTTATACGTGGATGACATTTTACTTGCGATTAATGATAAGGGTTTGCTATATGAGGTGAAACAATTTCTCTTAAAGAATTTTGATATAAAAGATATGGGTGAGGGATCTTATGTTATTGGCATCAAGATCTATATAGAAAGATCTCGATGTATTTTGGGTTTGTCTCAAGAGACCTATATCAACAAAGTTTTAGAGAGATTTCGGATAAAAGATTATACAATAAGTGTAGCACCCATAGTGAAGAGTGATAGATTCAGTTTGAATCAATGCCTAAAAAATGATTTTGAGCGGGAATACATGAAGAACATTCCATATGCTTCAGCTGTTGGAAGCCTTATGTATGCTAAGGTCTGCACCTGACCTGACATCGCATATGCTGTTGAAATGTTAGGAAGATATCAAAGTAATCTAAGTATTGACCACTGGAAAGCTACAAAGAAGGTTGTGAGATATCTTTAGGGCACAAAAGACTGCATGCTTATGTACAGACGAACTGAGAACCTGGAAGTAGTTGGATACTCCAATTTAGACTTTGCTACCTGCATTGATTCAAGGAAATCAACATCTGGTTATATTTTCATACTAGCTGATGGAGCTATATCTTAGAGAAGTGCCAAGCAAACCCTGATAGCTACTTCCACTATGGAGGCTGAGTTCGTATCATGTTTTGAGGCCACCTCACATGGTGTATGGTTGAAGAGTTTCATATTTGGGCTTAGAGTTGTTGATTCAATTTCTAAGCCATTAAGGTTGTATTGCGATAACTCTGTTACGGTCTTTATGGCTAAAAATATCAAGAGTGGAAGTCGAAGTAAACATATCGACATTAAGTATTTAGCCATAAGAGAACGTGCTGAAGAAAGGAAAGTTGTCATAAAGCACATTAGCAATGATTTGATGATTGCGGATCCTTTAACTAAAGGCATGTCACCTAAGCAATTTAAGGATTACGTAGTGCAAATAGAACTTGGTTCCATAATGTGATTTTTGTTGTACATTTATTGCTTCAATGGAACTCTTATTTAATTTGGTAATTTCTCATATGTTTTGTGCACACATATATTTAATTGATTTTGAAAAATGTCATCTAATTTGGACCTAGAATAAACATATGGTTTATTCATTAAGTTTAAGAGCTAGTAATGAGAAATTTCATATATGTAATACATGGAAGATAGTACTCACTATAAGAGGCCCTATCGCCATGATTCATATATTTGATTTCTTGTTATGTTTGACGTTGGGTTAAATGGACCAAGTGGGAGGATGTAAGATGTTTAAAATCTACCTAACCTTCCTACTGTTGATATTGTGGTCCATTTAATGCATTAACCCTTACACACGCACACGTTAACGCCCATGCTTTACCGACTTACCTCCTCTATGATGGGCAGAGGTATTAAAAATGGTTTAAAAGGTTATTTGGGTCCCTATCCTCACTAAGTACAAGAACAAACCATCCTATATATATATATATATATATATATGGCTAGTATGCATGTATCTTCTTATGTAAATGTTGTTGTATGAGATGCATGCTATATTTATTACAACACTGAGCCAAAGAGAGTCGAATAAAGTGACACAGCAAATTTGTAAGAATTTATAGTTATATAAAAATATCATCATCTTCACCACCATGATAATAATAGTTAGCCTTTTTATTTTTATATCCATCTTAAAATCCAACAAATATAACCATAATTCTCATTCTCAATTTTCCTTTATTAAATTAGCATGATGTAGAATTGAAGCATGCACGTTCCTTCACTGTATTATATCGTGAATAAAGTTAATATTAGAAAAAAGACTATGTACGTTGGGAAAGAGGCTAAAATAAATTAATAATTGATTTCAGGAATTGACAGTTTCACTTTCTTAACACTATATTCAAGATAAATTTTTTAAAATATAACCAATAAATATATTGTCTTGGATTAGTTACACAAACATAAAATATACAATGAAGAAAACATGTGGTTATCTGGCAATTCGAACGTAAAGAATTGAATTTATGATGTAAACAAAGTTGTCCCACACAGTAATAACTAAGGCACGTTGAATCTATGAAAAGACAGTAATTCTTTTTTATCATCGAACAAGTGATGTTCATTAAACACTTTTCTTTAATTAACAAACGGTCCCAAAATTTTTAAACCATAATTAGATAAATTATTTTTAAAGCATAACATTAATTACCAGAATTCTCACTAGTTCCAAAAAAATATATTTATCCTTAACAAAAGTATTCTATACAAATATAACTACCCACACCGTCATATTAAAAATATATAGAATAAAACAACTTTATTCAATTAATTTATTAGCCTCACCTAAACTCCACTCTATCAAATCTCATGCATTGGGGTTATCAGTAATCTCTTTATCTCCTAAAAAAAATAATGACAAGGTATAAACTACCTACTTAGTAAGGATAACTGAACGTACTCTTAAAATCAAATAACTCAAAATATAAAAATTAGTCTAGTGATTTAAAACATACATATAATCCTAAAATACACAACCTTAATTTATCCGAACAATTAATAAACATCTAAAATTTTATCAAAGTAATGATTAAGACTAATATTATTTTATTACAGTCATTTATGTTTTATCCCATAATTAACCGAATTGTCTAGCCCTACTTCACCTATTAGGCTTACATTTAATGGTCTGTTGTCTCATCTCTATTCATCATAATTTTTTACCAAGTACAAATGTAATTAAATGTATAAATATTGACACAGAGTACCTCAAGTTCTCAATCTAACATGGTACCTCAGTACCATTCCAGTACCTAGCTATCGGCATAGGATATCTTGGTACAACTCCAGTACTTGGCTATCGACACAAGACATCCTTAGGACTCAGGATACTTCAGTACCTACTTCACGGATAGATACCTAGCCATTGTTCGCTCATATCTAAACAACTTATCAATCTATAACTATCAAATATAGCCTATCCTAAGCAAGCCACAGATTCTCTATTTACACCATTTATTCACAGCTTATTATCAGTTAATTTCTATTTAATTAGAATGCTATTTGATGAATTAATAAGGGATATACCTCATAGAACATAACAAAATATAAAAGCAAAACATCTTGTACTTTGGTAATTATTTGTGAAATAAAATAACATAATTCATATATGTAACCATTAATCACTAATTTAATTAATGACTAATTCAAAATATGATTTGCTATAAAATAATTTATTAACAACAAAATGATACACTTTTCTAAGAGTACAGTCTAAGATTATCCTTATCTCAATTTCAGACTCAACTATTTGATAGTCCAATTTACCCTTTAATCTATCCTTCAGACCTAAACTTTACAAAATTGTAATAGACTAATTTAATACAAATTTTCAACTCAATTTCACTTAATAATCCAACATATTCCCTTTTCCACTTTATTCTTAATTATAAAAATATATCCTTACTAGCCTAACCATCATAATTACTAAAATACCTTTAACTATTAAAAGTCCTATTTTACCCTCAATTATTTCTATTAATATCAAAAATACCATCTCGGAAGTAAATTCTAGTTTTGCCCTTAACCTTTTGCATTTCCTATTTTGTCCCTTAAATTTCAATTTTACCCTTAACTTTTTGCATTTCTTATTTTGCCCTTTAAAATAACTTAAATTTTACAAAAATCGTCATCCTCTCCACCCTCTCCTCTTCTCCTAACTCCTTTTTTTTTCTCATTTTACAGCCACCTTTTCTCCATTTTTATCTCTTTCCATGACTTCAATTATTGTCCCAAACGATCACAACATGCAATCCAACTATAAACTAGTGTAGGATGACCAGAAATAACAAAAAAAAACATATAATAGATGCTAAAATTTTACCTATATGCTAAGGAATTTTGGGCTTATTAATCTCAATAATTTCCTCACAATTTGCTGTAAAACAACCAACATGAGGGAACACATGAGAGAATTGTCATATGCAAGAGAAAGATGGTGCATTAGTTCCCTTACTAGCTCGAAAAATGGAGAGAAAAATAAAGAAGGAAGCTAATTTTCATTGGTTTGTTTGATATTTCCAACTAATAGCTTCTTTTATACCCCTCTATTTAGTTGTTTTATGGGCTAGGTTGGTTAGTTAAGGCTGGGCTAGTTTATTTTCTTATTTTTGGGCTTTACATTTCTCCCCCTTAAAAGAATTATGGGATCGAAATTAAATTAAATACTTGAGGATCCAAACAAATGACGATACTGACGTCGAACTTCATCTTCTATCTCCCGAGTCGCCTCTCTCAGAGAACGATGACGACTCTACAAAACTAGCACCATCAAAATCTCCTATCTCTTTAATTTCTAATTTATCTATCCAATATCTCTAGTGGCTCCTCTTTATAAGTCATATCATTTGTAACTTCGATATTAGGCCTTGATATAACATGGCTAAGATCCAATCAATATTGTCTCAACATCGACACATAGAACACATCATGAATCTGTGATAACTCTGGTGGTAATGCTAATATGTAGGCTAAAGGCCCCACATGTTGTACAATTTCATATAGTTTGATGAATCTTGAACTTAACTTCCCTCTCCTTCCAAACCTCATAATTCTCTTCCAAGGTGATAATCGTAGAAATACCTTATCTCCAGTATTGTACTCCATCTCCCAACGATATTGGTTAACATATTTCTTTTGTCGATCCTGAGTTGCCTTCAAGCATTATGTTACCACCCCTATTTTCTCCATCGTCTCCTAAGCCAACTCCGATTCCTCTAACAATCTAACATCCTCAATATCCTAATAAATCGGATCTCTACACCGCCGGCAATATAATGCCTTAAATTTTGTCATATCGATTCTAGAGTGATAACTATTGTTATACGTAAACTCCATCAAAGGTAGATATCTATCCCAATCACCCTCAAAGTTCAGCACATAAGCTCTCATCATATCCTCCAATGCCTGAATTATAAGTTTCGACTGTCAAAGGGTGAAATGCAATACTCAAATTCAACCTAGTCCCCAAAGCTATTTGTAAACTCATATAGAATCGGGAAGAAAACCTTAGATCTCGATCTAATGCAGTAGACATATGAACCCCGTATAACCTCACAATCTCATCAACATACAACTTGGTAAGCTTGTCCAAGGAGTGTCTATTATATAGGAAAGAAATGAGCTAATTTAGTCAACCTATCCACAATCACTCAAACTGAATCATGTCTGCAACTGGTCCTCGGTAACGTTACCACAAAATCCATCAAAATTTTCTCCCACTTCCATGATTGAATGACTAAGGGTCTTAATTTTCCTACTGGTGCCTAATGCTCTGCCTTGATCTATTGGTAGGTCAAACACCTTGATATAAACTTTATTACATCTTTCTTTATTGTTGGCCTCTAGTAATAAAGCCTCAAGTTCCGATACATTTTTGTAGTACTAGGATGCATAGCATATGATGCATTATGAGCTTCCTTTAAAATCTCTTCTTGTAATCCATCTAAGTCTGACACACAAACTTACCTCCCAATTAGTAATGCTCCTTATGCTCTTACTGAAAAGTTGGTCTCCCTACTCTGTTGCACACTCTTTCTCTCATTTGCATCAGAAAGAATCGTAAGTTTTTGCCTTTTTGATCCTATCTCCCAAATCCGGTTATACCTGTAATGTCACCAATAAACCACTCATCTAATCAATCTCCAATCTCATATATAGTGTTTTCAACTCCATTAATGGTGTCATACTATGTCAGCTCAAACTAACCATTACTCTTAAGCTTTTCATACTCAAAGCATTTGTCACTATATTAGCCTTCCCTAGATGGTAATTAATAGTACAATCATAATCCTTCAATAGCTCGATCCATCTTTTATGCCCTAAGTTTGACTCCCTCTGAGTTAAGATATACTTAAGGCTCTTGTGATTTGTAAGGATTCAAAATGTCTCCAAATCTAAAGAGCAAACATAATCGCCTCTAACTCTAAATCATGGGTGGCATAATTCAACTTATGCGATCATAACTAACGAAAGGGATAAGTTATCACTTTTTCATACTGCATCAATACATACTCCAAACCTATCCTTAAAGCATCAATATATACCTCAAAACCTTCACCACTCGATGATAACACCAAAATTGGGCTAGAAGTCAATCTCCATTTAAGCTCTTGAAAACTCTCCTAACACTGATTGGTCCACTCAAACTAAACTCCTTTCTTCAGCAGCTTGGTCGATGAGCTAGTTATTATAAAAAATCCTTCTAAAAATCTCTGATAATATCCAGTAAGTCTTAGAAAACTCCTTATCTTTGATATATTTCTACGCGGTTCCCACTCCGTAATTGTCTTTACCTTAGTAGGATCATCCATCACTCCCTCTTGGGAGACCACATATCTAAGGAAAACTACCTATTCCGTTCAAAACTCACACTTACTCAACTTTACATACAATTTTCTCTCCTTTAGAATCTGTAATACAATTATCAAATGTTGCTCATGATCCTCTTTGCTCCTCGAATACACTAATATATCATCAATGAACACTATCACAAATTGATCCAAATCCTCCTAAAAAGTCTTGTTCATCAACTTCATATATGCGACTAGTGCATTAGTCAACTCGAAAGGCATCACTAAGAACTCATAGTCGCCATACTGAGTATAAAAAGTTGTCTTAGTAATACTTGACTCAGTTATCCTCAACTACTAGTATCCAAGTATTAAGTCAATCTTGAAAAATATGACAAGTCCCTTCAGCTAATCTAAAAGATTATCTATCCTTAGCAACAGGTACTTATTTTTTATTGTCATTTTATTTAACTGTCGGTAGTCTATGTAAAGTCTTATACTACCATCTTTTTTCTTCACAAACAACACTAGAGCTCCCCAAGGTAATGTACTTGATCTAATGAAGTCCTTTTCCAACAACTCCCATAATTACCTTTTTAACTCATGTAGCTCAACAGTAGTCATCTTGTAAGGTGTAATAGAAATTAGGCAACTCCAGACATAGTCTCAGTGGTGAAATCTCTCTCTCATTAAGGTAGCAAACCTGGTAAATCATCTAAGAATACTTTAAAAAATTCCCTTAGGGTAAGAATATCCTTTAACCTAGGATTCACCTCCTTTATATCTATAATATGAGCTAGATATTCCTCACACCTATTCAACATCAACCGTCTATCAGTCATGGTTGAGATTACACATGATAGGACCACTCTGCAATCCCCCACAAATATCACTTTTGATTTACATAAAGACTTAATCATCACCTTCTTCACATAATAATCCATTACAGCTTGAAGTTGTACGAACCAATCCATCCCAAGAATCACGTCAAACTCCCTTAAATCCATCACTATCAAGTTAGCTGATAGCTCTACTCCAACAATCCTCATCGATGTCCCCCTTCTTATCTTATTTACTACCACACAGTCTCTTACTGGCAACCACACTCTTAGGTCTTATCTTAATGGACTAAACTCCCCTAGAACTCTAGCGACAAACTTTAAAGAAATGAAAGAATGTGTAGATCCTGAGTTTACTGACATATAAGCGTTAATATCAAATAATAAAATCGTACTAGAAAAGACAACGTTGGCTGCAGGTGCCTCTTATCTCGTCATATGGTAGATCTTTGCTTGAGTTTGATCCTGTATTCAGAATGTCCCACTAGTACCTATACTCACTGTTGGTCCATTTCTAACTCCTCTACCATTACCTCTACTACCAATTCTACCTAAACCTCTACCCAAACCAAAACCACCACGCTGACTATGTATGGTCTCCTTTACCCTCACTCCCGAACCCCTCCATACTGTCGGACAACTCCTCTATAAGTGTCCCCGCTTTCCACAGAAACAACATGCCTAAATGATCTTAATGGGTCCCTAAAATGATCCTTTATGCACTCTTTTGTAGGTAGCATAACTCTGTAACCCTCTACTAGTCTATTGAAAGGTCCTTTGAACCTCTGACTAACCCCTTTGTCGAATTCAACTAATGGTGTACTAGCATGCTATACTATCCTGAATCCCTGCCAGCTCCTCGATCTCTACCAGATCGGTAGAAACAACCACTCCTGCTTGATGTGACATTGGATTTCCTAGATCCCCAACACCAGTGGACCAGAAATGACTGGCTCCCCTTTTAACAGACCGACTCCCTTCTTCATAATGACTCTCTGATTGCCTTATTCTATCACATCCTCTACTTTGAGTGTATTCTCTAGTAACTTCTTAAAATAAGAATTAATGACTCCGAAACCTAAGCAAATATCCATGCTCAAGCTCTGTTCAAATTGGTAACATCTATCTTCTGGATTTGCCATAACCACCAATGCATACTTGCACAATGCTGCAAAACAAAATCTTCTGGATTTTCCATAAGCTCCAATGCATACTTGCACAATGCTACAAAACAAACATCATAATTTACCATTGACATCTCTTCTATTTGAACTGTACTTATAAACTTTATCTTCTTTCTATCTTGATATATCTGCGGAGTGTATTTATCTCTAAACTCTTTTTAGAACTCCTGCTAAGTCATCTGTCGTGTCTTATAAGATCTCTTCACTAACTTCCACCAATTTAGTGTATTGCCCTGGAATAAGGAAATGATGTATTGAAACCTTCTTTCCAAGGTACACTCTAGACGATCTAAAACTAACTTTGTCTGCTCCCACCACACCTCAGCCTCCTCAAGCTTTGTAGTATCTTGAAACTCTGCTGAACTCATCTTACGAATCAACTCATATTTTCGCTCCACGCTAGAATCACCTTAGGTTGGAGCCACAGTAACAATTGATTGCATCATCTAAAAGAACTACATCATTAGCGTAGCGGAATCACTTTCAATGACTACATCTAGGAAAGGAATCCCATCTCCAATGCAAATCAAACTCAAAATCTCACCGCTGCATCCTCCATTGAAGGACTCTCATCTTGCCTTGCCTAAAACTCCTCATCGACTTTGACCCTAATACAAAAAAAACTGCACTATCTTGGTGACATTAACATCTCTCCTCTTACTCGATCAGTTCGAGCATCCCCTTATTCAGACACATCCGATGCACGGATCAAATTTTCCGATTCCCTAGTTGACTCAGGGCTAACATTATCATCTCCTGAAACCATCCTAAATAAGATACGAGCACATCATTAGTTTTTTTTTCATTCAATATGTCCCTAGAAACGTAAACCTGCTCTAATATCACCTAATGTAACACTCCCAAAATTCTTAAAACCAAAATTATCCAAATTATTCCCAAAGCATAACATTAATTACCAAAATTCTCATTAGTCCCAAAAAAGGATATTCGTCTATCACAAAAGTATTCTATACAAACACAACTACCCAAAATATCATATTAAAAAATATATACAATCAAACAACTTTACTCAATTAATCTGTTGGCTCCACCTAAACTTCATTTTGACAATCTCATGCACTGGGGTTATCGACAATCTCTCTGTCTCCTAAAAAAATAGTGGCAAGGGGTAAGCTGCCTAGTCAGTATGGGTAACTGATCGTATCCTTAAAATCAAATAATTCAAAATATAAAAATTAGTCAAGTTATTTAAAACATACATATAATACTAAGATACACAACCTTACTTAGTTTATCTAAAAAATTAACAAAACATCTAAAATGATATCAAAGTAGTGATTAAGATTAATATTATTTTATTACTACCATTTATGTTTTATCCCATAATTAACCAAATCGTTTAAGCCTGCTTAATCTAGAAGGCTTACATTCAATGGTTTACTGACTCATCTTTACTCATTATAATTTCTCACCAAATGGAACTGTAATTAAATGTATAAATATTGACACAGGGTACCTCAATTTCTTAATCTAACTTGGTACCTTTAGCCATTGACACAGGATGTTCCTAAGACTTAACATATCCAAGTGCCACTCCAGTACTTAGTCATCTGCACGAGAAATCCTCGGGACTTAGGATGCCCTGATACCTGCTCCATAAATAAATACCTAGCCATTGCTCGCTCATATCTAAATAACCTATCAATCTATAACTATCAAATATAACCTATCCTAGGCAAGCTACAAATTCTTAATTTACACTATTTATTTACAACTTATTATTAGTCAGTCTCTATTTAATTAGCACACTTTTCACCAAATTAATAAGAGATACACCTCATAAAACGTAACAAAATATAAAAGCGAAATACCTTATACTATGGTAATTATTTGTCAAATAAAATAAACAAAATTCATGTATGTAACTATCAATCATTAGTTTAATTAATGTCTAATACAAAATATGATTCGCTATAAAATAATTTATTAATAACAAAAATGTAGGCTATTCTAAGAGTACAGTATAAGGATATCCTTACCTCAATTTTAGACTCAACTATTTAATATTCCAATTTGCCTCTTAATCGGACCTTCAAATGTAAATATTACAAATTTCTATTAGACTAATTTAATAAAAATTTTCAACTCAATTTCAATTAATAATCTAACATTATTCCCTTTTCCACTTTATTCTAAATTATAAAAATATCCTTACTAACTTAACCACCATAATTACAAAAATACCCTTGAATATTAAAAATCCTATTTTACCCATAATTATTTCTATTAATACCAAAAATAACATTTTTAGAAGTAAATTCCAATTTCACCCTTAACTTTTTGCATTTCCTATTTTGCCCTTTAATATAACTTAAATTTTCCAAAAATTGCCATCTTCTTTACCTTCTCCTATTCTCCTACCTCCTCTTCTTTCTCATTTTCTAGCCACCTTTTATCTCCATGACTTCAATTATTGTCCTAAACAATCCCAACATACAATCCAACCATAAACTAGTGTAGAATGACTATAAATCACAAAAAACATATAATAGCTACTGAAATTTTGCCTATGTGTTAAGGGATTTTGGGGTTATTAACCTCTACAATTTCCTCACAATTTGCCACAAAATAACCAAAATGAGGGAATGCATAAGAGAAGTGTCACATGGAAGAGAAAGATGGTGTATTAACATACCCACCAGCTGGAAAAATGGAGAGAAAAATGAAAAAGGAAGTTAATTCTTGTTGGTGTGATTAATATTTCCAATTGATGGCTTCTTTTATAACATTCTATTTAATGTTTTTAAGGGTTGAGTTGGTTATTTAAGACTAGGCTGATTAGTTAAGGCTGGGTTGCTTTGGTTTGCTTTACAAAAACTTTTTCAATAATATTCCTTTTTTTTTCTTTATTTCTCTTCAAAAGCACCTTTTCATTCAATTTTCTATTACGAACAAATAATAGAGAAGAGGAAACACTGAAAGCAAGGAAGAGAATGAATAAAACGATGTTGATTAAAGGCCAATAACTTAAAATAAATTTAACATTACGCACTATTTATGTGTAACGACTATAACAACTCTTATACACATGTTGTTTGCTAAAAGGAGAGAATCAGTTAATAAAAATTTCTGATTTGGTTTCTCTTTTTTTTTATTTGATTCTTTTAGAACCTCTTCTTTCTTCTCCTTTTTTCTCTCTAAAACATGTGTGAGCTCTTTCATTTTTATGTTTATTTCTCATTAACATCTTGATACTAGAGCAGTTAATCCCTAAGAAATCTCCATGGCATAAGGCACCAAAGGCACTAAGCTACGACGATAAGAGGAAGGCATGAGGAACCTCTTGGAGGCTTAAGTGTAAAATGAAAAGTTGGTAATAGAAAGTCAAAATAGAATGGATAAGTTAGAAAAGTGATAAATGAATTGAAGTTTATATGTTCTAACAATTGATGCAATAAAAAGGGATAATATTAAACCTTTTATGGAAAATGAAAGATACACTATACTGACCTGATTTAGTAAAATAGACTTTTGAGTATTGAATGGAGTTAGGGTTAGAGGGTGATTGTATAAGAATGAATAATACTTTAAATTAGACCACACCATTGACAATTTGAAAATCGGAATAGCATCTATGCTTCTTAAAGGACAAGTCTGAGAATGGTACCATTTGATATTTAGAGACAAGAGTTCAATGGAACCCACGAATGTGGCCATCTTTTACCAATATTTTGATGAAGGGATCCTTGAGGATCCTATAGGAGATACGAAGGAATTGAGACAAGTGGGCTCAATGCTATAATATTATGCTCAATTCTATAAGCACTTGAATAAGCTTTCACTTCTAAAAGAGTATTTGATAGGATTTTTCTTAAAAGGGCTTAAACCTGAGTTGGAGCTCACTGTCAAGCTAATAGATCCTTACACATTACAATAGGAGTGTGTGCTTGCTACGAAACAAGAGGTCATAATGGTTGTTAGCGCTCAGTTATATAATGATGAGGAAGGATTTAAACTCCAATCCAACTTAAGAGTTGATAGAGTGATGATAAACAAGACAACGAGCCTATTAACATAACAATCAAAACAAGATCATAAAGTGGAATATTGCCTAACCCTACTAACCTAGGGAGCAACAATAATGATTCTTACCTTAAAAAAATAGGGGACAAAGAATAGTTAGTAGTCAAGAATTTAATGAAAAAAAAAAAGAACAAAGGATGTGCTTCTGGTGTGATGATTGTTATACCCGAAAGCACAAGTGTAAAAAGAAATAGTTTCAACTATACATGGTGGAGGAGAAAGAGGTTACAAACCTAGAGATAAAAGAAGCAACCACAAGTGAAGATGGAGAACAACTGATTCCTAATGTATCCTTGTATGCAATGATAAGGTTGAAGGATTAAGAGTAGGATAAGTAAATGAGGATCTTAGGAATCTATTATAAGAAACCTTTACACATCTTGATTGATAATGGGAACACTCACAATTTTTTAGATGAATTAGTTATGAAGAAGGGAGGCATGGAAATTAAAGAAGTTAAGACTATTGATGGGAGTCTAAAATTCAACTGCTACTAGGCATGTAAGGGATTCAATTGGAGTATGTAGGGCCTAAAATTTACAGTTGATGTATTGATCATTAAATTAAGAGGGTGTGATATGTTTTTAGGAGTCTAGTGGTTGGTAGCACTAAACAATGTATTATGCAATTTCATAACTCATACAATGAAGTTCAATTAGAAAGGCAAGATGGTGACCTTAACTGTTAATATGGATAAAATTGCTAAGGTGATATCAGTTAAATGTTTCAACAAAATTCTCAAGAATTACAAAAAAGAAAAATCTATATATGGTTCAACTTTCTCACTCCATTGAATTTCAGATGCAACAAATTAGTTTTAAGGATCAACTAAATACATATAAGGAATTGAATGGTATATTAGCTGGCTATAGTGAAGTAATTAAGGAGTCTAAACAGTTATCACTTAAAAAGATAAATGATCATTGCATTAAATTGAAGGAGAGGATAGATACCATCAATATAAGGCCTTATAGGTACTTAAGAAGCAAAAGGATGCTATAAAAGGGGCTGTCCAAGAATTAGTGGAGCAAGGTTTCATTAGACATAGTGTTAGCCTATATGCTTCATCTATGGTGTTGGTGAAGAAGAAGGACAATTCATAAATGAAGTGTGTCGATTATAAATTTCTTAACAAGAATATAATAGAAAAAAATTCCCCATACCTCTAATTGAAGAGTTATTTAATGAACTACATAGATCTAGTTAATACTTTAAGCTGGATTTAAGATCCAGGTATCATCAAAACTAGATGAATGATAAAAATATTCCTAAGACAACCTTTAGATATATGAAGGCTACCATGAAGTTTTGGTAATACCCTTTTAGATTAATCAATGCTCCTTGAACCTTTTAGAGCCATATGAATGAAAATTTCAAACCTTATCTCAAGAAATTCATTATGGTTTTCTTTGATGATATCTTTTTTTATAGTTAATTTTTCCAACAACACTTACAACATCTTCAAGAGGTCTTGTAAGTAATTTGCACTCAGTAACTCTTCATTAAGGGAAGCAAGTGCAATTTTTGAGCAATAGAGATTAATCACTTTGGCCATTCCATTTCTATTGTAAGAGTGTCTATTAATTCAAAGAAGGTGACAACAATGCAACAATGACCTAGACTTTAATCCTTTAAGGAGCTAAGAAGATTTGTACTGGTTACTATAAAAGATTTATTAAGCATTATGATATCTTAACCAAACCTTTGACTTTGATGTTAAAAAAGAAGAAAATAAAGAAATAGGAATGAGGAGAGAACTGATAAAAGGCATTTAAGTAAGTTAAGAATGCTCTAGTATTAGCACTAGTACTAGTATTACATATCACTACTTTTTTTGGTGAGTTTTTAGCATCCAAGCACTTGGGACTCTAAACATATGAAAAAGAATTTTTAGTTGTCATCGAAGCTATTAAGCAATGGATACCATTATTTGAGTGAGAACAGATTCTAGGTGCAAACAAACTACCAAAGTCTTAAGTATTTGTTAGGACAAATAATTCCATCTACTTTCTAGCAAACTTAGGTTCTAACTTTAATAGGATATGGTTTTGAGGTTGTTTATATAAGTGGAAAAGAGAACATTATAGTTAATGCCTTATCTTGAATGTCAAGCAAGGAGCTACTTGCTTTGACAATGGATCAAAATCTGTTCACAACTAATAGAAGACATCAAGCAAGGTTAGGAGAGGGATGCCATAATTTAAGACCTCATTAAAAAGCTAGAGTCTAAATAGGTGAATTCTGGAATATATGAATGGAAAGAGGGATTACTCAAGTGAAAAGGAAGGTTAGTAGTGAGTTGTGAAAAATAATTAACGAAGAAACTAATCTTTATGGCTTATAATAGCCCTCAAAGTGATCATTTACAGGTAATTGCCACTATCAAGAGAGTACATAATATGTTTCGTTAGAGAAGCTTAGCCAATGGTGTAAGAAATTACATCAAGAAGTACCTAACTTCTCAAAGAACTAAATATGATAATATGGCAAATTTGAGCTTACTTCAACCTCTCCCAATAGCAAAAATTTTGTTAGAAAGAAGTTAGTATGGATTTTTTTGAAAGATTTCCTCTATCCAAAGGAAAATAAGCAATTTCTGTGATTATTGATAAATTCAGAAAATATTCCCAATTTGTAGCAATTAAACATCTTTACATAACTCTATAAATTGCTAAGATATTCATTAACCAAGTATTTAAACTCCATTGGACACCAGAGGTAATTGTGAGTAACAAGGACTCACTCTTTTGGAGAACCTTCTAGTAAGAAACTTTCAAACTACAAGGAGTGAGTTTAAGGTTCTCTACTTCTTATCACCCTCAAACTAACTGATGAACTAAAGTTGTGCATAAAATTCTAGAAACTTATCTCTGATGCTTTTATGGAGGTTTTCCTTATAAATGGTCATAATATATTTCCTTGGCTGAATGGTAGTATAACACTACTTATCAGTCAGTCATCAAAATTCTAGTCGTTTTGAAATTCTTCATAATTGTGCTTTAGCTATGTATGTCCTATATTTTGCTAGAGATTCAAGAAATCTAATGGCAGAGAAAGTAATGAAAAATTGACAATTTTGTAGATTTCTAAATTCCATTTGGGAAAAGAACAAAATAGGGTGAAGTACTATACAGATAATATGTTAGACCCCGAACTTTTCTTGGAAGTTAGAACTATTAAATGAGAAATTGTTAGTGATTAGTTATGAGTAAAGAAAAAGGA
>JAOTAX010000008.1:11445805-11456629 GCA_025629825.1 Erythroxylum guanchezii
TAAACTTGCATATTTTGGAGTAGTATGAAATTATGGTGAATGAGTTGATTGAAATGGAGTAGAAAAACTAGAAAAAAGAAAATTGAAGTGTTTGATTTTAGAAAGTGGAAGTCTGAAAATTTTCTGAGAATGAACAGTGGAGAGTTGGATTTTTCGATCTGAAAATTCTGTGATATTTCTGGGTTAATTTAGAGAGCTTTTGATAAAGTTGTCTTCATGAAAGTTATAGCTTATCTTTCTATCTTTCTAACACTATCAAGTATGACATCTTTCGATATCGGGGTTGGAAGTTATGATCATTTAAAATTTGGATGCTGTTTAGGATGGACTTTCGGGATAGCTGCCTTGTTTAGAAATGTTAACCCTTTTAGAGGCAAAAATAGTTTTTGAGGTCTTCGTAGAAGTTGTAAGTCTAGAAGTCTTCTTCGAAACGGTATTTGAATGACCTTAATCCGATAAGTGTAGTGAAAGTTATGCCCTTTTTACTAAAATAGGTCTGAGGAAGAAAAAGCAAAGGCGGAAGAAGGGAAGCATTTCGAATGGCGCGTCCGTGCCGCAATTCGCGACCGCGACTTTGCCGATTTTCCTGATTTGAACATCTTTCACTCTTTTGCTTATAAATTTTTCTTTCGACCTCCGATTGACCTGATTTTTGAAGCATTGGATTCCTAACTCATTCCTCTATCTCGCCATGAAATTTTATGGATTTGTAGATTAATTTGAAAAAGATTGATTGAATCAAATTAAGAGGATCAATTAAAAGAGTATGAGTTGGATATTTTTCTGAACATGGTTCAATATTTTGGTGATATCTTGAACTATAGAGCTCCAAATGAGTTGATTCTTGTTTCTAAATAAACTAGAAACATGGAGCTACAAATTATGTGAAGGAATCGAATTTCAATTCAGTCCCTAGGACTTTCAATTTCTGGAGTGAAGTTGGGTATAATGTTCAGTCTCAGTTTAGTAATAGTCCAATAATGTTTAGGCTATAACTTTTAGATTTCTGAACCAAATTGAATGATTTTGGTGTCATTAGAAACATAAGACAATGAAGAACATTTTCTTAGAAGGAAGTGCTATCAAATTTCTTCAATTACATGATTAGAAACGGTCTTGATTCTTTTTCTGGAAGAAGTTAAGCATGATTTAAATAATTTTGAGGTATTGATAGATTAATTATGTTATTTTGTGAAGTTAATTAGCATGTGGATATGAGCAAGACTTTAGGACATGGATTAATTAAATTAAGTAGTAAGAGTATGTATGCATGAGGGCATTTTGGGGAGATCACTTAAGCCATTTAAGTTACAAGGCTTACATGTAAGGGTAAATTGGACTTTGTTCACTCATTAATGGCATAATTGTAATAAGAAAAGTTGTTTGGCTTTTAAAGAGAAGCAAAAACGTGACTTGAAGAGGAAAGAAGAGAAAGAAACGAAAATTAGAGAGAAAGAGGGAGAGAGTGTCAGTTTTGTGAAGAAGGAAGAAGGAAGTTAGGGTTTTGATTTTTCTAAGCTTTCAAGAGGGATTTTGAAGTCTATTTAAGAAGGAAAAAGGAAGAGGATGATGAGAGCTTCCATTCAAGCCAAGAAACTCTTCAATTGGTGAAGAATCAAGGTAAGTTGGATCTTAACATTTTGGAATTTTGAAAGGGTTTTGGTTTATATAGCTTAAGAAATGTATGGGTTTTAGCTTTTTAAGATCAATTTTAGTGATTATGGCTTATGGGTTTCTCAATTTGAATGCCTATTGATTTGGGGATTATGTCAATTATTTAAGGAAATCAAGGAAGACAAGAAAAGGCAAGAGTAGAGGCTTTTGAGCAAGGTTTTCAAGCAAGGAAATTAAGGTGGGTTCCATGTTTATAATAGAGTAAATAAGCCACTTTTGTTTTCTTTAAATCAAGGAAATTTAATGATTTAAATTTCATCATAAGTGTTGCATTAATTGTGTCTTAAATGAACTGCGGAATTGCTACATGTTTGATATGTGAATTGTGTGATGATTTATGAAAATGATTTCTTTGAAAGGATTACATGTTTATGAAATCATGTTTTTGGAAATTGTTTTTGAAATACCCCATGTTTATGAAAAAAAATCAAGTTTCGAAAAGTGCCATTTTGGGCAACAAGCTTGAATACATGTTATGTGGGTTTTGGTAGTCCATCCAAGAATTTTTCACGTGCACATTGACCAAGTTAAGGCTTCTTCCGCCTGCCTGTTAGTGGCACGGAGCTCCTTCAAAGACTCCCTCAAGTTTACGACTACACAGGACCATTATGTGGAATTGTGTAGTTCGTCATGTTTATGGATCTACTCAAACCATTTTGATGTACTTATATGCTTATGATATGTGAACAAGTTTGATGCATTCATGTTTTGTGGGTTGTAAATTTGACTATATGATGAGAATTTGAGAAACAAGTGCTTTATGGATTTTAACAAGAATTTTCTATGGCAATGAACATTTTAAATGGTTTTGCTTGTTATTCGTTATAAGCTTGTTACCTGCGAGCTTTTAAACTCACCTCCACTTTCAATCCCATCTCCAGGTGATGAGAAAGAGATCGGGTGAAAGAAAGTCCAGGCATTCGTTTGATTATGCATTTGTTGTATTTTAAGTTAGATTGATGTAAAAATAAGACTTTAGACATATATATAGAATTATGAGATTTGGTATCTTTTGTTGTATTTTGGATTTTGAGATTGATGTTGTAATGTGGCTTGGAATGCCATCAAAGTTTTGTAAATATTTATCTTATGATGTTAATGAAATATGGATTTGCAATGTGAATTGGGTATGGATGATGTTAAGTTAAAATTAGGTATGTTTGAAGTTATGAACTTGAGATGATGAATCTTGAGCATGAGCTATTGTTATATAAATAAGTGAGGTACTATGGAAAAAGAAAGATAGGAATCTTAAGAATCATGAGATGTTGAATATGAGGAGTAAAATGAATTGACGCTGAGAGTTGGGTGAACTCCAATTGGAAGTTTTCCAAAATCTTTTTTGTTTTAAAAAAAGAGTCTGATTATGGTGATTGATTTGTATGGGCAGGCTATTGAATAAATTGTGACAAGAATGGAAATGGATGATGATTAAGGAAACTTCATTGGAACAAGTTCAATTTTCATGTTTGAGAAAGGGTTGGACTTCGGATTCAAGCGGGATCTAATATAATAAAAGGTTAGACAGGGAGGGTAGGGCAATGAGCGTTTTTGAAGCTTCAATTGTACAAGTAGTATTCTTTACAAATAAAAAGCACATCATAAGATCTCTCCTCTATACTATGACCCTTAACAAACCTTAAAAAAGATTATTAAGGTTGCATAAAATTTACAACTATAAGAGGAGCATTGATCTATTCGACATTTTATATTTTGTAGTTTAAGAAGGGTATATCTGAGAAGAAGCCAATATTAGCTCAATTACCACTAATTTTTACTAGTGCATATAAAACACTAGTAGCTATTCTGGGACAAAGGATGATTAAACATCATAATAGAGCAATGACCCGATTATTGGTGTAATAGCTAAGAGGAATAATGGAAAAGACAAAATTGGAAACGTTGTTTGACTTGTAAAAGAGGTTCTTATGATAAGAGGAAATGCGAGAAGCAGGGAAAAAGAATAATAAAATGGTATCGACTAAAGGTAAATGCCTTTAATACGTTTAATACTATGTATTGTTTATGTATAATTTTCAAGTTTTAAGAGGGGATAATACTATATTATAACTTTTGTAACGACCAAATTCAAAAACTAATGAAAACTTTTGAAATCTCTTCTTTCTTCTTTTGTCTCCTTTCTCTTAAACAAATTTAAGCTCTTCTACTCCCTATGTTTATTTCTTGACTACACTTTCATTAATAAATCTAATTAGCCATATATAAATCTATAAGTGGACTTATCAAACCCCATCCGATATAAATCTGTAAGTGGACTTATCAAACCCCATCCTATGTAATTGATATTCTTGTTCATATTAAGTTGTAAATATTAAGATTCCTATTCACATTAAGATGTGGATATCCAATAACCCTCTACTTCATTCTAATTTAAATATCTAAGGCTATGAGATGAAATCTTCTTAAGCAAGTTATACGTAATATAGGATCATATCGACCAAACCAAAATCCATTTAGATCTTCACTCCGAAACCCAACATAAGAAAAGCCCATCCCAACATATTCATTAAAATTTTTATACTTGTTCATATAGCATTAACAATAGAGATATAAGTTTTATACCATATCGTTAGACACCAGTTGGTATATGTCGTACCGATTGAAAAATGGTAGTACAACCTCTGTTACTACCCAATGTACAAAATACTGGTTAAGTACTAATTAGATTTGGAAATATAAGAAATTGGATGACTAAATTGAAAAAAAAAGTTAATTAAACCTAAATCTTAATATAGTCGGATCCTCACCCTCCATTATTAGGCCACCTTTGCTTACCCTCTCACTTAGTCTCTTACTCTCTCGACACTATGCTCAACCTCACTCGTGTCCATTCACTGCACCACTTGTCTCCTCCTGCATCATAATCACAACCAATTGCTGTTGCAACAAGTTCACCTTCGTCTTCCATACAACTCTCACGTATGTGTTTTGAGGATTTGAGGAACATGGAATGAAATATTATCTTGTTTTGGATATGAAATTATGAATGAAATATTATGTTGTCTAAATTTTTTATATTATATTATCTTTTGTCTATGATGATTAAAATTACTAAATGAAATATTATTATGATGAATAAAAGTCTTCGAAGAACTAGTAAATGAAAGATTAAAATGATTTTATAAGCAAATTAGGTTATATGTTTTCATAAACTTTTTATTATAAAATGAGTTATAAATGAATTGTTTATTCATACAAAATGGATTAATTTATGGTTGAATTATATGATTACACAAAATGAGTTATAGTTGTGAGTTTATGGTTAAATTATGTAATCACACAAAATGAGTTGTAGTTTTGTTTATAGTTGAATTACGTAATCATACAAAATGAGTTACAATTATGAATTTATGGTTAAATTATGTAATCATACAAAATGGGTTATAGTTGTGAGTTTATGGTTGAATTATATAATCATATAAAATGGGTTATAGTTGTGAGTTTATGTTTGAATTATGTAATCACACAAAATGGGTTATAGTTGTGAATTTATGGCTGAATTATGTAATCATACAAAATGATTTATAATTATGACTTTACAGTTGAATTATGTAATCTTACAAAATGAGTTATAATTATGAATTTATAGTTGAATTGTACTCACACAAAATAGGTTATAGTTATGACTTTATGGTTGAATTATGTAATAACACAAAATCAGTTATAGTTGTGAGTTTATGAAATATCACAACATGATAATTCTTGGATAGAATGTGCTTAGGCCTATGTTTTTCTTAAGGAATTAGGAGTATAAGTTTACGAAGTTCACTTTCATGACTAGATCATATGATTGTTGAGAAACTGTTTTTGTTCTATTTCTTTCTGTTAATTTACACAACTTAATTTTGGTATGAAGTTATTAATTTAATTTTGACATATTTCTTCACTTATTTTTACAGATAAATGGAGAAAAGTTCAAGCACTTCTAATAATTCAACCACTTCAGGATGGTTCGATGATCTAACTTAAATTCATGCTAGATTGATTCGTAGGATGAAGAATAAGACCATTTTTTGTATTGCAACAAACATTTGAAAGGTAAAGGAATTATATGATTAGAGAAGCATTTATCTTAAGTCAAAAGTGATGCTGAGCCTTGTAAGAAAGTGAGTCATGGTATGAAATGACAAATTAAAAATTTACTTGAAGAGTGTACCTATTCTTCTGAATTATATGTATCCACGAGATTAATTTGGAAAACCAGTAAGATATTGCAAGAACAAAAAATTTTTATTGGAAACATTAGTAAGAGAAAGATAAAGCCAATGATTGAACTATGAAATTAGTAGTGGAAGTTCTTTTTTCGATGGTCAGGATGATAGTGAGAATGTTGAAGGTGGTTTTCCTATCCAAGAAGAAGGGAATGTTGCATCTGATGTGAGAAAGAGAAGAAGAGATGTTTCTAATATTTTTGCACTACAAAAACTTTTAGAGCTCAGCCTTCAATCCATATTTCTTTGCAATCTAAAGAAGTGGCTTATAATGTAGATATAACAATGTCTAAAGAGTGGTATAATTCAGGTATATGATTTAATACTGCTAAATGTTATTATTACCTACCTATAGTGGATGTTATTACCTCTTACGGTCCAAGATATAAAGCTTGTTTAATTGTTGATTACTGAGATAAACTTTTGAATAAATCTGCTTATGAAATAAACAATTATTTGGAAGAATGATTTAGATATCTTATGAGTATTTAAACATCTGTGATAGTTGTTATTAATTTTTTTAGTTTATTATGCTAAGGAGATAATATTTTTAAAGTCTATTGATACATCTGGCCTTGATAGAAAGATTAATACCTTGTTTTAGATATTTAATGAAATTGTAAATGAAGTTCGGTAGGTCAAAAAATATTGTTCAATTCATTACTAACAATGATTCTGCTTATAAAGTAACTAGGAAAAGATTGCAAACTAGGTATAATTCTTTTTATTGGACACTATATTTTACACATTACGTTGACCTAATGTTGAAAAATATAGGGGATGCTAGATACTTTCTTATCATTGATAAAACTTTGTTGAAAGCAAAAAAAAAAGTGACCAAATTCGTTTATAATTGTACATAGGTCCTGAATTTGATCAAAAAAGATTTCACCAATGGTAAGAATTTGTGTCATTTTGCTATTATAAGGCTTGTGACTAATTTTTCATCACTTCAGTATTTTTTTCTAATGAAAAAGGAGTTAAGACAAATGTTTATAAGTAATAAGTAGATTGTATCTCAACATGCAAGGTCTGATATAAGATTGGAGGTTTATAGAATTATACTTGAAGATCATAAATTTTGATCTTAATGTCAATTTATTATCCAAGTTTATAAGCCTTTAGTGAGAGTATTTCGTTTGGCTAATAGTGATGAAAATGTAACAATGAGTTATTTTTATGATGTCATGGATAGAGCGAAGGAAATAATCAAAGCCAATTTGAAAAATATGCCTTCTTTGTATACATCATATCTCATAGTCAATAATGATAGTTATGAAAGACAACTTTACTCTTTGTTGTTTGCAGTTGGAGCTTTTTTAATCCTAATGTATATTTTAGATCGAGTTTTACAAAGAAAGTTGAAGTTAATAGGAAAATGCTATTATGTATTACAACAATTGTTGCCCATGAGATGATGCAAGATCTCTTAGTCTTATAAACAGAGGTTTATTGTCACGACCCGATATCACATTGGGTACAGGACAACCGCCACATACCCGGGCTAAGGACACTCATGATATCCTTATTTCGACTATGCAAGGCTAACCGAATACTTTTTTGAAAACATTTAGGTAGCATAACTACCGTATTTTAAAAATCCCAAAACTCAATCAAAACACCTACAATCAACTTTAAACGCACTTCTATATTCACATTAAAATTCTATCACAACTTCTAGACTTTTAAGTCCACTCAAAAGCAATCTCAATGACAATACTAAAGGTTCATATATAAGGTCTTTTACAAGCAACAAGACAGTCAAGAGTTAATTTATAAAATCATAAATCATAACAACATAACCAATCTAATAAAAATAGTTCATGAGCCACTATGCAACAAAAGTACAAACAGCGACTACCCACGTGCGGTTATGTCCCGAAAATGTCAAAAGACCGCACGATCCTCTCAGAGCTTCAAGCTCACTAAATTAAACTGCATGATTGGAAAGCGGAGGGGGTGAGTACACTATGTACTCAGTGAGCCGGAAAAACATATATCGCAAACAGAACTCGATACACACCAAGACGGTATAGAAAACCAAAGAAGTGAAGATACATGACATAGAAATACATAGGCCTAGCCTATGACTCTAAGCTAAAAGAGAACACATACACGCAAAATATATGACTCGATTATGCATATGTAAGTTCCAAAACACTATTTCATGCAATAAAAGTCATCTTTTACACTCCAAGTGCAAAGTTGTTCAAAAATATAGTTTCAGAAAATAAAACTTTGTCCTTTGCACTTTAAGTGTAGGTTTGTTGAAAACAATATAATTTCTCAAAATACGTAATAAAAACATTAGTTGTACTCCAAGTGCAAAAAGTTATTCAAAACAATGTCGTTTATTAAATACACAAGTATACTAGCATCTATTTGAGATTCAATTCTACTATGCATTACTTAGGTTCAAAATTCACATACAAGTCATCATACATGTCTTAGGATGTCCTAACCCCATTTGAGAGATATATGGTTTCCCCAACTCACCTCAAAAGAAGGTGTACACTCCCTTGAGTTTAACAATCTTCAGTATGAGCTTCTTTATGCATAGCTCCCAACCCTTTATATATAAAAATATACAATGTATTTTCTACTCAAACATGTATTTCATATTTATACACCATCATATAAGTGTATAAAACACAATATCACTATCTTTAAGCTATATAATTCGGCCATTAAGCTTCTCACATGGTTATTTCCTTACTATTCACATTATCCTTTCTTTTGCATTTTCTAAGGCATTTAATGCCTTTAATCCAATACTTCCTCATTTCAAAACATAATTAAGCACATTTTTATCCAAGAAAATTAGGCCATTACTCATCAATCTAAGCAACGATTCAAGTTTATTTTAAGTAAACATGAAAGTTGCTTGCCAATGCATATCATTACGAATCCTTAAATCCTAAGCCAAGTTCACTTTGGCATTTTATCAAACATCTAATGTGCATGACTTTCAAGCCACATTTTCAAGATTTTATCATAGTAATTCATGATCCTATCTTGTTATATAACAAACACTTCCAAAGAACAACACATTTTACCACTCGATTTGATCCAATTGAATTCATTTAAGTCATATTCATCATAATTATACAACTCATCACATTAATCCATTTCTTCTCCCATCATTTCGACCAAGCCTTATCCAATATACATCTTCTTCATTTTTCATCATCAAATCACATTATACATGTACAATTAACACCATAGAATTGATCTAAATCATCAATTTCAAAAAAATATTCAAAATTCACAAACTTTCACCAAAAAGATAACATTTCGGTTTTGGCTAAAGGTAACTTCTCAATGACTCGTTTCATTCATCAAAACCATGTTTTATGCATATTTAAGCATGGAGAACAAAATATCTTAACACCAAACTCAAAATCATAGTGTAGAGAGAGATGAGACAAAATTTACCTAAACTTTCCTCTGGTGATATCTTAAAATCCTTTGAGAATTTCTCAAATCTAATGATATATTTGAGTTCCTTGATCCCAAATTAACTTAAAACACCTTGATTTGGGTTGGAGAATAAAAAAAAGGGTAGAATTTCAGTGATGGCCAAAAATAGGTTCTTCTCCTCCTCTCTTCTCCTTTCTTCTCCTTTCTTTTAATTAAAGCTAAATATTTCAAGTCTTTAATGGTGGGATGCGTGGCCATACATAAAGAAAGGTCTAGAATATTGACTATTTTTTGACCAAATAAGGTGAAATTACTTTTTTTGCCCTTAGCGTATGTGAAATTACTTTTTTTGCCCTTAGCGTATGTGAAATTACCATTATACCCTCCAAACTTTTCCTAAATTTGCAATTAAACCCAAAATTTGGGAATGTCCAAAACTTGTACTTTTATTTTGGTCCCCAAACTTTAGAAAATAATAATTAAGCCCCTTAACTTTAGAAAATTACATATTGTTCCTCCAAGAATTGAAAAATTACAATTAATTTCTTTAACTTTTAACAATTGGCAAATAAGCCCTTATATATATTAACTTTTCCAATTAAGCTTTCTAAGTATCCAATAAGTCTATAAATCATGTCTAATCACCTTAAGGCATTAGAACACATGTAGCTCAACCACCAGGGTCATATCCATCCAATGGACTCGGTTTTACACACTTAGAAGCTTATATGTCAAAAATCTCCAAGATTTCGGATACCGATAAACTCTAAGTTCATGTAAGGGCATATAACATTATAAATCACTGACATATATATCCAAAAGGATTTAAATACATATTTGAACTCATATACTACCATTTATATATCAATATACAATAGTATCTCCAAGTACAGACCAATACAAAAGGACTTAGAGAGTCCGACGTTACATTTATAAAGATGCTTATGGTTATGTTAGGATGCCCATTGGTATTCATCAAAGAGGCAAATTTATTCAGTGTATATATTTTTTCAATTTGGTACTTACTGGAAATTAATCATCACTTTGTTTTGTTTATAAAGTTAATTTTGTTGTCTTATAGTTATTTGGTATGACCAACTTGGAAGTTGTGTTATGGAATTACAAAGATTTGCAATTGAAATTTTGAGTTGATATGCGAGTGCAACAGTGTGTGAAAGGAATTAGGATATATTTAAATTCATCAATTCCAAGAAAAGGAATAGATTGGAATACAAAAATTTGAACAAGTTGGTTTTTGTTCGATACAGTTTAAAACTTTTGAGAAAGATATGCTATTATTATTATTAAGTTGAATATAATTTCTTGTAATTTCTTAATAAATTAATTTTTTTTGTTTACTAAGACTTTTAATAGAACAGGTAGTTATGTAGATCCAATTTATCTTGATTATCTGTTGGGCTCCGAACTTTTCTTGGAAGTTAGAACTATTAAATGAGAAATTGTTGGCAATTATTCATGTGTAAAGAAAAGGATAATT
>JAOTAX010000008.1:11505930-11524250 GCA_025629825.1 Erythroxylum guanchezii
TACAATTTCTATGAAGAGTTCAACTTATGATTTTGATGTTTGATTAGTGTGCGCTCACCACCATTGTGGAATGACAGTAAATGATCTTCAGGGTTTCAAGCACAAGGTTTTATGTTTTCGAAAGTTGGGCTCCGGAAACGGGGTCCAACAATCTAACTCTGTTTGAAGTTTTTATAATGCTTCCTTTTGCAAATATTAACAGACTCCTTCGAATGTATTACTTAGAAGGGGTCCTATCAGTTTAAAAGGGGAAGAGTAACTTGGTTCAGAGATCGCAATTACTAAATGATATCATTTCATATTTTAAAAACACGCACGTAGTACTGTCAAATCTTCGTACAACTGACATAAGATACGAAAACGATCATATCTATGGGAACATGTGCTCTCTTTTATTTTCACACGAAACCTACTCTTAGAAACCGTTTAGCATACTTCGAAATAGTTCCTTCCTACATCTTATCTTCGTTCTCCCTTAAAGCTTCTCTATCTCACTAGAATCGAACTCTTCAAATCTGTTCAGAAATTATAAGTGTTCTTTTATTTTAAAATTACACGAACAAAATCTTAGGGTCAAAATAAATTGTGGAAACCTACTTCTAACCATGGCAAAACCCTATCCCGTGAACAAGCGTCTAAAGCTTTTGTTTCTGAACCTTCTATATCACCTATACAAGAATCACCACAAACCTATTTATGTCTTTTGTAAAAATAAAAAACCCAACTTTTAGAAAAATCCACGCAGAAGACACCTTTACATACATATGGGAGAAAGAAGAAGAATATTCCTTCGTCGTCGTCACTGGAAGAATCAGATTCTGATTCATCCATCGAACATCATAAATCAAAAACTAAACGAGGATATGATTCTTCAAGTAAGTCGAATGAAGAAAGCCCTATTTTTGACGACACAAACCCTAACTCTTCAGAAGAAGAAAAAGAAGAAGAAGAAGAAAAGAATCTTCTAGTGAAGAAGAGTCTACTTAAGTAGAGAGAGCTTCTAGTAAGGGGGAGTTGCCTATTGTACCGAGAAAGGCAAGTTTCCCCTTTCCTTCTCCAGTTTCAAAACCCTTCTCTCCTTTGTTGTCTTCTTCACCTTCTCCTTCACCTTCATTGTCACCACCACCAAAGCACAAGCCTACTTCCTCTCCTCAAATCTCTTCACCTAGACCTCGACTTGGACCCATTGTTCCAAGCTTATTTAAAGAACGTTGGATCATCTCTGACGATGATTCTAAAGAAGAATCGATTCATCTGGTCAGAAGATCATGAACCAGAGTTAATAACTCCATCATGCAGTCTGAGAAAGAGCCTGTGGTTGAAAAAGAAAAAAACCCTGACAATGCACCGAGGTGGGAAGAAGTATCTCTAAAATGAAAGAGAGAAGAAATTAGAAAAGGCAAGGCGCCTATTCGTAAAGAACCTGAAGATGATCCTATCACTTAGGAGGAATTTTTCTTAGAAGAAACCCAAGGCTAAAAGGTCAAAGAAAAAGAACATCTCAGTAACAAAGAAAGGAGACTCTTCTGAACTTCAAAAATCCTTTCAATCCAAAGAAGCTGAGGAAAGGTACAAAGCATACTACAAGAAAAGGAAGGTAGTTACTGGAAGAATTCTACCTCACCTCTTGTTTGATAACGTTGGTATTCCTATTTTCCTTTACCTTCTTTCTGTTGGATAGTATAATTTCTTGAGCTTAAATGAGACTATCTGTGATGAGTTGGTTCGTTCATTTTATACACATATGAAAAAGGAAATTATAGATGGAACGTTGGCAATTATATCTTGAGTGTTTGAATATGAAATTTTACTCACTGAGGAAATTTTTGGAAACTTGTTGGATATAGCTCCCATAGGCATAACTGATTTTCCTTATGATAAATGGGATGTTGTTGATTTAGATATGGGAGACATAGTGAAATTTTTCTGTCTTAACACTGAAAACACACAGGGTGGTAGACCTTGGTGTAGACAGTTGCACTTATTGCCGCGATGTCTTGTATCTCTTTCTACTACTACAATTTTCCCAAGAAACAGCTCAGTTGAACATTGCAGTTTACTGGAAACATATGTTATTTACAATTTGTTAAAAGGTAATCGGATGAACCTCTCAGCAATGGTTATGCACTTTACGTTGGATAAGGGCAGTCACAAGAATACTACCGGATGTTTACCCTATGGGATGCTGCTTACCAAGATATTTGCTTATTATGATGTGTCTTTAGACAATTTGGAATGATACGAGCCTGCTAAGTACCATTCATCAATTCCCGTTCAATTTGGCTATAAGCCGAAAGATAATGTCTGTGCGAAAAAGAAGATTGAAAGGGTAGCAGATATCTTTGGTCCTGCTCCAAAGAAGCAAGCTCCTGTCACTCCTCAATATGCAAATAATATGGTCCATCAACAACAACTGAGGGACATCTAACTCTCTTAAGATCAAATGAGTGGTCAGATAACCAGAATTTAGGATCAACTTAATGACATGCAGCTTCTTCTTCAAACCGTATTGATTCTTTTAAGGAATATTTTCATAAAGAACTTCCTCTTCTTAACATTTTATGTGAATAACTTTTAGTTTTGTTCACAATTTTTACCTTTGAATATTTGTGCTCTCTTATAATTGCGTGGTTATTCTGTTTGTTTTTATTTAGTTTCTTCCCCTTATTCTGTTTCAATTTTATTTGGATTATTTCAGAAAAGATAACGATATATTTAAAGAGATTATAAAAATTTAGTTATCTGTTGGAAATTAAAGGATAAACGTTTAACAATTCTTTTTTACATGAACCAATCTAACAAACTTATCCGAATAATCAGAAATGATTCCACAAAATCTGGAATAGATAAGTTACAGAAAAGATCCTTCTGTTCATCTGATTCAATAGTTGACTTCAAGATATAATCAATAGATTATCCAAACAACCAGATATTTGGAGATTCTATCAAAGATAGGGAGGAAGATGTTTTAATAGATTTAAAGCCAAATCAGTCAGTTAGTTCATTGAAGCAACGACTAGTTTCAGGAATTATTATTTAAGGAAGAGCTACCGCATTCAAATAGACATCAGATTTCATAAATATATTAGTAGCATCAATACTTACTCTCAAAAAAATTACATTTTATACCTTTTGTACTTTAAAAAGTAAAAACACTCTATCAAGAGAGAGATCAATATTTATTAAAGCTCATATTGAGCCAATCCTATTTTCATTTGTTAAGAGCCTGATGAGGCCTGTTAAATACTACTAATGTGAAACGTTGAAGAACGTTGAAAAAGATATATTTGAGAGATTGGTGAGGCTCGTCAAATTACTACTTAGAGATTATTAGTAAAACACTCAAGTTGGATACTTAAGAACTAGACATAGGCTTGGTTATAAGTCGAACCAGTATAAGTTAGTTGTATAATTCTTCCCTAACTTTTAAATTTCCGTGTTATAGTTACTGTTATTTTCAATTTGTAAGAGGGTCTTTTTATTTCAATTTTAAATAGATTTATTTTAAATTTTTACAAGTTCCTATCGTTTATACGAATTGATAATAACTTGCAAAAATTTTCAAATCACACACTTTTTATCCGCTTCTTGCATGTGTTTGCTTTATCATTAGATGCATCCTCGAACATCAGTTCTATAAGTTGGATCCTTTTCTTATGAACAATTACTTTGGCTCATGTTACTAATTAAAGCTTTTCCAAGATTTCCCCGAGTCACCCACCAAGCAGAATTACCGTGTGAAGTTGAAAATGGTAATACGTTACAATCTCAACCACCCAACATAAACAACTAAATCGGCCGTAATCCAAATACAACAAACAAATACATGGTTTTTTTACCAGGGCTGGCAAGCAGAAATAAAGAGTTTTCTTTGGACCTATACTGCCCTGAAATTATCGTCTTTCTTGTTTTTGACTTCAAATTGTTGTTGCAAAGAAACCAAAAAACAAGAACAGACAGAAGAATCGAAACGTTGTATATATACGTGGGACGTTAAGCTCCCTTCTGCTACAAGCAACCTCTGAAAGAAAAGCTCTGATATAAACGAACAAGAAATCGAATTGATGATGGTGAAGAGTGAAGAAAACGCGGGAAGGCAACGCCTATGCATGGCAGATAGTGAGACCCTACAGGCAAGTAGATGTGTTAAAAGACGACGAAGAGAACCAGCCACGGTTACACTTGTCGACGGTGATGATCAGAGTCAGGAGCAACAGCTGACACAGAAGCAAACAGACCAAACTTCAGCTGCGACCACTGTGAAGAGAAGTTCAAGATTTCGGGGTGTGAGCAGGTTAGAAAGAAAAAAAGATTATTAAGGAATGTTTAGTTTAATCCATTTTTTCTCATCAAAGTCGGTAACATAGAATGATACGAACAGACATAGATGGACTGGTAGATTTGAAGCACACTTGTGGGATAAACTCTCATGGAATGTCGCACAGAAGAAGAAAGGGAAGCAAGGTTGGTATCTCACCTACTTAAGTTACAACTTCAACTCTTTATTGTATGTTTCATTTTCAATCACTTAATATCCTTATGTTATCTATGTTCATGTATTGCATCTTGCTCTGGATTTGGTTGCCGGGGATGAACAGTTTATCTTGGTAAGTTACTTCACTAATATATGTTTAATGTGCAAGTATTCACTAGCTCTGTTAGAATGACACAAGAATGATTGGAAATTTTCAGGAGCTTACGATGATGAAGAAGCCGCAGCAAGAGCATATGATTTAGCTGCATTGAAGTATTGGGGAACGTCAACTTTCACCAATTTCCCTGTAAGATTACCATTAGCTTGATTTCTGCATCTAACTGAGTATTTATAGAATGAATCATTTTACGCCCTTTATTTATTTTGTAGATATCAGATTATGAGAAAGAGATTGAGATAATGAAAACAGTAACAAAAGAGGAGTATTTGGCCTCTTTAAGAAGGTAAATCTTTCAACATGTAAGGTTTATGTTAGCGTCTATTCTATCTCAACAACACTTTCAAGTATTGCTAATTGCTCTTCTCTGTGGTTACAGAAAGAGTAGTGGCTTTTCAAGAGGTGTATCAAAGTACCGGGGTGTCGCAAGGTACTGCTCTTTTACTAATTGATCAATCCTTGGATATTGAAAAAGAATATCTATTCTGAAATTCTCCTGTCATGACTCATTCAGGCACCATCACAATGGCAGATGGGAGGCCAGAATAGGCAGAGTTTTTGGCAACAAATACCTCTATCTTGGCACATACAGTGAGTTACCTAATCCACATCAACTTATTTTGTCCATGATCAATATTGTAATGTCAAAACCTAGCTTTTGTCATTCTGCATATTTAGCACACCTGGTCTCTCATTTCAGGCACACAAGAGGAGGCAGCCCGCGCTTATGACATCGCAGCGATTGAGTACAGGGGGATCAATGCAGTGACCAACTTTGACTTGAGTACTTACATCAGATGGCTAAAGCCAGGAGTAGCTGCGCAAGTTGCTGCTAATGAACAACAGGCTATTGTAGAAGACTTCCAAAAGCTGCCAGCATTCAATAGCTATATTCACGGTGAGGAATCTTTACAGTCTTTCTTCGATAGTAATCAGGTGACCGCAGATTATTTCAACCCTGCACAAAAGCCAGGAATCTTGCAAAACAAGATCTCGTTACAGTCTAACAAGACTTCATCGCCAACTGCTCTCGGCCTTCTCCTACGATCTTCAATCTTTAAAGAATTGGTTGAGAAGAATTCTAATGTCTCTGAGGATTCTGAAGTTGATGGTGATGAGATGAAGATCCAGCCACACACTAGTAGTGACCACGATTACAACGGCTTCTTCTGTGAGGGAATAAATGATATCCCATTTGTTTTCTCTTCCAACAAAGAAAGCACTGAATTGCAGGAAAGGGAGCTTCAGTTCGTCTTATGATTACACGAACTTCGCATGGAAGATCAATCAGTAGAGCTCCAATTTTTTTGAAGTTGCACAAAATCGATGGTACTTATATCTAAACATTACTACTGGAGTACAGCTTGCATTGGTCGGTATCGTACATCTTGTGAGCCACTGTTCATAACTATAATCGTAGCTTTGATTCATAAGAAATTATGTATTCTTCTTGCTTTTAGGTAGCAGATCTTCCCCTACAGCTTTGATTCATAAGAAAAGGGTGCAATCCCGTTTCTTTTAGATGTTTCAAATCTAAAAGACTATGCCATCAGTATCAAACTTTATGGGAATAACAGCTAACTGGCTTGTACTAACTCCATTTTTTTTTCTAAGCTAACTTTATGGGAATTCTTTTTGTCCACTATTTGTCAGGCGTTGTGCTTTGTTTCTTGAAAGCAAATGAGGACGAAGTTGGAACATACGACTAACCACATAACTTCTCTAGAAATCCCTTTAGCCTTGTTTGTTAGCTTTTAACAATGACGTTAAGCTGTTGCAACTTCAAACCCCAAAGGAGAATGAGTTCGATTGTTATAACAGGGAATCCAGAAATTATTTTGTCTAAAGTATTCTTATATTACTGAAAAAATTTTAATTTAAATTATTATTTTAAATTTTAATTCAATTAAAAAATTAAAATTTTGCCCCTATTAATTTAATTAGTGAAAAAAAATATTATTATAGATATATTAAGCTATCAAATAAAAAATAAAATCTAAACCCATCTATTTTTATTCATAAGAGCATTTAGGTTACTTCATTTATCTCTATTATTACTAGTGTTAGATGGTTTATACTGTTTTTGTTCATTTTTACGATTTTATATGCTACGATTTTTCATCTACAATGAAAAATCTTATCATGCGTCTTCGTTAAAAGTCTGAAGGAATGTAAAAATTAAAACCATACCAACTCTATTACAACTTATAAGAACCCATCTTTAAATTATACGTACTACACATTCTTCTAAAGAAAAGAAGTGGAAATTTACCTATCAGCACTAGAACGGGATGGGGCCTGTGGAGGAATTCTTTTCCCAATTGCATTCAATATAGATTATTGTTTTTTGCTTTGAGTGTGGTAGTCTTTGTGGAGTTAGGAGAAGAAAAGCTAAAAAAACAAAAAATAGTGTGATGAAGAAGCCAAAACGGTAGAAAAATTTGAATAAAAAAAGTCAATTAAGTAATTTTTATTTCTCTATTTGTAGGCTTTCATTTAAAAAAGTCATGAGTTCAAATAATAGTAATCTTAATAAAAATAGATTGATTCATATTTTATTTTTTATTTGATATCTTAATATATCTATAATTTTTATTTTTTTCTCACCAATTAAATTAATAAGAACAAAATTTTAATTTTTTATAAAATTAAAATTAAAAATAATAATCTTAAATTAAAAAATTTTAGACGCAGGGGAGGCTTGGGGTAGCTCCCGTCCATGGTCGTAGAAGAGATATGAGCAATTTCACCAACAAACACAGAACGATTAATTCACACTATGTACTTCCAATGCCAACTATTGAGAAGTTAAGAAAACCATTAAAGAACAGCTAGAACACTTTGAACTATTTCCGTAATAACAGACAAAATTCATTGATTCCTAAGCTTTGATCGTATTTATGGAAGAAATATGAAGATAAATAGTGCAATCGGATTCTTAAATTTTATCATGACCTTTAAGGAGTCCCTTAAAGCAGGGATTTCCCGGTGACATTTGTAAGTTCAAACGTGGCATTTCACCTAGTATATCCGTAGCGAGTAAAACCCGGCTATGTGCTTGGAAACCTTCACACATCTGTTACTCAGGCCGACATGCTTATATACAGCATCCTCAACAATAGGTATTGTGAATAGTTTATATCTATATGTTGTGATTTATGCCCTTGTAGTCAATCATTTGAATGGAATTTGATTTATATGATATTATTATTTTATTAATAAAAAAGCATTTTTTATTTTTAATGAAAAACTAAAGGGGATTAATTAGTTTCGCAAACTTTCCGATTTGTTCCTAGCAAACAAATAAAATCAGGAAAATTAAAAGAACCAAAAATAAATCAACACCAGAAATTTGATAACGCAGTTCAGTACACCTTGCCTACGTCTGCGGGGCCCTCACCCAACTTAATCATTTTCACCGAAGTACAATAGTTTTACCTAAGGCTTTACTGAGCCGACACTACTCAACCCTTAACACTATCCCTTAACCTCACTTCCCGTGAAAGAATTTCACACCTAATAACACGACCGACTCGTGTTAACCTCAACAGAGGATTTTCTCAATTAACACAATAGTACGACTGCCTCGTACTAACATCGACAGATGATTTGTCTAACTACTTTCACTCAATACAATAATAAATAAAATAACTCAAATATTTGATCAACTGAAAATTAAATAACAAAAATAATTGAGACAAAGAAGACTTCTCTATGAATTTATCTTCTCGAAATAATCCAGCTGAAACTCTTCACCATAGCCGATTCTTTCTTCATAAAATAAATCAGCACTGTCACGACTCATCAATAACACGCAGAGTCACTTTAGTTCACTCACAATTAGAATAACACCTGCGACATCAAAATATATGCAGACCAGCCCTCGCTCACAAATTAATTTTTCCGTGACTCACAAATCAGCTTCACTATTATTTTCATTAACGCGCTACACTTGGCTTCTTTTTCTGCGTAGCTTTTATCACCCAATTCTATCACGTCACTGTGCAATCTTCATGGATGCATCCTCAAAACATACTCACTATTTGATTAAACTACAAACTCTCTCTATGTCCATCTCACACACGCATCTTTAAAAGCCACACACTCACCTGCACATTTAATGCACGCACATGCACACCATCATCTTTAAAAGTCACACACCTACGTCACTTTAATGCCCACTCCCCATTTAATTTCAAGAACCAAAAACCAGAAGCTCCTATATCAACGCCCACTCCACTTCATTTTTTAATGCATACAATCCAATGTTTTAAGCACACTACCATGAGATATTCTTCGGTTGTATATAGACGTGTCTTTCAAACAAAACAACCACATCTTTTTGTTTTCAATATCTAAAATCCATACAAAATCAGCAATAATTTAATTCCAATATTTCCATGATGATAGACTCCAAATCAAGATAGGATTCTGTTTCAATTAGAAGATTATCCATGTGACTTTAGAATCTAAGTCATTATCCAATTAACATCTTATATGTCCAATTAATAAATAATGCCAAAATACATATCCTAACAATCTCCCCTTTTTTGGCATTGTTTGTTATAAATATGAAACTCCCCCTAAATAGCATAATTGGACATATAAAATCAAATGCACAATCTATATAACAAATGCTCCCCCTTAATCCAAAGTCAAGCTCCAAAGAACATCAAGTGTATCCAATCATCCAAATTTATCCCCTTTGAGACAAAAAGATGCCAAAAAGCATGACAAATAGTCAAATATATGCCTTGAAATCTTCTCCTGAATGGAACATTCATCATAAACAATGTGATGTCTCCTCCTTGGGACAAAAACATAATCATAATAATCACCAATAGATGCAGCGGAAGAATCATAAGCACACCAATATGACAATTTACCACCATTCAAAACACTGAGAGATATGCCCGAAGGAGAGAGAGATACTCAAGAGAGATCCACACCGATGAGAGAGCTGAAGAGTCTTCGGTAGAGCCAAATAGAAGTTACCAAACAAACTACTAAAGGATGAGACGTCAATAGCAACATAGAACTAAAAAACAAAAAAATCGTTTCTTTTCTTTTCTTTTTTTTTCTTTTTCTTTTTTTTGGTAACAAAAAAGAATACTTCAAAAATGTAAAGTACATTGTCCCTGTGCCATTCGAAGAATCTCAAACCTGGTGTTTTTCTTTGGCTCGAATGAAGATGTATAACCCAAGTTTCCTGTAAGTTCTTGATAATCAACCATTTTTCCTTCTCTTGTTTTTCTTCTTTCGCTCACATCCCTAATAACATTTTCTACTAGATGGTTTCTTCGATTTCGAGATGAAGAACCTCGGTTCAAATCAGCTTTTATTGTTTTAGTTGGTTCATCATCCGAAGTAACTGAAAGTTCTTTAGTTTCTGTAGTTACTTCCTCAGCAGTAACTAATTGTAAACCACTTTCTGCAGCTACTCCATCTGCAGTAACTAACTGTAAGTCACTTTCTGCAGTTACTTCATCTGCAGTAACTAACTGCAAATCTGGGCATTTTCTTGTTTTTCCTTCACTACATTTTTGTGCTTGTACTTGACCCTTTCTAATCCAAGCTTGCTTCGATACCATGGGATGTTGCTGGAAATTTAATAGAGAATGTCTAGATTTTCGGTTTTGTCTTCTTTGAAACAACATCTGTAGTAACTGATAACATCTTGGCCTTATATGCCCAACAACTCCACAAAAATGACCTGTAGGTATAAATCTTCGACTCTTTCTCGATGTTTCTTCCTTTTGGACAGATTTGGATATGTCATCTTTCTTCTCATTCACTTTGGAGCACTCACCTTTATAGCCTATGCCCTCGAAATTCCCTTTAACCTTACCAGTTTCTATCAACTTATCTAGTTTTTCCGTGCCTCCATTCAACATCCTCAATCCCTTTTCAGTACTTACCAATTTCATTCTAGCTTCACCAAGCTTATTCGACGTCAACATCAGCTTCTTTTCTAACTCTTGTATGGTGTTCTTCATGGAAAGATTCTCTTCCTCTAATCTTTCATTCTTTCTACATGTTTTTACCCATTTTTCATATATAGCTTTGTAATCCTCGTAAATATTCCCTTTTTTATCATCTAAGCCACTTCCATTGCTGTCATAATCTGATATTGGATCTTGAGCTGGATTATTTTCGAAATTTTCCGATTTTCCCTCTTTTCGGCCTTCAGTTACTTCCTTCTCAGTTACTGTTAAGCAAGTAATTGGACTTTTGCTATGTAAGGCAACCAACGCAGCACCATTAGCTATTTCTTCTTCGCTACCATATTCACTCTCGGTGCTTGTGAAGGACTTTCCTTTTTTCTTCTTCACAGTATTGGCACATTCAGATTGAATATGTCCAAAACCTTGACATTTATGACTTACCTTCTGTTCACCCTTTTGTGTCTTGACTTGTTGTCTTGAATTGTTACTCAATGAACTTCTGCCATGTTGTCTAAAATCGGACTTGTCCTTCTTCATTCTTTTTAACCATTTACCAAAATTTCGTGTGAGTAGTGCCAAGTCTTCGTTTTCATCTGATTCGTCTTCCACATCATTCACACTTTTTTCCAGTTTTCACCTGTAGAACCTCTCTTATAGCCATGTTTGCGAAACTAGGATCTGCACCAACTTGCTACCAAGTTCTGAATCAGTAACCTTGCTCTGATACCAAATGAAAAACTGAAGGGGGTTAATTAGTTTCACAAACTTTCCGATATGTTCCTAGTAAACAAATAAAATCAGGAAAATTAAAAGAACCAAAAATAAATCAACACCAGAAATTTGGTAACGCAGTTCGACACACCATGCCTAAGTCTGCGAGGCCCTCACCCAGCTTAATCACTTTCACCGAAGTATAATAGTTTCACCCAAGGCTTTACTGAGCCAACACCACTCAACCCTTTACACTATACCTCAACCTCACTTCCTGTGAAAGAATTTCACACCCAATAACAGGATCGACTCGTTTTAAGCTCAACAGAGAATTTTCTCAATTAACCCAATAGTACGACCGCCTCGTACTAACCTCGACAGAGGATTTGTCTAACTACTTTCGCTCAAAACAATAATAAATAAAATAACTCAAGTATTTGATTAACTGAAAATTAAATAACAAAAATACTTGAGACAAAGAAGACTTCCCTATGAATTTGTCTTCTCGAAATAATCCAGCTGAAACTCTTCACCATAGCCGATTCTTTCTTCATAAAATAAATCAGCACTGCCATGGCTCATCAATAACACGCAGAGTCACTTCAGTTCACTCACAATTAAAATAACACCTGCAACATCAAAATATATGCAGACCAGCCCTTGCTCACAAATTAATTTTTCCGTAACTCACAAATTAGCTTCACTGTTATTTTCATTAACGCGCCACACTTGGCTTCTTTTTCTACGTAGCTTTTATCACCCAATTCTATCATGTCACTGTGCAATCTTCACAGATGCATCCTCAAAACATACTCACTATTTAATTAAACTACAAACTCTCTCTATGTCCATCTCACACACGCATCTTTAAAAGCCACACACTTACCTGCACATTTAATGCACGCACATGCACACCATCATCTTTAAAAGTCACACACCCACGTCACTTTAATGCACACTCCCCATTTAATTTCAAGAACCAAAAACCAGAAGCTCCTATATCAACGCCCACTCCACTTCATTTTTTAATGCATACAATCCAATGTTTTAAGCACACTACTATGAGATATTCTTCGACTGTAGATAGACGTGTCCTTCAAACAAAACAACCACATTTTTTTGTTTTCAATATCCAAAATCCACATAAAATCAGCAGTAATTTAATTCTAATATTTCCATAATGATAGACTCCAAATCAAGATAGGATTCTGTTTCAATTAGAAGATTATCCATATGAATTTAGAATCCAAGTCATTATCCAATTAACATCTTATATGTCCAATTAATAAATAATGCCAAAATACATATCCTAACATTTATGTATTAAGTTAATTATATTTGATATTTTAATACTGAAGATAAAATCCCTAGAATAATTACTAGTAATTGAAATTATAATGAAATTATAATTATAAGATTCAATTTACATCTATGTATTGTTCCTAAATATTCCAAGTTACAGTTTCATTAAGACGGGATATTGTTAAAACGGTAAAGCTATCACACATTATGTTTCATTCTTATAAAACAATAATAAATCTCATAAATTAAAGTATGGAGATACTTAAACTAATGTGTGGATGGTTATTATAATAAGTCACTAAACTAACCCTATTATAAGAATCCCAATTGTAAAATTACTTATGTGTCTAAAGATTTCCTCATAATGATGGTTGTATAATTGATCTTTAGACTAGAGATTTTTAAGGTATTACTAAGGTATCTCGTATGAGAATTACTATATTTTGATGCTACTTGTGAACCGTCTTAGGATAATTCAGTCGGTAGTACCTAGATGTAGTATGAACTATACAAAAATAGTTGAGTAAGTTAATAAAGGATTCGTCACTCTAAAGTAATTAGAGGTAATATTCTACTATTTTTGATTAATAGCGATTTATGAAATTATCTGGGCAAAATAAATTTACATTTGAAAAGACTATTTCAAACTTCAATTATAAATCAATTACTAACTAGCAAGAACGAACATAATTGGGCCAAAAGAGTAAACTCTATATCCATACTCTGTCTTGTTGAAATATTGGATGTCAAAAGGATTAAATTATACATCATAACCATACATAGAGGTTAAGTCAAATCACCTTGGCATTCTTGATAATTATGTGGTCATGATATCTTACTAGACATTAATCTTGATTTATAATTATAAATTGTTTAATTAGAGAATTAAAGATAAATTTTAATTTATTTAATTGTAATTGTAAATTAGAATTAGAATTTATAATCATTGTCAATATATTAGAAACTTACTAAGTCACACATCACAAAGCAGCTTGTGAAGGAAAAATCAATTTTAATTGAGTTAAACTTAATTATAAAGTTTGAGAAACTTTAGAGATCAAATATAAGATATTTGATTTTATTAAAATTAAATTAATTATAATTAGAGTATGACTTTATTTATAATTAAAGAATTTAATTTTAATAAAAATTTACAAAAATCCTAATGGTTTTTATATTAATAGGAAGAAAATATTAGGGAGCTAGCACTCTAATTTTGATTCCTCTCAAAAGCTATTGAGAATTTGCTATGTGGATATCGTTAGAAGATGAACGATTGAACAACTCATGGTTGATATAGTGAAAATTTTGTCAAAAGATTTCAAGTATAATTTCTTACTTTACAATTCGTGTTTTTATTTAAGATATTCAATTATTGAGATCCGATCAAAAATCGTAAAAAAATTTGTTTTTCGTTACGCCTGTGAATCGATCACAGGTGGTCTCCAACTATGATATTAGAGTTCCTTTAATTGTTTAACTTAAATTAGAAGCTTGATTGTTATTGATTTTGATAAAAATTAAGTTTTTTTTTTTACAAACTTGAATCTGTATATGCCATTATTTTTCTTTTGTCTATTCTTTGTGATTATTCTTATCTGCTTCTGGAAGTTTTATGCGTCGACCATTATTCAGAATAATAAATACACATCTACCTTGTTTTGCTTATGTTTATGAATTTTATTCTGAATATAAAACATGAATAACGCATCTGTTTGTTTTGCATCTAAAAATTGCTTTGTTTCTCGAATCAGTATTCCCTCTACTTTTATGCCTACGTTTATACAATTCCAAAAAATTGCTTTTGAAATAATTGAGTTGTCAATAAATACGCAGACTATCCAAAATTAAATTTTCTGCATAATTAAATCAACAATCACAAAAGAAAAAAAAACCAAAGACGCTGACGTTTGGTAACGCAGTTCGGCAAACTTGCCTACGTCTGCGGGGCCCTCATTCAGATTAATTTCTTCCACTGTAGTTCACAAAAATTACAAAAGATTGATCTACCCCAAAAGACTCAATCTATGTAATCAACTCACAACCTCACTACCCGTGAAAGATTTTCACGCCCTATAACACGACCGACTTGTGTTAATCTCGTCAGAGGATTTTTCAAACTATTTCTACTAAAAAAAAACAATTAAAACACAAATGCAATAATTCCAGATCTGAAATTATTCATCAACAATTATATGTGTACTCATCTGTGACAAAAACTTCAAAGTGCTGTGAATATCAATTTTGAACTAAACAAAGACATCATTTGCGAATCATTCTTGAACTGCTCATTAGAGATTACAATAGCGTGATCTTGCTGCTTCAAAAATCCCACAAAAACAACTCAATCAAGAGATCAAAGCCCAGTAACGCAACCACCAACTCAGCAGAATACACACACGTTTTCTTCGCACAAAAAACCTAGCAAAACCACATACGCAGATCAGAATAATAATACACTATATCAAAAAAAATATTCCACGTCAGCCAAAGACAACCCCACTCCCCCTTATTCACCCAATAGGGATATTACTGCCTTAGACACATCCTTTTCAAAATAGAGATACTATTGGTTACTTCAAATTCAAATTTACTTTCCAATTTCGACAGAATACTCCATTCCCAATTTAGGCACATCAACAAACACTATTAGGAAAATTCCCATATCCAATTAAAATGCCAAAAATAAAAATGGAAATAGGATATATTAAAAATAAATCCTAACAATCTCCCCCTTTTTTGGCATTTTTGTCTCAACGACAGAAACTCCCCCTCAGTCCAAAATCCAAGTACATGTACCACAATGAACTGATGCCAAACCAAAAACCAAACAACACAAGTCCAACCAGCATAAAAACAATAAGAGATGTTTATCGCAACAGACCATTGTCTCCCCTTCTGAGACAAGAGATGACAAAAAAATAAGAACCTGGAAAAGCCCAAATATCCATCAAAAACATCAAAATATCCAACTTTTCAGTAGATTCCAGTCCAAGTTAATAGAACAAAGCTGTTCAGCTGAAGAAATCCAGTGTACAAGCAATATGGAACTAGCAGAAACAAAACTTGTCTTCCAAATTTCATAACAAGGAATGATTGTCTTTTGAAATACCTCGCAAACACAAATAAAAGAGCCTTGCACTAGTTCATAACACATAGGTTTAAACCTAGTATAATTAACTCAATTCACAACAGAACAATTACCAAAAACCTGTCAAGAGAAATCATGCTCAAGTAAGCATAAATGAAAAATGAAATTGCTAAGTACCAAAAGTTACCAATTTCAGCTTTGATTCACAAAATAGTCTCTTATTGTTGTTTTCTTTTGTTCAATTACAGCACATTTTGAGCACTTGTTAAGCTTGTCTGAGATGTCATCATCCTTTTGGCGAGAGGGCGAATATTTGTGATACCCGCATCCAGCTACTCGGAATCACAAGCTCAGATGGCTACTAGCTCTACTCTTTATCCATTACCGGATAGCGGAGTAAGAATTTGATTGGGTCTTTTTTTTTGTTTACTTTAAGTAACTTGGCAAAAACATTAAGCACACAACTCACATGCACAGAGACAATGGCAGATTCGTGGTAAGTGTTCTAGTCATGAATTGATCATTTTAGCATACAACTGATTATTCAAAATCCATTAAACAGGCTCATTTCACTTGCATTCAAGAGATTCTCAAAGAAGGTCATTCAATATTGTGAGCAAAAGAAAATCGATTCTGTTAAAGCTAGTAAAATATTGCAAGACTTGGACTCTTTAACTGAAGCAACTCAATTCTTAACAACAACAGAGGACATGAGGAAATACATCCGAAAGATTAGAAGTGCAGAAAGTAATATGTAACAGGAATTAAAATGTGCGGAATTCAACAGAAATCATCAGCAACCAGTAACTCAAAGCAAATCCCTAAATCATTTCAGCCCTAAAATCCCTTTCCCCCACACGTAAGTTCACATTGTCCCAATGTGAATTCGAGGCATGAAATTCAAAGCAGGGAAAAAATAAAGAATAACAAAAATGGCAAGAAGACATCCCTGAATGTAGATCGGATTTGGTGGAAAGGGCGCGCTTGATGGTCTGTTGTTGCCGTCGTCAAACCAGAGATTACCCAATGCAGAATCCACCGAAAGACCACAGTTCCAGATATCAACACAAATCACACAGCTAAAATCAGACAAAAATATAGCCAGAAATCACAAACCCAAGAACCAAACTTCCGAAAATCATAAGGCCAAGAGCACCCACTGTTTACGACCAGCACCTTTCAATCTCACAGATAATCCAACAGATGAAATAGACAGATGAGAGTCCTTCGGATTGGATTGATATCGAGCACATACTCCAACACTGTAACAAATATCTGGCCTACTTGCAGTCAGATACAACAAGCTACCAATCATGCTTCTATATAAGCTTTCAGCAACGCCTTTCCCATTCTCATATTTATTCAACTTCATTGAGCTACTCATTGGTGTTCGTGCATGTCTAGCGTTCTCAAGACCAAACTTTTTGATCATGTTGCGAACATATTTTGTTTGCGATATGAAGATACCATCCTTCATCTGTTTTACTTGCAAACCTAAAAATAAGCTCAACTCACCATCCATACTCATTTCAAGCTCTGACGTCATCAGTTTAACACATTCTTCGATCATTTTTGAGCATGTAGCGCCAAACACAATATCATCGACATAAATCTGTGCTATCGTTAAATATGATTTGCATCTTTTAATAAACAAGGTTTTGTCAACATTACCTCGTTTATACCCCTGCTTGACAAGATACTGTGTGAGTCTTTCATACCACGCCCTCGGTGCTTGTTTGAGACCATGGAGTGCTTTCTTCAGCTTATAAACATAGTCGGAATGGGCTGAATCAATAAAGCCTTTTGGTTGCTCCACAAAGACTTCTTCTTGTATGAATCCATTCAAAAAGGCGCTCTTAACATCCATCTGGTAAAGTTTAAAGCCTTTGACACATGCTATGCCCAATAATAATCTGATCGATTTAAGTCGTGCCACAGGTGCGAATGTTTCATCAAAGTCTATTCCTTCCACCTGAGAATACCCTTGAGCTACTAGTTGTGCTTTGTTCCTGGTGACATTCCCTTTTTCATCTGTTTTATTCCGAAACACCCATTTTGTACCAATCACATTAGTAGCTGGTGGTCTTGGCACAAGTTCCCATACATCATTCCGTATAAATTGCATCAACTCTTCTTGCATAGCTGCTGTCGAATACTCATCTTGTAATGCTTCTTTTACATTTCTTGGTTCAAGTGAGGAAGTATAGCATAAGTACCCTGCAAGTTCTCTATAGTTTCCTTTTTCTCTCTTTTGTACTTTTTCTTTCGCTCAAATCCCCTACAACATTTTCTTCTGATTGGTTTCTTTGGGTTTGAGATGAAGAACCTCGGTTTAGATTGTCTTCTAGTGATTTTGCTGCGTCATCATCTGCAATAACTGAAATTTCTCCTAGTTCTGCAGTTACTTCCTTAACAGTAACTAACTGGGAGTCACTTTCTGTAGCTGTCTCTTTTGCAGCAACTTGCTGCACCTCATTTTTTGCTGTCATATTTTCTGCATCAATTACCTTCAGATCTGGAATTTTTTTTTATCATCATCCATATGATCACTCATCAAGGATTCATCATCTATCACAACATTGATGGATTCTTGCACTTTTTTTGTTCTTTGGTTGTACA
>JAOTAX010000008.1:11537065-11549387 GCA_025629825.1 Erythroxylum guanchezii
ACAATGAAGAAGATGATATGGTGGGAGTAACAAGTGAAAGATGGAAGCATGAAGTAACTTGATGGAGGTTTGGGTGAATCAAGCTTCATGAAGGAGAAGAACAATGGAGAAGAAATGAAGAAAATGAAGAAATGTTGTAAAGTCATTTATAAAAATTTCCATTACCATTTGACAGTAAATTCTACTACCATTTATCATTTATCTAACCACTTTGCATTTTTCCTAGTTCAAAAATTGCCCCAAATTTTCTGATGATTTTCCTAAAATTCTCCAAAAATTCTAAATCAATAATTACACTCTCCAAATCAAATTTCAATACAAACAAACCACAATTCTCAAAAATAATCACATTTATAACCAATTATACCTGGAATGTCAATGAATGCATACACGATTATTTTCATGTGGAAATTTTTTTTCACTATTCATATGTACGTGCATGACATATTATGCATGAGCATGAGACGTGTTTCCTAATTTCTTAGTAATCTTTTACATTTACTATTTTAGTCTTAACATTGGTAACGGGATATTAGATTAAAACTATGTTTAGATCATTTTATAAAAGTCTTGAAACATGCCCTCAACATCTGATAACAATAACTTTTTTAACAAAAAAATTCCTTAAAATCTTGTTGAAATATTATTTTCTATTATCATTTCTAAAATCTTGAATCCTAGTTTGAAATTATGTTTAGAACATCTTATAAAGTCTTAAAACATGTTGTCAACGTTTGATTTATCATTAAGTAAAATTACCTAACCTAATTAATTCTAGTGTGACCATCAATAAAGGATATGAACCATCTTTTTCCAATTATTATTTTTATTCTTAAAGGTCCTATTACTATGGGTCAAGGAAAGGGTTTTGTATCCTTGTAAAGTTGTGGTAGGAAAGATGTTTTATGATGTTTTACGATTTGACAAATTTCACACTAAAATTAACATGGAACTTTATTTATTAAAAAAATAAAAATAAACGTATCATGTAATGGAAACTTGGATGTCCTAATCTAAAATGTCATAACATGATTTTACTCTAGCTAAGTACTGAAATAGAATTAAGGTAAGTTCTCTATGATTGCATGTTTTAGTCATATCCATCATAAAGAAATAGAGATCTCCATCTTATTTAGCATTGTCACTCATTTTCTCCATATTCAAATCCCAAACAATTAGATGGAGAAAATTTATCTCAAAGATTTTTGTTGGCTCCTGAAATTTTTTTATTATTATGCATGATTTAAATTAATGTTGAGATTTTGAGGGGTTAATATTTGGGATTAATTAGCAAGTTTAAGAAATCAAGTTTTGGAAATGCATATGAAATATTTTATGCTCATGAAACACAAGTTTTGCAAAAATGTGCCATTTGGGTCAAACTAATTTCAATTCATGAAATATGTGTTATGTGGGTTTGTGGTAGTCCCTCAAGAATTTCACGTGCACATTGACCAAGTTATAAGCTTCTCCTGCCTACTCGCTAGTGGCACGGAGCTCCTTCATGGACTCCTCAAGTTTATGGCTACACAGGATCATTATGTGGAAATGAGTAGTGTGTCATGTTTATGGATCTACCCAAACCGTTTTGATATGCTATATGTTCATGATAAGTTGATAAGAAAGATGCATACACATTTTGCATAAACGTGAATTTTCTGCATTGAAAATGACTTTATAAATGGTTTTGCTTGTTACCAATTATAAAATTGTTACCTACGGGCTTTTAACTCACCCCCCATTCTTCTCCCTCATATTCAGGTGATGAGCAAGATATCGAGTAGTCAAGGGCCAAGGCATCACTGCAATCTTTTATTATTTTGTATTTGAAGCAAATCTTATAAAGCAAGGCTTTAGTTCCATTTTAAGCAACTCATGATTCATGTATCTTTTGTATTTTGGGATTTTGAGATGTTAATGTATTTGAGGCTTGAAATGCCCACTAAATCTTTGTAAAACTCTTATCTTTTGATGCAAATGGAATAAGATTGCATTTTTTCTCATGACTTCTTCTTAAGTTTATACATTGCATTTTTAAGTTTGCTTAAGGAAGTTGTAGGTCTTTCTTCTAGCTTTCCAACGGTTTATAGTAGGTAACATTGGACATCGGAGTTTATAGTTATGGTCCTTAGAAGGGAAGATGCTTAGGAGTATCAAGTGGTATCGTCTGCAGAGACGTATTGTCTTTGATGACATCACATCGTCTGTGATGACATTATATCGTCTGTAAGGATGTATCATCTGTAAGGACGTATCGTCTGTGACGACGTCATATCGTCTGTAAGGATGTATCGTCTGTGATGACATTACATCGTCTGTGATGACGTCATATCGTCTGTAAGGATGTATCGTCTTAAGTTGACTCTGCTTCATCTTAAGAGTTACATTGTCTTAAGTTGACTTTGCTTCGTCTTAAGTTGACTCCGCTTCGTTTTAAGAGTTGCATCGTCTTAAGTTGACTTTGCTTCGTCTTAAGTTAACTCTGCTTCGTCTTAAGAGTTGCATCGTCTTAAGTTGACTTTGCTTCGTCTTAAGCTGACTCCGCTTCGTCGTAAGAGTTGCATCGTCTTAAATTGACTTTGTTTCGTCTTAAGTTAACTCTGTTTCGTTTTAAGAGTTGTATTGTCTTAAGTTGACTCTGATTCGTCTGCTTGCTATCGTCTACTTTTTGTTTCGTCTAATTTTTTTCACTTCGTCTACTTCTTGCTATCGTCTGCTTTATTTTTGACCCTTTAGACGATAGATTCTATCTTCGAGGTTTTCATGAAAGTTGTAGATCTCGAAGTCTTCTATCAAGACGTCCTAAGATGATCTTAATCTGATATCCCATATGACAATAATGCTAATTTCCCCAAGATAGGTGCAATATGATTGAGGTCAAAACCCTGTTCAAGTCTTTCAGCCATAACTTTGTTATAGGATCTCCAAATGCAATGATTCTTGTCTCTAAATAAACTACAAATGTTCAGAACAAGTCGAAATGAAATTCTAGTTTGGGGTATCCCAAAATCTGTTTTGGAAATAGGAGAAGCGAGTTGTTTTGATGTTTATCCTGGTGGGGGCACGCCACTCTCGTGGGATACGCATTCAGATATCACTTAGGACGTCGGGCCCGTGACTCATAAAGGCGGGGTTCCCAACACTTATGGTATCAGAGAGACTAGGTTTAGGTCTAAGTTTGCGACTAGGTTTAGGTCCAAGTTTATGACTAGGTTTAGGAGTATCCTAGGTATGAAGTGGGTAGTCTAAGACATGAAATGAACATGCATTATTTTAAAGTGAATAACTTACATTGTTTTGAATTGTTTTACAAGATTTGAAATTGTTTTATGTGATTTAAATTGTTTTACATGATTTGAAGTTGTTTTACATGAAACATGAACTAAAGGTTTTGAATGTTTTAAATTGAAGGAGTGATTATGCCGCCTCGAAAGAGAACTCGAAGAGCTGTGACTCGATCTAGCTCTCGTGTAGGGAGCACGGATGAATCTTATGTCTAGCAAGATGCCGGGACACATTCTGTTCCGAATCCTGAGGCACCTAGTGTGCAATATGAGCTGCCTCCACTCAAGCTTTCATTTATGCCATGGGCCAAAGGTCATAAGTTTCTGTGCCAGCTTCAGTGGAGAGGACAGGGTAATATAATAAGCTCCACAAGTATGAAGCTGCAGATTTCAATGGGACTACAAATCCCGAAGAGGCTGAAGCATGGCTGAAGAGGACAGAAAGGGTCCTGATTTAAATGAAGTGCTCAGATGAAGAGAAGTTAGATTATGCAGTGAGCTTGCTACAGGGGGCGTACTTCATTAGTGGGAATCAGTACCCCACAGTCAGGATATACCTCTGGTATTGTCATGGAGAGACTTTTTGGAGGCTTTCAGGAGGAAATACTTCACGAAGGTCTATATCCAAGAGAAGGCTAGGGAGTTCCTAAATCTCATATAGAGGGACATGAGTGTGAGTGAATATGAGCTGAAGTTCACCCAGTTGTCATAGTATGCGACCAACATTGTTGCCAATGAGGAGGACAAGTGCTGCAAGTTTGAGGGAGGACTGCATTTGGGGATCAAGGAGAAAGTCTTGATCCACAATTTTTATGATTAAAAGCAATTGGTGGATGCCGCACTCCAGGCTGAAAAACTGAAAAAAAAAATAAAGAATGAAGTGAGCAAGAAGAGGAAGAACAGGGAGTAGTCTACTAAGAAGAGGATGAGTGCTCCAAGGCCTGAGAGGGGTACAGGGAGTTACCATACTCAGAGTGAAGTGGGAAGCACTGGCCCTACTAAAAACAAGCAGGTAAAGGCAGTTTCAGGGCAAGCCTCAAGTGTGGGAGGCACATGAAGGACGGGTAGGAGCAGTTACACAAACCCTCAATGTGAGCATTGTGGGAAGCTTCACAAAGGAGAGTGCTTCAAGTTGCTTGCAGCATGCTTCCGATGCGGAGAGAAGGGACACATGATCCGAATTGTCCCTAAGCAAGAAAACAAGAGGGGTTGCAGTTGCAAGTCACCAGGCGAGCAGAAATAGTGGGGACCAGGCCAGTCGCTGAGGTGGGCAATTCTGGAACTACAAAGAAGACTATTCCTCCAGGAAGGCCAAAGGATCAGGGTCAAGCAAGGGTGTTCGCCATGACCAGAGAGGAAGCTGCAGTCGCATCTGAAGTTGTCACGGGTATGGCTCAGTTACTTAATTCTGAAGTGTATGTTTTGATTAATTATAGCTCCACGCACTCATTCATTTCTACAAGCATGACATTACATGATGTTGATTTGAGGCCCTTGGGTAGTCCTTTAATTGTTAGCACTCCTTTAGGGAGGAAGGTGATACTAAGTTAAGTATATAGAGATTGTGAACTGGTTTTTGAGGGTGCTAGACTGATAGTAGACTTACTACCTCTAGACCTAAAAGGCTTAGATGTCATACTTGGAATGGATGCTATGGAAAAGCATCATACAAAGTTGGATTGTAGCCTCAAGGTGGTAGAATTTGATCTAAGAAATAGATAGAAGGTGACTTTCCGAGGAGACAGGAGAATACCATCGCCAAGACTTATTTCGGCTATGTTAGCTGACAGGATGATGGAAAAAGGGTGTGAAGCCTTCTTGACATATGTTGTGGATGCTGATGTGAATGAAGGGAAGTTAGGGGATCTTCCAATTGTGAGGGAGTTTCCAGATGTTTTCCTAGAGGACTTACCTGGTTTGCCACTGGTGAGACAAATCGAGTTTGCCATCGACTTGATTCCCATAACCGCACCCATTTCTATACCACCTTATAAGATGGCCCCAGTTGAACTGAAGGAATTTAAGGAATGGTTGGAGGAACTGCTAGAGAAGGGGTACATAAGGCCAAGTTCGTCACCATGGGGAGTGCCAGTTCTGTTTGTTAAGAAGAAGGATGAGACATGGTGCATGTGCATTGATTATCGGAGACTCAACAAAGTGATTGTTAAAAACAAGTATCCTCTGCCTTAAATAGATGATTTGTTTGACCAGCTGCAGGGAGCAATGGTCTTTTCAAAGAATGATCTCAGGTTAGGTTATCATCAGCTCAGAATCAAGGATTCTGATGTAAACAAGATGGCCTTGAAGACACGGTACGGATATTATGAGTTTTTAGTCATGCCGTTTGGATTGACCACTGCTCCAGCTAATTTCATGGACCTTATGAACAGGGTCTTCAAGGAATATCTGGATCAGTTTGTCATAGTATTTATCGATTACATTCTGGTTTATTCCAAGAGTGAAGGAGAACATGAGGAGCATCTCAGGATTATGTTACAAACATTGAGGGAGAGGGAACTTTATGCTAAGTTCAGCAAGTGTGAGTTTTGGCTTCACGAGGTGATATTCCTTAGACAAGTGATTTCAAAAGATGAGGTACATGTTGATCCGAGGAAGGTTGAAGCAGTGGTGAATTGGTATGCACCAAGACAATGACAGAAGTGAGGAGCTTTCTGGGTCTGGCAGGTTATTATAGGAGATTTGTTGAGGGATTCTCTATGATAGCTACTTCGATGACTAAGTTATTGGGGAAGAATCAGAAATTTATCTGGCGTGAGGAATGTCAGAAAAGTTTTGAGGAGCTCAAGCGCAGATTAACAAGTGCTCCAGTTTTGATTTTTCCTATTGGAGTTGAGGTTTATATAGTATACAGTGATGCTTCGCGAAAGGGTTTGGGTTGTGTGTTGATGCAAGAAGACAAGGTAATAGCTTATGCTTTACAGCAACTAAAGCCTTATGAGTTAAATTACCCGACTCTTGATCTGGAATTGGCAACAGTAATTTTTGCCCTGAAGATTTGGAGACATTATTTGTATGGGGTTCAAACAAGGATTTTCACAGATCATAAAAGTCTTAAGTATTTGTTGAGTCAAAAGGAACTGAATTTGATACAAAGAAGGTGGTTGGAGCTAATTAAAGATTATGATTTGTTAATTGAGTATCATCCAGGAAAGGCAAATGTAGTGGCGGATGCTTTGAGTAGGAAATCATCAATAGCCCATATTCAGACAATTTATCTGTCATTATTGGAAGAGATGGCTAAACTTAATATAAGCTTGAAATAGGAGGAACCTGAGTATATTGTTGCTACTTTCAGAGTAAGGCCGATACTCGGGGAGAAAGTAAAGGAGTTATAGGCACAAGATACAGATTTGAGCAAGCTCCGAGAAGAAATTAAGAATGGCAAGAAATCTAAGGTGGTAGTGAGGGATGATGGACTCATGGTTGTAGGAAACAGACTTTGTATCCCGAATGTCAAGGAAGTAAAGAATGAAATACTGGATGAGGCACATAATGCGCCTTATGCCATGCACCAAGGTAGCACTAAGATGTACAGAGATTTAAAAGAGCATTTCTAGTGGAAATGCATGAAAAGAGATGTAGTAGAGTATGCAAGTAAATGTCCATTGTGTCAGCAAGTCAAGGCTGAACACCAGGCACCTTCTGGCAAGTTAAGGCCCTTGTCTATTCCTGAGTGAAAATGGCAACGGGTAACCATGGATTTCCTAATAGGATTGCCCAAAACCAGTAAGAAGCGTGATGCTATATGGGTCATTGTTGATCGTTTGACGAAGTTAGCCCATTTTCTGGAAATTAAATAGACTGATTCTCTGCATGTTCTAGCCAAAATATATATTGATGAGATAGTAAGATTACATGGGATTCTAGATTCTATAGTTTCTGATAGAGATCTTCAGTTTACTTCAAGATTCTAGGGAAGCTTACAAAAGACTCTAGGAACCAAGTTGAATTTTAGCACGACTTTTCATCCTCAAACAGATGGTCAATCTGAGAGGACTATTCCAACCCTTGAGGGAATGCTCAGGATATGTGTGATAGATTTCAAAGGAGCTTGGAATGAGCATTTGCCATTGGTCAAATTTGCTTACAATAATTCGTACCATTCGAGCATTCGGATGGCTCTATATGAAGCACTGTATGGAAGAAGATGTCGAACTTCGATATGTTAGGATGAAGGAGAAAGGAAACTAATAGGGCCAAAGTTACTTCAGATGGCAGTAGACAAAGTCAGTGTAGTTAAGCAACGACTTAAGGCAGCACAGGATAGAATGAAAAGTTATACTGATGCACGCTGAAAGGAGATGGAGTACGAAGTCAGTGAGAAAGTATTTCTTAAGAGGTCTCCTTGGAAAGGAGTAATGAGATTTGGCAAGAAGGGCAAGCTGAGTCCGAGATGGGTCCCTATGAAATTTTTGATAGGATTGGACCGCTAGACTATAGGTTGGCGTTACCATCGAAATTATCGCAGATTCATGATGTCTTTCATGTTTCCATATTAAGGAGATATAGATCTGATCCCTCCCACATCATTTAGACTGTTGAGGTTCAGTTAAGAGATGATTTGACTTATGAGAAAACTCCAGTGGAGATTTTAGACATTAAAGAGAAAGTTCTCAGGAACAAGATAGTTCAGCTAGTAAAAGTTCTGTGGAGGAATCATTATGTTGAAAAGGCTACGTGGGAGCCCTTGGAAGCCATGAGGGAGAAGTATCCACAACTCTTCAATGGTTTAGGTAAGAATTTCGAGATGAAATTCTTTTAAGGGTAGGCATGATTTAAATTAATGTTGAGGTTTTGAGGGATTAATATTTGGGATTCATTAGCAAGTTTAAGAAATCAAGTTTTGGAAATGCATATGAAATATTTTATGCTCATGAAACACAAGTTTTGCAAAAATGTGTCATTTGGGGCAAACTCTTTTCAGTTCATGAAATATGTGTTATGTGGGTTTGTAGTAGCCCCTCAAGAATGTCACGTGCACATTGACCAAGTTATAGGCTTCTCCCGCCTGCCTGCTAATGGCACGGAGCTCCTTCATGGGCTCCCTCAAGTTTACGACTACACAGGATTATTATGTGAAAATGAGTAATGCATCATGTTTATGGATCTACCCAAACCATTTTGATATGCTATATGTTCATGATATGTTGATAAGAAAGATGCATACACATTTTGCATAAACATGAATTTTCTTCATTGAAAATGGCTTTATAAATGGTTTTTGCTTGTTACCAATTATAAAATTGTTACCCACAGCTTTTAACTCACCCCCCATTCTCCTCCCCCATATCCAGGTGATGAGCAAGATATCGAGTAGTCAAGGGTCAAGGCTTCACTCCAATCTTTTATTATTTTGTATTTGAAGCAAATCTTGTAAAGCAAGGCTTTAGTTGCATTATGAGCAACTCATAATTCATGTATCTTTTGTATTTTGAGATTTTGAGATGTTAATGCATTTGCGACTTGAAATGCCCACTAAAGCTTTGTAAAACTCTTATCTTTTGATGCAAATGGAATAAGATTGCATTTTTGCTCATGACTTCCACTTAAGTTTATACATTACATTTGTAAGTTGCATAAGGAAAAAATTTGTGTTCCGATGTCAAGGGAAGATCTAGATTAACCTAAGCTGATTTAGGGAAATGTGCCTTCTAGAAAGTTGTAGGTCTTTCTTCTAGCTTTCCAACTGTTTATATTAGGTAATTTTTGGACATCAGAGCTCAAAGTTATGGTCCCTAGAAGGGGAGATGCTTAGGAGTATTAAGTGGTATCGTCTCTGATGACGTCACATCGTCTATGATGACGTCATATCATCTGTAAGGACGTATCGTATCGTCTGTGATGACATCATATCGTCTGTAAGGATGTATCGTCTGTAAGGACCTATCGTCTGTGATGACGTCACATCGTCTGTGATGACGTTATATCGTCTGTAAGGATGTATCGTCTGTAAGGACATATCGTCTGTGATGACGTCACATCGTCTGTGACGCCATCATATCGTCTATAAGGATGTATCGTCTTAAGTTGACTCCGCTTCGTCTTAAGAGTTGCATCATCTTAAGTTAACTTTGCTTCGTCTTAAGTTGACTCCGCTTCGTCTTAAGAATTGCATTGTCTTAAGTTGACTTTGCTTCGTCCTATGTTGACTCCACTTTGTCTTAAGAGTTCCATCGTCGTAATTTGACTTTGCTTTGTCTTAAGTTGACTCCACTTCGTCTTAAGAGTTACATTGTCTTAAGTTGACTTTGCTTCGTCTTAAGCTAACTCTACTTTGTCTTAAGAGTTGCATCATCTTAAGTTGACTTTACTTCATCTTAAGTTGACTCTGCTTCGTTTTAAGAGTTGCATCATCTTAAGTTGACTTTGCTTCGTCTTAAGTTGACTTTGATTCGTCTGCTTCTTAATATCATCTACTTTTTGTTTCATCTGCTTCTTGCTATCATCTGCTCCATTTTTGACTCTTCAGACGATATAATCTATCTCCAAGGTTTTCATGAAAGTTGTAGATCTCGAAGTTTTCTATCAAGACGTCCTAAGATGATCTTACTCTGATATCCCATATGACAGTTATGCTAATTGCCCCAAGACAAGTGCAATATGATTGAGTTCAAAACCCTGTTCGAATCTTTTAGCCATAACTTTGTTATGGGATCTCCAAATGTGATGATTCTTATCTCTGAATAAACTAGGAACATAAAGCCACAAATGTTCGGAACAAGTCGAAATAAAATTCCAGTATGGGGTTTCCCAAAATCTGTTTCCGAAATAGAAGAAGTGAGTTGTTTTGATGTTTGTCCTGGTGGGGGCACGCTACCATCGTGGGATACGTGTTCAGATGTCACTTAGGACGTTGGGCTCGTGACTCACAAGGGTGGGTACCCAAAAATTTTAATCAATAGTTATTTTATACTTGAGAACAAGTTATAGGATAAATTAGGAATATGAAGAACATTATAGAGTGTAAGATTATGGGAAATAATAATTTTTCCTTTCCCAGCTACTATTAAGAAAGAGTTGTCTAATATGTTTACTTTTTGATTTCCTACACAAAGACTATAAGTAAAAAACAATCCAAACAATCTAGTGATATTATTTGTGGTTTTAGAACCAATATTCAAGAATTATTTGAATTGACGTTAAAATAAGAAGATGCTAAATAATTACTTTTCTGAGTTAAAAAACAAAAAGGATTTAGATTAAAGAAATTTTGAAAGTGAAGAAGTTTGCATATTTGTGTTATTTATTTCTTTATGAACGATTACGTGCCAAAAGAAGCTTTAGGACCAAATTTAATATTGTTGACTTGGGAGGTACGACTCTCTAAATTATTTTTCTCTTCTAAATTTTCAACTTTTCATGGATTTTCCAACATGATTCCCATATGTGTGAATCACATTTACAATGATCGTACTAAGACTTTTGTTGTTTTTCCTCAATCTCTATTCCTTTAAATACGTGTGTAGAATCTTCAGTGTCTGATCTAGTGTTGTCAATCATCACTTTTTCCCCCATCTCCTCTTTCCTTACTTCCCAGAAAATTACTCTAATAGTTATGTCAAACATTATTCTACATATAGCACCATTCATCTTTATAATATAGGTCCAATTCCTTTCACAGAGTTATAAATTCGTTACAAAATAAAGTAACATCGTGGTCTCCTTACTTGGCCTTCCATAACTTCAGTTCAAATATTTAAGAAGAATTTTCAATATTTGAATACTTCTCTCGAACTACATTTATACATATTTTGTTGTTGACATAAACATATAGGATCTTCCAATCATATATTCGATTGAATTAATCAACCATACTATGATCAAAGAATTTTCGACCATTTATATTTCCATATTTGGATCATCTAAAGTTGGCCATGTTACCTCTCCAGTTAAATAGGCACGTTTTCCTTTGCCATTGATGGTCAATTTTATTATCTATGCTCATTTTAGGTAATTATGGTCATTTCATTTATAGTTTTTGAAAGGATAAATTTGAGCTAAAAAGATCATTGTTACGTTGTGTGTTTCCTATTTTATCATCAAGATTACTCACACTTGAATTGCTGAAGTCATTGTCAAACAATGAGGATTTTCTCTTATGATTGGTCATCGCTAGATGGTAGTCTATTTAGGATTGGCATGAATGGAAAAAAATTTATTAAAGAGCCATAACTTTGATACTATAAAGAAAATAAGAGGGAAAAGTAATTCTTACTTGATCATTTTGTGAATAATATAAGGAACATATGGGAAAGTACAACCCTAATCATCTCCCTAAATTAACGAGAATCTAATTATTCTTTAACCAATAAATCTCATTAATCTGGCCACTAATTTCTAGCGTTAAACTAATGACTTATCTTTAAAATATTAGTTAATTATATATAGGATATCAAAAATATATAATTTAAAGTTTCAGAAAGAAAAATGAAAATCTTTTATAAGTGTTTAAGTAAATATGGCTTGACATGCAATTGTGCAATAGGGTGTATTCTTCTATAAAAATATAAAGGTGAAGACACATGATGGAACTGTGTGTTGGTATCACAAAGGTTTTTCTATGAAAGGACATGGATTAAAACACGAGCATATCGGAGCCCACGTCTACATAGGTAAAAAAGTAGTGAGTTTCACAACTTGAAACAAAAGTGTCTTTGTGCTTATGTTCTATTATGAAAAGAATTCGTGAGATACATTAATTGGAGTGCTTAAGTTGGATTTTTACAAGGTTTGCATACTTGGTAAACAGCCTAAAGTGACATTCAAGACAATAAAGCACCAAATTGAAGTAATTCTATGTTATATACATAACAATCATTCTAGAGAGTTGTTGTTTGTGGATCTTAGTACTTTAAAGCATTCATCGATAATTTTTCAAAGAAAGTATATGTACACTTCATGAAGCATAAATTCGAGGTTTTTGTAAATTTCAGGGCATGGATGTTGGATCCCGTTTCCGGAACCCAACTACCTAATCCGAAATATCGGAAACTCTCATAGATACACATGATTCCTTA
>JAOTAX010000008.1:11587213-11600257 GCA_025629825.1 Erythroxylum guanchezii
ATTTTGTCATTATAATTAGGGTGCATAAATTAAAAATAATTATTTAAAATATATTTAAAATTTGCTATAAAACAAAATTTTAACAAAATTTTATTTCTTAACTTTTTTAACGAACCAACCACTATCAATGATAATGGTAATCATTCCTTCATCTTAACCAACCATCATAATTATAATGATTATATCCACTCCCATTGCTCACTATATTCATTCATATTGTCATTCCCATTATCTTTTATGAACCAAGCGTCCCTGAAAATAAAGTCATTTCCAATCACATCATCTATCTTAAACACAACCTGCTTGAATTCCATTCAAATCAGATGGACAAAGGGAAGCTTCCATCCCATCAAAGCAAAAATTCACGCATCACATCCATATCATGTCACGCAACCCTTGCAAGCCTTCCTTGCTTCCTCACTGAATGATTATGATAGGAAAAAAAAAGCAATAGCAAACAAAACCGCTTTTTCAGTTTCCTACTCAGAGAAGCCACATCCAACACAAGCGCAACCCCTCTGAAAGCCAACATGGGTAAATGTTGAAACTCCCGAGGAACAAACAGAGAGAGTTGGTAAGCACCCATATTTCTATCCCGTTCGAAACTGAAACAGCAGTGGTTTATTCTTTTAAACGGCGAGTGTTTTTAAGGCTCGTTTTAATCAGCGCTTACGATACCAACAAGTACACCACCCAAAGGCCAGAACCCTTTTGGCTTGTTTTGCTTCCTTCTTCACAAAGTTTTCGTTGCAACTTTAACAGAGAAAGGTGTGTTTATTTGCAGGTGTCTAATGCTTTTCTTGCATGCCTGAGAGCAAAGAGAAAGATGCTCACTTGACCGGTTCCGGTCTTGTCTTTCATAATAACTAAATGTGGAAGACAATATCCCGCGAATAATTTCACTTTTTTTGTTTATGTCATAAATGCCCTCCTGCTCGCACCTTTGACTGCCCTTATATGCATCAATCGTTTTCCGTTTTTGCCCTTGGTGTTTAGACTTATTTTAACAGAAATAATAAAGCCAGCAAAAAATGTGTACCCTTATTTTGTTCCTTATCGGTTATAGGTTAAGGGTTATATTTTTAAATAGAGTGATTGATCTTTTAGCTATTTGCAGATTGCACCATGATTCTTGTTTTTTTCCCCGAGGATTTGAGATTTTTTTTTATAAATACCCTCGATTAAAATTACATTTTTCTTGAATATTTTTTGAAAAATACTATCGCTGCTACATTTGTGTTAGTAAATGAAGATATTGCCAACTTAAACGCAATCAGGAGGGGGAAGATTGATTCTAAAATATTGTAGGATTTGTATGTTAGCATGTAATCATCTTTGTTTATTTTCATTAATTGATTTTTTTTTTGGCCACAATAATAAACTTATAACCAGCACAGCAGCATATCAAGAATGTAAATTCTTGTGTAGCATGTTGGAGTGATAGATATTATGAATATGAGAAGTCATGGACCAACCATCATTGAAATCAAAATTTACCAAGTATAAATGCAAAAATTGATCTTGACAAGCTATAGCCAGATTGATACATACCAATGTACACATTCATTATTGTGCCAAGGAGGATTGAAAAATCCTCAATGCAATTTCAATTTATATGATCGTAAGCCTAATCAAAAGGGAAGCTATACTTTTCGTTTTCAGTTTCACAAGCACATTTGCAAAGAAAAAAGAAACCTTAATCAAATTATTTAATTTTCAAATTTTGCTACAAAAACATCATATCAATCTAAACGCTAGCTATAAATGACTATCTAAGAAACTTCCAATTAATTCACCCTTGCTTGCAATATAAATAGTTGAGGATCTCAAATCATCGATTATAAATATGAATATATAAATTCAAATATTTCTCTAATAAATATACTATATTGAATATTTTTGCCCAGCTTTTGTAGTCAATAGAACGATGAATATAAAATTAATTAATATGATTTTTACTTTAGTTCCTTTTGACTTCTAACCAGTGTTTTGAAACTCGGATTGGTCATCAAACCGAAGGTCTTATTGGTCACCAATTTGACCTGTTCGACCGGTTCAAACACTGGTCGAACCGGTGTGACGTCATAATTATGCAATAATTATATTTAATTATATATAATATTAATAATATTAAAAAATACAAAAATATATCAAAAATTAAAAAAAAATTATTGAACCAGTAGTTGGACCGATCAGACCGGCCGGATCGGTCCGATTTTCTAAACAGAGCTTCTATCAGTATAGTCATTTTCATTCGATGAGTCTAAGACATTGTATTTTAGTAGTAAAGCTTGCATTTATATATTTTTTAATCACCCTCAAATTTATTAATTTAAATAAATAAAATGATGTCAGCAAAACGTTTATTAACATTATCGACTGTTAAAAGAAACGAATTTTGTTTTTATTTATTGCATGTTTACCGCGTGTAAGGTATTTTTAATTTGAGTTGATTTTCATTTTATTCTTTATGTTTTTAAATATAAAGAACATTGTTGTTTATGGTTAAACATGAAGAACACTGATCAGGTAGAGCTTTGGCATGTGAATTTCTTAACAATTAGACGTTTGAAGATTGTGGAAACCCATGCTTTCTGAATCATAAAGGAAAAGGTATGCATTTAGCTTCATATATAGTAGTATCTTTAACATTTCATGCCCAATTTATGCTAAAATTTTCATATTATGCTTCTCATCTCAGATCGTTTTCCAAATAATTTATGTTTTCATTTAATTTCACATAATAATTTAACTTCCTATTATTGCTTGATGACAGTGATTAAGTTTTCCTTCCCATCATCACTCAAGACTTAGTAAGCAATGATCATATTTCTCTTACTGCATTTTTTGTTGTTGTTCCAGTAGTCAAACATGTTTATCCTTTATTATGCAATGCTTTCCGTATTTGTTTTATATTTGCCATGTTCGTTCATTGTTGACATTATTTCGTTGACTCCTTTATGCAATGCTTTAGAATTTTCTTTTGCAAAAAAAGCTAAAATGCTTTAGAGGTTGATAGAGTGTAAAACAGTTGGTTTGACTATTTGCTTGTTTTAATAGCTTGGCCAAATTAAAAGTCTCCTCTCCAACTTTATACTCATTTATCTTATTTCTATTTTAACATCATAATTTGCTGTAAGGGTTTTCGTTTTGAAATAAATTCTTTAATCAGAATGATATAATTTATTTTTTATTGTTATATTCAAACAATTAGGAAATTATACTGTTTGAAATTTCATTATCCTAAGACCTGATTAAAAATTTTGAACTTCTATTTCTTATTGTTTAGTATTTAATTTCTATCATTTTTCGTACAGTATATTAAAAAATATCATATATGTATTTTATTATGGATAATATACGTACCAATTATCCATGGAATTCATGTCTACTTATTTTACGGGTAAAAGTAAAACAAAATTACTCAAAATATTGATTGTTTATTTATTCAACAATTCAGAATTACCATACAACACATGTACTGAACTGAAGAAAGTTACACGTTAAAATTAACGCATTTGTCAGACTAAAACAATCAATACAATTGCCTTAACTCTTTTCCATATGTATTAAAAACATGCATGATTAACCGTTTCACATTTTTCTATTTTTTCTTTCAACTTTTAGTTCCGCCTTCACCAAATTTATGTCTCCTATGTTTCTCCTTATCCTATGATTAATGGGAATTAAAAAATACACTTTTTCATGTTAAGGTCAAAGCAAGATATTATCTAAGTAGGAAATATTAGTTCCAATTTTTTTTAAAATGGTAAAACATAGTATGATTGATATTCTTGTACAGTTTAAAAGAAAATATTACGTGATAAAATTATGTTCGTTGAACTATTAACTCACGAGATATATATTTAAAAATTTTCTAACTTGACGGTCAAAAGAAGATCAGTAAATACAAAATTTTAATTAAAATTACGTCATGTACATTAATGAAGTTAAAGAAAAACGAGAGCACAGCTTGTTAGTTGTTTTATAGAAATCAAAAAAGGAAGATCTCTAAAGTTGAGAGTTTTCGTATATCCTTCTCTGTCAGCAAAGTTTTCAAAATCAAGTGGGTTAAATTGCAATTAATAAGGAGATGAGGAGCAAGAGTTAACGAAAAGGAAAAAATTAGCACACTTGAATTGATAAAGAGACGAGTAGGAAAAATGTGAAAATGGAGGGCAAAAACAAAAAGAAGACTTCGCACCAACAAAGGGATAAACACTTGAATTGATAAAAAAGTGAAAACGGAGGGCAAAAACAAAAAAAAGACTTCGTAACAACAAAGGGATAAATAAAACATTTGAAAAAGAAAAAGCTGGTATTTGGAACAGCCCATAGGAAATGCAGGCAACGGCCCCTGGTTTTCCTTTTTCCTCTCGGAAACCAACTCTATTTCTCTTTCAGCCTTGCCCTAGTAACCCCCTGTCGCACATACCCCTGCCGTTTACAATCCACAGCTCTTCACTGCAGCCACGATGTATCTCTTCCCGTCGTCACCATCTCTCTGTTCTATTATTCCTTCTTAACCCCCACCTCCCCCTCCTCTGTTTTAGACAACCCCAACTAACCTTTCCTTTTTATTTGTAATTGAACTCAGTTTTTCTCTACCCTCCCAAGCTCTCGAGTAGTAAAGCTTTCGACTTTGCTATCACCCAGATCGTAATTTTCTTTGTCTTAGCGTTTTTGATAATTTCCATCTTTGAATTACTGGTTTTTTAAACGCAATTTTGAGAATTACCCAATCGAGGTGTGTCGTGGCGGTAAATGGGGATTGAAACAAGTGCGGGGAATATCAAGAGGGAAAAGGGAAATTCAGAACTGGCGAAGAACAAGAATCAAGTTCAGGACCCTAGCTCCAATACGAGAGTAAATACGAGTAGCAGGGGAAAAAAGGGCCGGCGTCGCCCCCCCAAGAAGGGTTCGGTAGTGTCTCCAGTTCAGACGCTTTATGACACCTGCAAGGACGTTTTTACCTTCGGTGGTGTTGGAGTTATCCCCTCCCCTGAAAACATCGAAAAGCTGAGGACTGTTTTGGGTATTTTTTTTTCTTCTCTGTGTCTGTGTGTGCTTTTGCTTCTTGTGGTTTCGATTTTATTGGGGCTGGTCTGATTTTAATGTTGAAAATGTGATTGACTCCGGATGGAAGAGTAGCAAAATTGTTGAATTCCTTAGAATGCAGATAATTATTAGTTAAGTCTTTGCTGTTAGGTAGTTTCTTTAGGCGGATATTAATGTATCAGTATGAGCATTCTTGCTTTTTACAGCAACTTGTATCTGACCTCTAGAATTGACATGTGACACTTAAGATATGTAGGTCTTGTGGTTCGGTCTATTCTGTTTGTCTTGGTTTTCATTTTTCATCTGATTCGTCTACGGATATGAACTTTTTGCTTTACCGTTTAAACGAAGTTTTCAAATGATAACTTGGGGGTTGGTTATCATTATTTTCTCTTATATTCCCTAAGGTAAAGAAAAGCATAGGTAGGTAGTCTTTTCTTTTCTCTTGCACATCCTGGTTGCTGTTTTGTAGGACAAAGGAAGTAATCAAAATTCAGTTCTAAAACACTGACCGTTGTATTCCTTTTCTTGTGTGATATTCGTAGTTTAGATTAATATCATAGGCTGATACTTGCTGCATCATTGTACCTCCAATTTTCTGTGGCTTACCCTATTTGGTTAAAACGGCTATGCCTATATGATCACACTCTTACCTGCATCGACATGGCCAAATACAGTATTGGAGTGCGGAAGCACAAAGTAACAGAAATGCCTCATCGTAACTATATCTCCAAAGCCATTAGCAGCTATAGGTTACATGTTGCAGCAAACTTTATTGTTGATTCATAAAGACTTGTGTTCTTTCGTCCAGATGGCATTAAGGCGGCTGACTTTGGTGTGAGTCCAGATATGCCATTATTCACCCGGAGAACCCAGGCTATAGGGTACCTGCACATCTATGAATGCAGCAAATTCTCGGTTTGTATTCTTCTTAGTGTTGCTTTCTTATTCTGTTTCATATTATTTCTATTGTTAGATTTTAATTTGGGCTTGATAATTTCTTAATCCTAACAGATTGGCATCTTCTGCTTGCCACCCTCTGGTGTCATTCCACTCCATAACCATCCTGGAATGACCGTATTCAGCAAACTTCTTTTTGGCACCATGCACATTAAATCCTATGACTGGGTTGTGGAAAAACCTTCTGATGGTAAGCTTTATCTTTATCCTCTGTATAGGCGATGATGGTTACTAAAATTGACATAGGCCGGTTCAACTAAGTTGTGTCTTGGAAACAAAAGCATAAAACTTGGGTTATCTGTGTCTCTTTTTGAGTTCTCAGTTACATCATAAAAGGTTGTAAGGGGAGTGTTGAAAGCCAGTAGCGGGCTCAAGGATCCAAAGCTTCTTTCAAAAGCTGGATGCTGCATTCTTGACTGTGATAACAACTCCACCGTGAAATGATGAAGTTTGAATTCATTTTGTTTATCAGTATAATTGATTCAAAGTAGTATATGAATTATATTTAGACATCTGGAGTGAACAAAAGTTAATGAAACATTTCAGTAAAAATAGTCTACAAGCTATACAACTCGGAAGGTTTTTAGAATTGCAAACCTAAATCGAATGCACTAATTAATCCTGATAGAGCTAACCCAACTGATTGTCTTTTAAAAACTTGCCGCTATATAGTAAATCATGCTGATGCTTTGGCTGGTGGAGTTGAATAAGTTCTCGATGTCGTTAGTCTTTGTAAGAGTACAATATGATGGGAAGGTTTTAGGAAACTTACTAGTTTTGTTATAGCAGTGAAACATCCCGAAATCCAGGAACCTGAAGTGCAACAACCGGAAGTTCCAGAACTTGAAGTGAAGCAGTCTGAGGTTGAGCAATCTGAACCAAAAAAGACCAAGGTTCAGCAGCCTGGAGTCCGTTTAGCCAAGGTCAAGGTCGATTCTGACTTCACTGCTCCTTGCAACACGTCCATCCTTTATCCTGCTGATGGAGGCAACATGCACTGCTTCACAGCTTTGACGGCATGTGCAGTGCTTGATGTGCTTGGTCCTCCTTACAATGATTCCGAAGGCAGGCATTGCACTTACTACTTGGACTTCCCTTATGCAAATTTCTCAGGTACCATCCTGGTCTGGCTCTCCATTGATTCAACAATTTGGAATTTTCTAAATATTCAATGCACATGTTTTTCACACAGTATTTGCCTCTGAAAATTCAGTGGATGGAGTGTCAGTGCCAGTAGAGGAGAGGGACAGTCATGCATGGCTTCAGGAAAGGGAGAAACCTGAGGATTTGGCTTTTCTTGGTGAACTGTACAAGGGACCAAAAATCGTGGAGTAGTGAACCTGACTTGTTTCAGTGCTACTGCATGCTGTGTCAGCAGACAAGGACTAGGGTTGTCTTTCGCCTTCGCTGTGATCTTCTGGTTTGGACTTTTCTTGTCCTTTTTCTAGTGGGACATGAAGCAGTAGCAACGTCTTTTCGCTCTATAGTTCCTGTATATAAAAAGCAAAAGTAAAAAGGGGACAAAGAGTGTTGTAAGTGCACCGGAAAAGGGTTCATAGGTCAATGAGTAAATATAGCAACTTAAAAAGTGAACCTTTTTGTCATGATCATCTGTTCCCGTGACTTCCATTCTCTATAATGTTGGCTTGAGTCACTCGCATCCCAGAGCTGACGCACACATTTTAAGAACCAACCTAAATAGGTAACCTGCACTGCTGGAGGTACGATTGTAAAAGGTTGTTGCTTTATAACATGACAGAATCTTTAGGATACATCTATGGACATCCCCTTAAGTCTGATGATAATGTGCTCTACATAAGAACGTTACCCCTCTGAGTAACAGGTGATAAAAAAGACATTTGATCTTCTCTTGCGAGCTTTCCAAATTCCCAGATATCCCAACATTATTCTGTTGGTACTAACCAGCCCAACCGTTTAACCGGTTTTCAAAGGCTATTGTCGTGGCCTGCCTTGCCTTGCGAACAACGGCTCTTACTCGTGACTTGTCTGTACGGTTGTCGTAAGCTTGTGCGCACAAAAACAAGGCTATTCATTAATAGTACATTCGGCTGGGAAGAAAAACAAAAAGATCATGGTTAATTTTTAATTTTGCAATGATTGAGAGAAAAGAAATTCATAAAAATATCAAAAGGTTGACATTCCCACCTGAATATTAGTTTGACCACAGCCTTCACAGAACTATCAAGAAATGGCTGAAAAGTAAGATGTTCTTTACCACCTTTAATTGCTCTCTTTATACAGGCATTGTGTGGAAGAATTGGAATTTTAATAATATAAGTATAACCCTACCGTGATATTTTGATTGATGCAAATGTTGTATTAACGTCATTTCTTTTCTTGACATGTATTCCAAAATGATTTGTAATGTCATTTACGTACGATGTTGTGATTTTTCTTGCATTAGTGATAAATAGACATGGTTCTTATTCTATTTATTTCTTTTATATTTTTTATTTGAAAGTTAATTATTTTTTTGCAAATTCTTTATATATTGAATTTTCATAAGTTATATTGTCATATAATACAAGTCCAATCATATATTTAATTTCACTTGATTAATTTAGTTTCGATTTTTGTACAATTGCATTATATTAAATCTAATTTGAATCTTAATTTTAACTAAAGTGCATTTATTTAACTTCAATTTTGTATAATCATATCTATTTAACATTAAATACACATAATCATATTTATTTAACTTTGTTTAATTTAATCACATCCAATTTATTTTAATTCGTATTTAGTCTTAATTTTATATTTATCTTAAAATTTATCTATTTCAATTTGATTTAAATTTGTTTCAAATTTTTATTATATTAGACTTAACTAAAATTTCCTGTTTTTAATTTATTTTAATTACGTATAATTTAATTTTAACCAAAAGTAATTATTTCTTTTTGAGATTGATTAGTTTTAATTTGAAAATTTGAATATTGTTATGGAGTTTAATTTTAGATTAAATAGTTTTATAGTCTTTTTTTAATTTTGAAAAAAAGAGAGAGAAGAAAATAAAAGAAATAGAAGATAAGAAAAGCTATGTAGGAAGCGGTGAAAAACGTGAGACGTGCAAAAATGGTAAGCGACAGATAAGGGCAAGAAAACAACAGCTCATTTTCGGGAGGAACATACAAGAAGGAAAAAACCAAACGACAACAAAAACCGCAAGAGCAATTAAAGAAACGAAGCAGGCAAAGAGAAAGCACTGGGGCAAGGTAAACAGAAAGACGAAGAAAAATAGACAAAGGGGTCATGAGGAAGCATGCCGAAAAAACCAGTTGAGACGGAGTATGAAAAAGGCTGAAAATAGAGCGAACATGAGAGACAATGGAGGTAGAAAAAAGACTACGACATAAAACAGAAAATGAGGAGAAGAGCTCGGCAACAGGGAAAAGTTAAAGAAAAACTAACAAAGGGAAGAGAGACCACCGGCTGGAAGACGAAGAGAAAGAGAGTAAAAGAAACACAATCCAGAGAATAAACAAAAGGAATGAGAGAGATAGCAAAGAGACCAAAAAAAGATGCACAACAGAAGGAATAAGCATGAAAAAAACAAACACAGGAAAAAACAAGGAACGGAAACCAGAAAACAACAGCTGGAAAGAACCAGGGGAGCACCAAAGTTAGAGCCAAGAATCGTGAAGAAAAAAGAATGCGTGGACAAGAGCACGAGGGAAGTGTAAAAAAAAGCAAGCCAATAAAAGGAGGAAGGAACCCGATGTTTTTCAAGTAATTTTTTTTCCCTGAATGAAAGAGGACAGCCCCTAGATCATGATCACAAGCAACACTCCAACTAAAAAAAAGAAAAAAAAGAAAATCTTTGCTCATCCCTTTTTAATATATGACTGTTGCATAAGACATATTCCTAATAATATGTTGTTGTTACATATACATATTCTTACTAATATGTTGTTGTTACATACGTTAATATCATATGTTATAGTTACATATATTGATATCCTCCCTCAAATTCAAGGTGCTAAGGAGTTAGAATTTAGTGAAAATGTCTTCAATTTAAAGTTGTGATGAGGTAAGGACAAGTTAAATAGTGGTTTAAACAATATAGTGTCACACAAGATGACAGTCAATTTCAATTAGGAATGACATTTATGAAAGATATCACCATGAAGTAATTTGTACAACATTGTAATTTTCTTAAAGGAAAGGATTAGTTGCAGTAGAGGAGAAAATACCTTTATCTTGAAGTAACTAGTGTAGCTAGAGGACTTCAATTAAGAGTTTGATATTTTTATTTCCATACTAGATCGAGAGATTACTATTTATTTCTTGCTGTGCCATGAAATGAGGTATGTGCTAAGGAAGTAAATATAACTACTAATAGAGTGTCGATCCATTGGATCTCCATCGCATTCAACATTAGAGTATGCTGGTAACTCTAATGGAGATGAATAACATAAGTGAAAATCATGAAAGAGAGTACCTCTAATATACCGAAGGATACAAAAAAACAATAGAGAAATGAGTGGTACAGGGTGTTGACATGAATTAACTGACAATGTAAATAGTATGAAAAAAAATCAAAATATGAGATAATAAGGTATATAAGATAGCCAATATAGCTAGAAGAGTTTAGAGGATACACTTATAAGAGCTTGATATTCTGCTTCTAAGATGGATTGAGAGATAACTATTTGTTTCTTGTTGTGCCAAGAAATGAGGGATGAAACAAAGAAGAAACATTAACTAGTATTGGAGCATCAATCAGTTAGATCTTTAACCCAATTGTCATCAAAGTATGCTCGTAAATCTAATTAAGATGAAGGATATAAGTGAATAAAATAAAAGAGAGTATCTATGATAGATTGAAGGATATGAAAAACAATAGAGAAGTGATGGTACGAGGTGTTAATATAAGCTGACTGTCAATATAAACAACAAGGACAATATTAAGACATGAGGCATTAGGGTATATAACATTGCCAACAAATTAGCGATAAAGAGTACCATTATTGAGGAGAGTCCCATTAGTAGTAGAAAGATAAACATTGAATTAGAGCAGGGTGCTAATAGTCTTTATGTCAATTATACTAGAATGAGAGTTAAGATCGATGACATATTTTGTTATGAAAGTTAATATCCCGATTCATAAGACAAAAAGACTCCCAAATCTTTCATCTTAAACAATCAATGCACAAAGGCTTTGAAAGTGGAAATACTTTGAGGGCTATCGTTGGTATTATCATATCATTAACGTAAAGGATAAGAGAAGTGTACCCTTGATCCATTTTGCGAATTAAAAATGCATGAACAAATGAGCTGGAATGAAAAACAAGGAGAATAATAATAGAGCTAAATTTGTTAAACCAATTTCAAGGAGTTTATTTTAGTTTATATAAGGCTTAGCAAAGACGACAAACCTTATGGAGTGGATGCTTATAAATAGGTGGAGGTTGCATGCACCACTTATTCTATAAGATCATCATTAAGGAAAATATTTTTGATGTCCATCTAAAATAGTGCCCAGTGCTTGCTAGCTGCAATTACAATGAGACTATGGATTGAGATTAAACTAGATACAGGAGCAAGTATCTCTTCATAGTCAGTTCAATACTTATGGATAAATTCTTTAGCAACTAGTTGAGCTTTATATCGCTCAAGTGATCAATTATCTTAAGTCTTGATTTTATGAATTCATTTGTAATAAGTAATACATTTATATATAGGTAAATCAATAAAGTCTCAAGTATTGGTACTAGTAAGTGCTTGTAGCTCTTTTGCCATTACTTTTTTCTATAAAGGGTTAGAGCTAACCTAGCAATAGGTGTGTGATTTATATAAAGAAATAATAGTGGAGTAAATATGAAAATCTCAAAGTTACACAAAAAGATGACTTACTTAATTGGTACGTCAAGGAATACTTGAGGAGTAGGAAGTTCTTACGATAAAGAAAGATCATTTGGAGGAAGTATTGGATCTAAAGCTAATAAAGATGCACATATTACATTTAGCTACTAGAATTGCTAGAAAGTAATTCTACAAAAGAATCATAAAAGAAAGGGTATGGTGAGATGAGATAAGAACTGTTGAGAAAATTCATTGACTTAAAAATTTGAAATATTTGAAATCATCTCATATTCCTAAAAGGTCACATATTAGGAGATATAAATTCTTTAGGATAAAGGATCTAACACTTACAATCTATATGCTCTATCTTGTAACCTAAAAAGCAATATAATCATGCTTGCTACTTTGGTGTATTGATATAGTTGATAAAAAAATCAAAGACTGACAAAATAATTAAGAGTTTAGTAGTTAAGCGCACAATTGTATAAATGTTCATTAAGAAAGATGTTATGTATGGCTAGAGTAGGAATACAATTGATAGTATAGAGAAAAGTAACGGTATATTCTATAAAAAGGGCTTATAGGAAAAAGGAGGGTAAGAGAAGAGTTTGAATAGTATTGAGAATGTATATATATTTTCCTCCAGCTCTACTATTCCATTAAAAGGTACTTAGAAAAAAATCTTTAAATAGTAACTACTTGCTGATCAAGAAAATGGGTAAAAGACTTATCTTCATATTTCATAGCATTATTAGTACATAAGATTTTGATTTTATAAAAAAAATTAAGCTTGAATCATAGCTGCAAAGTGAGAATAAATAAAAAATAATTCACACCTATAACACAAGAGATAAATTCATATATATCTAATTGAGTCACTCAACGTTGACAGCTATACAAATAACCGATTTTGTTATTCTGTTACACATGACAACCATTAGATCAAAACAAATAGAAGATCAATATCAATACTTGTACCATGTATAAATATACATATATGTCAATGAAAAGATGAGAAGCATTTCCACAAATTTATTTATTTGCATGCAGTTTTTACATGGTATCAGAGCTTTTACAGACAAATCGTCAAATGGCATCCTTATCTTCATCTGATACTAGTCATGTTATTGTTGGACCAATGGTGGTTGACAAATTAAATCCTACTTATGTTTTGATAATAATAAAATGTATAGAATTGTTTAA
>JAOTAX010000008.1:11618817-11630262 GCA_025629825.1 Erythroxylum guanchezii
GAAGGCCCAAACAGGGGTCAAGGCCCAACCCATGAAAAAGAAGGCCAAAGAGAACACCAAGGGAAAGTGTTTCCACTATGATGAGATAGGCCACTGGAAAAGAAACTATCCAGTCTACCTTGAGTCCCTCAAAAGCAAACAAGGTATGGGTTTCCCAAGTTTGTTACGAACTAGAAATGTGGCAGATTTATTCGATTCTTGGATATTAGATTCAGGAGCCATTGACCATGTTTGCAATTCTTTGTAGGGGTTCCAGCAAAGGAAAAGACTACCTAAAGGCTAGTTTCAAGTCAAGATAGCAGATGGATCCTACATTTCGGTAGAATCAGTGGGAGTCGTTATTTTAGACTTTCCTAATGGTCATAGGTTATATTTGGAGGATGTATATAACATCCCAATGATTGTAAGGAACATGATTTATATTTTTTATTTAATAAAATATGGTTATTCCTTATATTTTGAAAATGTTGTTTCAATATATGAGAATAAGGATTTTATTTTTAAAGAAATAATTAAACAGGGATTATTCTTTATAGAACCTATTACAGGCTCACCAAATACCATAGAATTGATAAAAACCAAGACAATCCAATGTCTCTAGCATTAATTCAAAATATCTGTGGCACTTAAGAATGAATCATATCAATCAGAAAAGGCTTGACAGGTTAGTAAAGGATGGAATACTTATGGGCTTGGATAATGATCCATTACCTACTTGTGAATCTTGTGTTGAAGGAAAAATGACCAAGGCCTCATTTTCTTTTAAAGGAAACAGATCTGAATCTACGTTGGACCTGGTATATACTAATGTGTGTGGGCCCATTTGTTGGACCTTGTTTCTTGAGCCCAACACCGGAACCATAAAACATGAGTGTATTATCATGTAGAGTTATTTCAATGAACCCTCATTAGTCATCATCCCACAAAGGTGGTGTGCCTACTCCAATCAAACATAAAAAAAAACAAAACCTTTTTTTTGAATAATTGTAGCTCCATAAACAAACTCATTTCTCCTATTTCAAAACAGCTTTTGGAAATCCTCAAACCGTAATTACAATTTGACTTCTTCAAAACATTTGTTCCCCATTGTCTTAAGTTTCTAATGACGCCAAAGTCATTCCATTTGGTTCAGAAATCTAAAAGTTGTATCCCAAACATTTCCGGACTGTTATTAAACTGAAACAGTACACTCTACTCAACTTCCATCCAAAAATTGAAAATTTTAGAGACTGAATTAAGACTCTATTTCTTCAGAAAATTTGTATCCCTATGTCTCTATTTTATTTTTAAATAAGAGCCTACTCATTTGGAGCTCTACAGATCAAGATATTATCAAAATACCAGAGTATGTTCAGTAAAATATACAATTCATACTCTTCCAACCGATACCCTTACTTTGATTCAATCAATATTTTTCAAATTCCCACCAAATGCTATCACATTCTGTAGAGAGATAGAGAAATGTGTTAGAAAAATATCGGTTCAAGAATCACTTTGTTTGGAGGTCAAACGAAGAAGTTACGGCCAAAAGAATCAAACATGATTCAGACGAAGGCTTTGTCCAAGGTGAATCAGACGAAGGCTTTGTCAAACATGAATCAGATGAAGGCTTGGTGAAAAAGTGAATCAGACGATGGGCTTATCACAATTGGATCATACGAAGGGCTTATCACAATTGGATCAGACAAAGGGCTTATCACAATTGGATTAGATGAAGGATTCAATCAATGATGCATCAAATGATGGCTTGCTCAATGATCAAAGATGGACCAGATGATGGCTTGGTTAATGATACATTAGACGAAGGATTCAGTGAATGATGCATCAGACGAAGGATTCAGTCCATGATGCGACGATGGCTTGCTCAATGAAGCATCAGACGAAGGATTCAGTCGATGATGCATCAGATGATGAATTGGTCAATGATGCATTAGATGAAGGATTCAGTCAATGATGCATCAAACGATGGCTTGCTCGATGATCAAAGATGGATCAGACAATGGCTTGCTCAATGATGCATCAGATGAAGGATTCAGTCAACGATACATCAGACGTTGGCTTGGTCAATGATGCATCAGACGAAGGATTCAGTCCATGATGCATCAGACGATGGCCTGGTCAATAATGCATCAGATGAAGGATTCAGTCAATGATGCATCAGACAATGACTGGGTCAATGATGCATCGATTGTCTGGGTCAATGATGCATCAGACAATGGTTCAATTAAACCTGAACCAGGCGATGGGATTCTAAGGTTCCTTCCCACATCACCCAAAGTTCTAAATCATAAACTACACTCTCCAGAGCATCTCCGCTTGTAATGATCATATGTCTTAACTCCTATTTCATACTATGTATCGCTGGAAAGCTAGAAATATAAGCTACAACTTTCTAGAAGACAACTTTGCCTCCTTCAGCCTAGATTGATTCAAACATTCCCCTGAAGTCGGAACATGAATTTTTCCCTTATGAAGAACTTTAAAATTTTTCCCAAATTGACTTCCTTTAATGCAACATCATTCTTATCCATTCAACTACATCTCATCATTCATAATTCCTGTTTTCTTTTCCATAACATCTCACTTATGTATACATATACATACATATATATATATATATATATATATATATATATATATTAACAATTCATGTTCCAAAAATCATCCATTAAAGTCAGTAACTTCTTCAAGTATATCAATTTCCAACTCAATATTATCCATACACAATTCATAATTCATTAACAACAAAAGATAAGAGTTTTTACAAAGCTTAAATGGCATTCCAAGCCACATTACATCAATATCTCGAATTCTCAAATTATAAAAGATACTTGAACAAATAAACTTGAAATGCGACTAAAACATTGTGATTTCCCAAAAACCAACTCAAAATACAAAATAAGCAAATTTGGAGTAAATCCCTTATGCTCTTGATCACATGATCTCTTAGCTATCACCTGAAGATGGGACAAAAAGGGGTGAGCTTGAAAGCTTGTAGGTAACAAATTTATAACGGAAAAATAAACAAAATCTTTAAAAACATTCACTTGTCATAGAAAATTCTCATTGAGTTCATAAAACATATGGTTCTTAAGTTTTCAATCGAATTCACAATTTTAATTCAAACTCATAGAAAACCAAATCATCACATAATACTCGATTATACACCATTCTTGACAATTCAAAGATGCAATGCACAAACAATGGCTCGAGAGTTCCGTGGAATGAAACGGAGAAACTGAAGTTTACAACGTGAACAAAACGAGTCTGATTCTTAGGATCTCGTGGCCTCAAGCGGGCAACCAGGAGAAGGTTATAGATCAACATCCACATGACTAATGAAACGGTTTCCTCTCTTGCCGAAACAAAAGCACATATTCATACTAAAATCATTTCATCATATGCTCGTACTTTCTTATTCTTTTCATTTATACAAAATGCCATGACATTTTTCAAGGCATAACATAAAATATTGCAAAATCATTTTCCATTTCATCATCAAAATTCATACAACAAACATGTAACAATTTCTCAAATCACTCAAAAGCAATAAAAGCAACATTTATAAAGCAATTGAAATCATTTTATTTTCTTGATTTGGAAAAGCATTAATGGCTCATTACTCAATTATAAACACGTAACCCACCTGATTTCCTTACTTATAAACTTGCTCAAAGATGCCTCTCCCCTTGCTCCTCTTGCCTCCCTTAATTTCCTTCAACAATGGCAAAACCCCATTCAATAGGACTCTAATTGAACATCTTGCAATGTAAAATCACTAAAATTGATTCTAGAATACTTAAATCCATGCACTTTCTAAACTCCATGAACTAAAATCCTTCCAAAAATCTAAAAGATTCAAAATGATCTTACCTTGATTCTTCACCAAATGAGAGATCTTTGGCTCAAACGGAAGCTCGTCTCTTCCTTTACCTTTTCCCTTCTTGAACAACCTCAAAATCTATCCTAAAAACCAAGAAATGATGAAACCCTAACTATCTTTCCTTCTTTTTCTTTCCTCTCCACCGAAACATCTTCTTTCTCTCTTCTATTTTTGGTCTTCTCTCTCAATTCACGTTTTTACCCTTCTTAAAAAGCAAGACTACATTGCTTTCTTCCATTTCTACCCTTAATGAGTGTGCAAAGCCCATTTTGTCCTTTCTTATAAGCCTTATGTCTTTTATGCTTAAATGTCTTGCCAAAAAAAAAACCCTTGAACATTCTTATAGCCTTAACACTTTAATTCCATTAACCCATGCAATAAATCCTACTAACTTTCACATAATTAAATACCTCCAAAATAATTAATCTATCAAAACCTCAAAAATTATTTAAATCATGCTTAATAATAATAATAATAATTCAGGGGCCCACACCATGAACGTACAAGCTAGTGGAGGTTATGAATACTTTATAACCTTTATAGATGATTACTCTAGACATGGCTATTTGTATTTGATGCATAAAAAGAGTGAATTTTTGAAAAAGTTCAAAGAATTCAAAGTTGAAGCTGAGAAGCAGCTAGGCAAGCCATTAAAACAACTTCGATCGAATCGATGTGGTGAGTACTTATCTGGAGAGTTCCAGTAATATTTAATTGACAATGGAATTGTTTCCAATTTGTCAACTCCTCGAACACCTCAACAAAATGGTGTAGTTGAGAGGAGAAATAGGACTCCATTAGAAATGGTAAGATCAATGAAGTCCTACGCTAGCCTTCCAGAATTGTTATAGGGATATGTCATACAAACGACAACCTATCTTCTTAACTTTGCTCTGTCCAAATTGGTGTCTAAAACACCTAAGGAGTTGTGGACTGACAGAGTGCCTTCATTGCAGCATTTAAGGACTTAAGGCTGCCCAGCCCATGTTCTAAGGCTTGAATCCACAAAGATGGAACCAAGGTCAGAGGTATGTTTGTTTGTAGGATATCCTACGAGTACTCGAGGGTACTATTTTTACAGTCCTCAAGACAGGAAGGTATTTGTGTCGACAAATGCAACCTTCCTAGAGGAAGAGTTTGTGAGAAATCACAAAGGAAGAAGTGAAGTAGTACTCAAAGAGTTAGCTATTTCATCCAAACCAATAGTTGATTTGGATATAGCAAAACAAGATGTCGAAATGCATTCAAGAGTTAAATCGGAAGAGCAACCTGAACATCAAGTAATGGCTAGATGTAGTGGGAGGGCTGTGAGACAACTAGACAGGTATCTAGGTCTAGGAAAAGGCATTATAGACATCTCAGACCAAGAACAAACGGATCCCATTACTTATACACAGGCTATTAATGATGTTGATGCAGCAAAATGACTTAAGGCGATGAAATCGAAAATAGATTCCATATATGCCAATAAAGTCTAGATCCTTGTAGATCTACCACCAGATGTAAAAGTCATAGGACATCAATGGATCTACAGAAGGAAAAGAGGATCAGATGGAAAGGTAAAGACCTTTAAAGCTAAATTGGTAGCTAAATGCTATACTCAAAAGGAGGGTATAGAGTATGAGGAGACTTTTTCTCCAGTTGCCATGCTTAAGTCCATCATAATTATTTTGGCCATAGCAACTTATTTTGATTATGAAATATGACAAATGGATGTCAAGTCTGCATTTCTTAATGGGGATCTTGAGGAGACCATTTATATGGCCCAACCAAAAGGATTCATTGAGCCAAAAAATGAGCATAAGGTATGCAAATTGTAGAGGTCCATTTATGGGCTTAAGCAAGCATTTAGGTCTTGGAACATTAGGTTTGATATGTCGATCAAAACTTATGGGTTCATACAAAACCAAGATGAACTTTGTGTCTATAGAAGGATACAAGAAGGCAAGGTTACTTTTCCAATCCTGTATGTTGATGACATTCTGCTCATTGGGAATGATATAGGAATGTTATCTACAGTTAAGGGATGACTGAACGAACAGTTCTCAATGAAGGATTTAGGAGAGGCTAGCTATGTTCTAGAGATCAAACTTAGAAGGGATCGTAAGAATAAACTGATAGCCTTGTCTCAAACAATGCTCAATAAGTTTGCCATACAAGATTCCAAGAGAGGTTTTACACCTACTAGACATAGAATCAAACTTTCAAAGGAGCAAGCACCTAAGACCCAAAAGGAGGTCAAACGCATGCATAACATTCCATATGCTTCGACAGTTGAAAGTTTAATGTATGTTATGCTTTGCACTAGACCGGATATCTGTTACGCAGTAGGACTGGTAAGTATATTTCAGTCCAATCCAGGAATGGAGTATTGGATTGCGGTGAAATGCATACTAAAGTATCTTTGTCGGACGAAGAACTTAATGCTTGTTTACTCTGGAAGTAATCCTATTCCAATAGGATATGCAGATTCTGATTTCCAATCAGATGTTAGTTCAAGGAAATCAACTTCTAGTTCTATATTTGTTTTAAGAGGTGGAGCCATAGTCTGGAGGAGTATCAAGTAATCTTGTGTTGCTGATTCGACTATGAAGGCTGAGTATGTTGCTGCTTGTTAAGCAGCAAAAGAAGCAGTCTGGCTCTGCAAGTTCCTCAATAATTTGGAGGTGGTTCCTGAGGCAGAAAAGGCAATTACACTTTATTTTGATAATAGTGAGGCAGTGGCTTCTAAAGAACCTCAAAACCATAAAGTTGCCAAACACATTGAGAGAAAGTATCATCTCATAAGGGAGATAATACAATGTGGTGAGGTGAATGTAGTAAAGATTCCCTCAGAGCAAAACCTTGTTGATCTATTTATGAAGACGCTGTCTAAAAATAGTTTTGAGGGTCACATAATAGGGATGGGTATGAGAGAGATGTCTAACTTGCTTTAGGGCAAATGGGAGATTGTTAGAGTTATGTAAATATAGTGCCCTGGAAAGCAAGTGTATTTACTTATAATTTAATTTTCTTCCAGTTACTTTCGTAATGAAAATATTTATTATTAATAAAACAAATAGTTTGGTTTTATTTGTATGAGCATTATAAATCTAGTCATAAGGTATCGAGATTCTTTTATAAGTAATATACATATACATAGAAATGTATAGGAAACATGTATATTATTAGAATCTAAAATAATTGATTCACAGTTGAATAATCAAGTTGATCGCTTGATTATGATTTAGACTGTAGTGTTGTGATTTATCTCCGAATAAGTAAAAGAGTTTACTTGAAGGGAATGATGAGTTTCATATCATGATAGTAGTTGACTGTCGATTATGGCATTATTAAATAAATCTGGAATCAAGTATATTTTTAAAAATAAAGTAAGTCTTTACTGTAATCTTAAAACATACAACTTAAGCATTCGTTTATTATTGACCACAATCTTTAGGAGTAGTGAACTTATATGTATTTCATGATAATTTTTGATATAATCATAATGGATTTTTACAAAGTATCAATCCAATGTTTGCATGTTGGAATTATTAATTGAAACATGTATGAGGGAACATTTACTCAAATAAAGAGTTTATAGTAATATCATCACTTCTAAATGTTTTACAGAAATTGGTTATTAAACTGACATCAATCGTTTGTTGGACTAGTTACCCATCAAGTCTTAACACCAAAATTAGATCTTATGTGTTAATCACCATATAGAATAAAACGAGAGATCTGGAAGAGAAAACCAATATAAAGACAAAACGATAATTTTACCCTTTATTGTACTAATGGTTATAATATGGTTCATACAGTTCCCATACGACGAGAGTGATCCACCGACTGTTAGAAGCCTATGATCACTTGTCACGACTGATTGTTTTGTTCCCGATAGGCTTTATTCGTCACACACCAGGACATACAGGGGATGAATACAAGCCTTGCCTAAGTTTATCCTTTTCCCAAGACATAGGTCCCAGGGTCAGTCTCTTCGAGACCAATAAATATTTAAATTGGTTATTTTAATCGAAGTTGATGGGAAGGGTTTACTCGAGAAACAAAATTATACATCATGTCACTCGTTTAGTCCCATAACAAAGGCCAATCGGGTAGCATTTAGATGTTATTTTTACTTTTAAAACTAATTTTAAGATTTTTTGTATTTATTAATAAATAAAATTGAGATTGTAAATTCTCTCTCTCTCTCTCTCTCTCTCTCTCTCTCTCTCTCTCTCTATATATATATATATATATATATAGACATACTAAGTCAAAGGGATGACATCATTTAATGGGTCACGGACCATGGCACATGCAAGTCTTTTTATACAAGTACGGGATATCCAATAACATTTAACGCAGTTCAGTCTGTAACCCAATTCTATGGTATTACTATTACAAGGACTAAGGAAAGCAGTCCACCAGTGCCATTATTGCCTTTATACGTGTGACTTGATCACCAATATAGATTCATGGCATACAGCAGCTTCTTTTTAGTTTGTTTTTCTATCAATAAAAGATTTTCTCCTTTCCAATAACTTTTTTTTTCCCTTATCCATTGGAAGTAATACAATTTACTTTTCATTAGTTCTAGAACAGTGATTTGATAACCAAGAAAGTTAAACTATGAATTAAATTTAAATTTAAATTTAAATATGTGTATAGGATAAAGAATCTATGTAAAACAAATTCTCCATTACATAATTTGGTTAAAGTCTTAACAATGCATTTAATTTTGAGAAAGTTGCGAAGAAAATGATGCAAGAGGAGAGCTAAGGCGTAGACTTTATTATCTGTCAGCTGTAAAGAACGCGTTTTTGCTTTTCCCTTCTTAAAGAAAGGAAAATATGTATTTCCCCTTGATGGTGGCTCCATCTGTCTCGTGTATTCCTATTGATAAGCATTATTATTCTTGAGAAAGAGACCTGTTCCTTTCTCGACACCGACAACTAGAAGGGGATTGCTTCTTTTCATTTCATCTTTAACAGGAAAACAAATGGTGCCTTCGCTAGTTCCATCAGGTACTATAACTAGCATATCAAACTTGTCATGCAAGCGAAGAACATTTGTCGAAAAGAGAGTTAGGTACGGGAAAGATAAATAGAAAGCTTATGTAGACGAGATAGGATAGGAGGCCACTCCAATTATTGGTCTGAATAATGAGCCATATAAATGCTAACTTTGTAGAATGTAATGTTTTTGGAAAATAACAGCAAGGCGATGGTCATTCTTACCTCTTTCCTCTTAATTAAATGCCATGGAAATACCAATGCATCATAGGTAGGTGAGAATCATATTCATAGTTTTTACTACATTAGTACATACTTTGTGTGAATTTCTTTTAAAGCTTCATTTGTACTCCTCCTAAAGCACTTTGTAATAAACTAATATGGTCAAAAAATTATATAGAACAATAAATTTGCATCTCTTAAAGCAAATTGACGGAAAGTGGGGTAGTAGCATCCCAAGTGAAAGAAAAAGGGAGATATTTTAAAGCTCTTTTATATAATAATGAAAGGGAAAAAGAAAGTCAAATTTCGTGGCATGAAATTTGAAATCTTAAACCTTTTTTTTTAAGCCATTCCTTAGTTTAGTGATGCAATTATATGCATATTTCAACTAATATGCTACCTGTGTGATTCGAAAACTAGTTTAGTGAACTCATACGACAAAAGTACTATATTGTAGCTTGAGAAATGAGATATCAAATCGGGATACTTGTCGATGATGTCCCTGATATGCTTAGGTCATCCATATTCTCTCAAGAAATGATGGCATAGTCATGTTATAAATTATAATAAAAAACATTTGGTTGACTGTAGGCATATTAATTATGAATAAGTAAATATGTAAAGAATTACGAAAACAACTTCTTTTAACAATTACAAAATAGGTTTACATGTAATGATAACCTTTCTCCAATTTTTACAAAAAAATCTTGTACATGGAATAAGTTGACTTAAATATGTAAAGATATGGATTACGTTAGCATGAATGATGTAACTAAATACCCGAGTCTGAGTTCATCGAAGAGGAGAGTCATAGATATGCATGGACATGAAAAGGAGTAGGTAATCTCGAGGGAAATGGAGTTAGACATTGTTATTACTCCTTTCAACTTTTTAACAACTTACCTAACCCAAGTGACAGTCAAGATTAAAAAAGAGAGAGAGAGAGAGAGAGAGTTTAAAGCAAACTACACACTGTTGTTTTAGAATTTTATGTAATGTGTAACGGTATCTTAGTTACGTATTCCGAATCGAACGTGAAAGGGCAAGAAATGAAGAAATGCGGAAAATATCTAATTTTGATCTCCGTAACTTCAAAAGATCTTTCTGAAGCTGAAACGACAGCGAATCCACCGCCGTCTTCACAGGAACTGCTCTTCGGGACACAGGTAAGATCTTTCTACAATTTTCTAGAAACGTAAGCTTTCTTAACAGGTTTGAGAATCCTTATGCGTACGATTAATTATATAAGCACCTATAAGAGAATTTAACCTTTATATATAACATCCATATTAGACTTCCCTATCACAAGATCGATATGGGTCCGGTCCATAATGATTAAGATTCATTTTCCACACGGACTTCGACCCATTGATTTAGATAGTTTAATGGGCCAATTTATTATCTTTATCTAAATCAAATTACGTAACCTAACTGATAAGTTATTTTTTAAAATGCAATTAATAGTTGTCCAACTTTATGAGAAAGGACAAAATTGTCCAACATTCTTCCCTTTGGATAAGTATTAATTGTAGTTTTGACTCAAGTTCAAAAACTCGATTAAGCCACTCTACTGAATTAGTCGACTAAGTTTAAAACCAAAACATTTAATTCAAAGATAACGAAAGTTCATCATTCCGTTCTGCAAGGCTTTCAATACCGAAAAGTATCAAATGCATGTGTCATGTGCGACACAGTTCCAATACAATCACATATACCTAATACCTCACTAACATGAATGGTAAAATGGAGTGTGGAAAACTAGGATGATATATTTATGATCTAAATTATATCATCTTTGTTTGTAGGTGTCGATTTTTCCAACTTTATGCTAAACTGCATTAGAGAAATCTTGTTTTCTCTCACCGAATGCTAAACAACATTAGATAAAACTTGTTTCTTCTCACTGAATGCTAAAAAGCACTAGAGAAAACCTTTATGTTCTCCAACTGAATGCTAAACTACATTAAAGAACCTTTATGAGATTAAAAACTTATATCCCCTATGTCATGTCAAATTTATCTGTTTAAAATTATATGCATCTAAATGACATAGGTACAAGGTCGATTTGTATATATGCCCAATGACCTTTAAATGCTTAAGCTTGACACAAATGTTAAGACTTTTATATGTATTATGACAATGTATGATAACACGTATTACTGAGGATAAACGATGATCATCTTTATTGATGAATCATCATACCATCATGTTGGACCAATGGTGGTTGACAAAATAAATTCCTTAATGTTTTGATAATAATAAAATATATAGAATTGGTAAGAAATCTATTGCAGGTGTTTTTAGAATGAAAGAAATCTAGAAGACTTATAAATTATTGAGGAA
>JAOTAX010000008.1:11639388-11661947 GCA_025629825.1 Erythroxylum guanchezii
CTGTCTTTCGTTGCTTGTTCCAACTTCATGTTTTCCAAAATGATTTTCGTTATAAATTAATTCCCATACGAATATGAGCAAGTTTCATTTGGTATCTGATTGGACGAAGATATGTTGGAAGTACAACTCAAATCTCAGTTGCAGTTTGTTAATTATGCGTATACCAAACCATTGATCTATTTGAATACAACAATCGCAACATGGATTGTTAGTTCTTATTTTAGTTCTAATAGAATAGTGGTAATTCAAACTGTTGAAGAAGGGTTTAAGTTGGATAAAGTTTGAACGTTGAATGAGAGGGTAGGAAAGAGATATACTATCTCTCGCAGGCGTAGATTTCAATTAAAGTCCTCTTAATTTAAGGGGAGGAGAGGAGTGTCGACGATATTGGGAATCGAGTTTTTCAAATGAAGTTTACAAGACAGCCTACTTAAAGGAGGTAAGGTAGCTAAATATTTGGGAACAGAACATCTCATAGGCCAAGGAAAGTCTCTTGCGTTGATTGTCTTGTTTTTCTTTTTTCTTTTCACTTCTCTTCCATAAAGAGATGTTTGCAAAACAAAACAAATATAAATATTCAAATGCCCCAATTCAATGACTAAACAAAATCGTTGACCTATTTCAATAGGCTATTCACAACTTGGCCTTAAAGTCATTGATTGGCACCTAGCAAGACTTAAAAAATTTCTTGACGTCTTCACAACCTTATGAATGTGGACCACTATTTCTTAATATAACCTTATATACCGGTGCCAAAGAGTATTGTTTTTTAAGTGTCTTTTGATGATTACTAAAAACAAAGTGCAAAGACATGTTAAACCTATCACTTGTTTGCTTTCATCAGAGGCTGCTAATATTTTTTACTACCATAGACAATGAATCTTGACATGACACCACCTAGGTTATACTGGATCTGGAAAAGTTAGTATATTAGACACCTATTTTATTTTACTTTCAAAACAAAACCATGTGACTTTGCCCATATGGTGGATGTTTGGGATTGCCTTTTTAAAGTATTTTTGGTATTTGTAAAAAGATTTTGAGGTAAGTTACAAAAAAAAAAAAAAAAAACACAGTTTGTAATATGTTTGGTTAACAATTTTTGAAGTATATATAGTTTTGAAAAACACATCTTTCAGCGTCATAAAGTTAAGCTTTTATTTTACATACATTTTTTAAAGGAATTTTTCAATACAAATAAAATTATACTTCTTACTTTGTACAAAATTCTTTGACATTAATATTGTCTGTAAGTAATATTATCTCTATTTATTAATTAATTGTATAATAATCTTACTAAACACTTGAATACTTCTACCCAATATTATTTCCAGCCCTTTTATCAAACATACATCATTAATGATACTTTGACCGCAGTAATTTTCAAACATCAACTTCAACTATAGTTTCTCTTTCAACTACAGTTTCTCGCTTCATCTTTACCTCATAGATTAAAAAAAAAAATCACTACAAATTAATGTTTTTAATATGGCCACGGGCAAGTCTATGCTATTAGATATGCCTTCTTCCTTAGTTATTAGTTAAATCCAGAGATTGCATATTCATATTGGACAGTGAGGGAAGTGGAATTAGTAATTCAATTTGGTTGAGTTCAAAAACTAGTTAATTAAAAGTTGGTCAATTTCTTCTATTGAACCAGAGCTGGTAAATTGTACATTGTTCCAATCCAATTTGATCTAAAAACTACATTTTATTATTTCATAATACTTTTAGTTTAAATATATTTTATTATTTATATTCTAATTATTATGTTAATATATAGCTCAATTTAGATTAACTCGATTTGAATTAAATCTTAACACTTATCATTTCAATTTGATATCATTGAATTCCATTTCAAACAAAGATAGGTTTAGACGCTTATGGTGTTACATAATATCTTATTCTCCAAGGTGTCTTAAGCGGTGGCAACTCATGAAGCACAACGGGCAGAATATAAAATAAGCTCTCGAAACTCACCTATCAAACAATCATAATCTTAAAGAAATACGCAATTCATAATTCACCATAGATAATTATACCATTGGATGAGAGATAAAAAACCCAACAGTCGGCTAACAAGGTCAATGCATGTTTTGATATTGAGTTTCATTTCAAATGGATGATGTCGATTGAGAAAATCGAGACCAATTATTTGAGGTCAATGAAACTCAGATCCCGATGGTACTTGGAGCCGTGAGGGTTGAAAATAGAGCATTAAAAAATAGATATTGATTATAAGTCACATAATAATAAATTGAAGGCGTGCATCTAGGCTAATATCAAATGAAGATTTGAATAAGCCCTTAACTCATGTCACCAAATTCTGTGAGCAGTAATAAGTTGTTTTGTTAAAAAAAAATCAAGAAACATTTTCAAGAAGTAGGGATTTCGATCTATATCTATTTATTCAACATGTTATGACTATTTGTAAAGATATTTAACTTGGTTTGAGTGTAACAAATTAGTTTCCTCTAAATTTGCGTGAATATGATAAGAAAATAAGTTGTCTTATACTTAATTACAGTAAAGTGTTATTATTAAAAATAAATAAAACTCGTTGAACAAGAGATAATGAGTTGCTAAAACATTAATGAAATTGAGCAGTAATTTGGCATGGATATTTCTAGAAATGGAATTAACAATTATTAAATTATTTTAGTAACTCTATATGTAAATTAAGGAAAACAACACAATCTTGAAAATACATTTTACTAAATTGATCTAAGATGTATATCAATAGTTGAGTTTTAAAGGAACTTTAATGGAAAATGATTTAGTCAATTGAATTTCTTTATCAAAAGGATAATATTTATTTTGAAATTTTTATTATTTAAATGAAGGGATTTAAAGTTCACTACTTTTATTTAAATTTCTAATCGCTCCGATCTCCATTTACATCATAGTGCATATTCGTATAATAATAAAATTAGAACATAACAAATATGAACTTATGGACAATCAGGCAATGTGACTGCATGCAGAAATGACAATGTACGAATTCACAAGTAATGGTTCTTGGTGTAAGTTTCCCCGCAGACATAGACAAGTCATTCCGTAAGTGAGAAGATAGTTGACCATCATTCCTAGCAAGCTTTTTCTACCTGCAACTTGAGAAGCTGTTTGAAAAGAAGAAAATCATACGTAGAGGAGAAGGAGAGGATTACTTGGAAATGGCGAATCGTTGAATTTAGATATATATTTACGGTAAATTTCGATATAGGCTTAAAGCAAGCTTTTCGCGCTCCACATTGAAAACACTCTTGAAAAAGTGGCAGAGCTCTTTGAATTTGTCTGGCCATTCATGTGATATATAGAATTTGATTCATATTCTTGATACAGAAAAGGTTTCTAAAAAAGGGAAAAGAATATCAATTTGATATTAAGTTTCTGACAACACATGAATTAAAAGTATCTATGAATGAGTTGAAATCAGCATTTGTACAAATTAAATATTCATAAACTATTGAATTTGCAAACGTAGATATATACTTTCAAAATAATGCTATTACTATAAGAAATTAATAGAAATACCATATCATCCTGAACCTAATATGTTTAAATTACTATAAATTTTCCTCGCAGGAACTAATTAAAACTAAAATACAATTACCATGTGACATGCGATGCATTTCTATTACTAAATTTATTCTCGTATATTTTATTACCAAATTTCAATGCTTTAGTACCATAAAATTTCTTGTCCTCTTAACTACTTTAGTAGTCACTTTCTAATCAGCGCCTCGTAGTGATCAAGTGTGGTGACCAATGTGCCAGAGACTAATTAAACTTCAACAAACCTAAATGAATCTTGGTAACATAGCAACTACATATACATATATTTTCGGGTACACATATAAATAAACAGTAGATAGAACAAGGTCAATAATACGATATAAAATGTGTTGACCAGGAATTTGATAACCATATAAAGCATTTTCATCTATCGATATTAATTTAGAAAAAGTTGAGTGACTATATATCACTTGTTAATTTTTACCGATCATTTATATTACAAATAATAAAAATATTATTTCAGTAAAATAAAAATTTTTATTTACTTAATTTGTATTATTAATATATTTCCACCGTTGGCAGTGGACACGAGACTCACAATAACCCACCGCCCATCAGATCTAAAGACGCCACCAGCTGAAACGTTGACTGTTAGTAACGTGAATTAGTCTCTGTACGAAGCTTCAAAGTTAGTACTAATTTACACATTTAGTATGCGGTTCATAAGATAATATGCATGTATTAGTTGGCCGATAATTTAGATCTCTCTCTAACTCACACACAACTTATATATACACCCCTTTGGTCTTCAACTCTAAAACGTTGAAGTTGAATGTGATCTTTCTTTTTAGTTTTTCTTTGCTGTCTCTCATGTCAAATATAATAATCATGGAAATGAGGCTGGGGTGTTGACATTTTTGTAAGTGTCCTGTTCAATGCCTGGATAGGTGTGCACTGGTGTTTGGATATCTTTATTTTCTGAGTAGGGAGACTTGGTACAATATAAGATGCGCAGAGGGAGATGGAAAAGCACAAATCTCTTGAGCGTTTAAGAGGTTGTTCCTAGAGTCAGAATCCGTAGCTTTTTTCGTGCAGCTATGAAAGACAAGGAGGTTGAATTGATTAGCCATGAAGATGGATGCAGTCACGAATCCAATATGGTATATATCTATGTCCCATTTCACTTTAATATGCAGTACATATATGGAGTTCTAAGATCAAGTTGTGTGCATAAGGCGCTCATATTCTTGCGTTTATGGCTCGTTGCTTTAAAAATGGCGTATTGATATGTTTTCTGATGCCAACTATTAGATTGGCATGAAGAGGAAATTGAATGATCATGTGGTTAAGCCATCTTCGTCGTCATCCAACAACGAAGACTCGAGCAACAGCGAGGTAATGTACAAAGTTCACATCCAAGACTGTTTTTTACTTTTTTCTACCATTGTTTTTATTTGTAGCACCAATGATCAGAAACCCTTCTATCCTCTTCTCCCCTCTAAAGGACCTCCTGACAGGAGCTACCAAAGAATATGTTATTTAATTTAGAGCACTTTTGATTCATGCGATGATAGAGTTCGTTCTATGCTTGTGATTGCCATTCCTAGTAATTAGCTACAAGGGAATCAAGTAGGGTAGCGACAAAATAAGATTCAGAATACTAGAGGTGGGCCTAGTTTCTTGATATATTGTTATTTGTCCATTCCAAATTCGCCTACTTGATGAACATGCATACTGTTTTCCAAGCTACAATACATACATTTCATATATCTAACGGTAAAAGGGTAACACGAAAACGACAAATGACTGAAGACATGATGGTTATGCTGAGATTTTTTGATTTGGTGATGTTGAATTCAAGCTTCTTAGATGTTTAATCTAAAAGATATGGAAGTGAAAGTTCTTGACATAAAATATAACGAAAAGACCTCTCATGTCAATTTTAACAATTTGCAGGATGTACTTGAATCTGCTAAAGCTGAGATGGGAGAGGTGAGGGAAGAGAACGAAAGATTAAAGATGATGTTGAAGAAGATAGAGAAAGATTATCATTCTCTCCAATTGTGTTTTTTCGACATCCTTCAGCGAGAAAATCATAAGACTTCCGCAGATTTGGCACCATCTCGAGACGTTTCAGAAGAACAAGAACCTGAACTAGTGTCACTTTGCCTTGGAAGAAGTCCAAGTAAAAAAGAAGACAAGTCCTGCAACACTAGTATGGCTGGAGGGGATGAGAAACTGAAGGCAAGCCTGACTCTTGGGTTGGATTCCAAATATGACATGTCCAATTCCAAAGGACCTGTCTCAAACCCAAGTCCTGAGGATAGTTTGGGAGAAGTGAAAGAAGATCAGGAGGCAGGAGAAGCATGGCCACCAAGCAAAATTCCTAAGAGAGATGGAGATGATGAGGTTGCTCAACAAAGCCATATAAAGAGAACTAGGGTTTGTGTGAGAGCTAGATGCGATACACCAACGGTTGGTATTGATCAACTGAAGTACTTTCGTTGCTAATAATTAGAGGACTAAGTTAGAGAAGATAAGTTGCGATTAACATGACAAAGGCTTTCTCATGAATTCTACAGATGAATGATGGATGCCAATGGAGGAAATATGGACAAAAAATAGCGAAAGGAAATCCCTGTCCAAGAGCATACTATCGTTGCACGGTTGCACCAGCATGCCCAGTAAGAAAACAGGTACAATAGGTGCTTATTTATCCAAAAACAGATATAATAATAATATTGTTAACTTTTAATTTAAAATTCTAAAAGAAATCTTGTAATTCATTTTGAAAAGAAGTTTGAAATTGTGATTCAATGAAATTTGATTCTTGATTTGCAGGTGCAAAGGTGTGCTGAGGACATGTCAATATTGATTACAACCTATGAAGGAACTCACAACCATCCGCTACCACTGTCAGCCACTGCCATGGCTTCGACCACCTCAGCAGCTGCTTCTATGTTATTATCAGGCTCCTCATCTTCTCAACCAGGGGTAAGTTCTCTTGCTGGTCCTACTTCAGCCACTGATCTCAGCGGATTGAGCTTCAGTATCTATGACAATTCTAGGGCAAAGCAGCTATACTTGACAAGCTCCCCCGCTCCATTGTTTCCAACAATTACTCTAGACCTCACAACTTCTCCATCCACTTCATCTACTCCTTTCAATAGCTTCTCTTCAATTTTAAATACTTCAAACCCGAGATTTCCTTCAACAAGCCTGAACTTCTCTTCCAAAGAGTTCAACATTCTGCCAACGATCTGGGGAAATGGTTACCAGAGCTACAGTGCACCATCCTACAGCTCTCAAGCAAGCGTTGGGCATTTGACTCTTGCAAGACAACAAGAACAACTATCTAATGATAATCAACAATCCATGGAAAAGAACCATCAAGCTGCAGCATCCCAACAGGCTTTGACAGAAACATTAACCAAGGCACTGACCTCCGACCCAAGTTTCAGAACTGTAATAGCTGCAGCTATTTCATCAATGATTGGTGGAAATGCAAGCTCAAACCAAGGAAAGAATACTATAGGAGAGAGCTTTAGCCAGAATCTGAAGTTGGGTCATGAGCCTAACAACCAGATAGCTTCTATCAATCCATTAACACAGAATGGAAAAGGATGTGCATCAAGCTACTTCAATGGATTGTTACCTTCTACTCACCAGACCGGAAGTATACGTCAGTCTACCTTGCCTTTTTCTGTGTTCAAAGGTTCTAATTCTGTGCCTGATAATGACAAGGAAAAGAAGACTTAATTTTAGGTTTTTGTCAAACATTTGGCCATTGGGATGCTATCTTTTTGACCGTCAACAAGTACTTCACAAGATTAAAAACGTATAATCGATGCCCTCTTTGTTTGTGAACAAAATGATCTCCGAAGCTATGAAGTGAGCTTTTAATTTAAGCTATTTCTAAGCTTTTTATTTTTAAACCAATAGTTTTTTACTGCTTATATAGAACTCATTCAAATAATAATATGAGATGATATATAAATTCTTAGTTACACATCTGTCTTATCTCAATATCTTAATAGTTTTTCGGAGAAATAGATAAAACTACAAGATTAGATCATTTTGAGTTACACAAGATCATATGAAACGTTATCTGTTTTACATTAAAAAAATTGTGCTACTCGTCTTCAAAATGCATAGTTTCTTAGTTCATATGAAGTGGCACCCTCAGTCTTCCGAATTGATCCTAATCCTTAAATTTGTCCTCATAATTAAATTTTGATTAACTTTTTTTCAAGCAATAGTTTTTTTTTTAATTTCATATATATAACACAAAATGCAAAACTAGTGCTTAGTATTACTTTTGTTTAAAATTTGTCTACTATAAATCAAATTAATTATTGTATAAATTCTCCATAAGTGCTGCTACAAAACTTATTTGAGTACAATCAATAATTATCAACAGTATGAAATGACTTCTGTTACTTTCCTTGTTCTGTTTAAAACTCCAATTAATATTTTAATATTAATTTTATTTATATTATTTGATTCCATATTTTTAATAGTAACACGAACATATTAATTAACTGATGTAATTAGTATGTAAAGAAAAAATAAAATCAAAGTGCAAATTGTTTAACGGTCATAAATGTTTAAATTGAACACCCAGATAAGAAAATACATAAGCGGCCTAATAGACATTAGAATGAGGTTCTAAACCAACTGAATTTTTTTTTGCCATTTTACATATGTTTCGCTTACTTTAGTGAGTTCCCTGTCGTATGAATCTGGACACTCCTTAACGCATGAATCTTGGCTTATTATATTCTTTGAAGAATAGGCTCAAAAGAATGAGAACAGGATTGATGCATAAATTTGTATACATAGAATAGCCGAAGTTTAAAATAAGGAGGATGCCATTTTTTATTTTGGGACAAGAAAGGTGCACGGTTTTGACTGTTAAGATTGATGCTTTCGGGTATTATCAAACAAAAATGAATGGAATTTGTAACATAGAAAATAATATTACGACCAATGCAACAATAAATGTACAAATATTAACAATAACAGGGATATTCTATGACAAATAGATAATTTTCCTATCGTTAACTTAACCAGAAAGTCAAAATCAGTACAATAATGTTATCTGCATTTTTTAATGTTGAGAAAGGAATTAAAATATACATAAGCAACAATTATATGTTATAGGAAGCAGTCAAATGGATATTCAATACTAATCAAAATTTCAACGATAGTAAGTGTAATAAAATTAGTGATCTATAACACAAACAGACATAGGAATTTATGTGAGAGAAAATTACAAGATCGTTTATAAATAGTAACAAAACTTTCATTAATCAACAAAAAAAGTGGCTATAATAAATTATTTTCCCTACCTTTTTACTAGAGGCAAACACAACTATATGAACCTTAGTATAACAATTCTAAACAATCCTCGCCTAAAAAGTGGCAAATGTAAAACTCATATACAAGGAGGATTGGACAAAGATTACTAATCTAGAGAGTTCAAAATAAGAATTTAACTGTTGAACATAAACAGATAAATCTTAAAAACATCATACTAAAATTTTAAGTCAATTTGACACTATAAGAAATTAGTACAATCCACGACGTTCTATTGATAAAACGTCATGGATTGTAAAGACTTTTCGACGTCACAAAAAATTCAAATGACAATTCAGCTTAAATTATCAATTAAAATGACATCACAATGGTAATTATTTATTACCATTATTTATTTTGTCCCTTTTAATACTTGACTTTGACGAGTATGTTAATGACAGTTCAGTAAGTTTTTCCAAACGTCTATGGAAATATATCATTTATTTCATACTTGCTGACTTGCTGTGTAAAACTCATTATGTTGAAAATATGCTATTTTATGAAGACTTTTGTTGTTCTTTTCACTTCTTTTTGTTATTGCACAAATATAAACACAACAATTTACGATTTATTTTATATGATTGCTTTACTATTTCTGTATGTTATGTGCCTTATGATTGTAGTTGCCAAGTGAATCTGTGGTTAGTCATGTACCTAAAGCTCCACAGGGGCCACTGCTGTTAGGAATCCTGATACTTTGCTTTCAGCTTTGGTTGGGCATGTACTTGAAGCTCCACAGCTACTATTGGTGAAGACATAGTGTCAGCTTGTAGTAATCAAAAGAAGCACAAGAAAAGTTAGAAGTCTAATTCATTTAAGGAAGAAGTTTCAAACAATATCCAGTCCTTTAGTGAAGTTGTCATAAAGGGATCTCTTCTTTAATCATCACACGACCGCAAGCACTTGGCATTTGATATACCGCTACTTCTTCTCCCAAAATTACCCAAACATTTCTTCCTTATCTTATGTCTTACAAACTTATACAGTGTCCGATGGATGTTCTTTCAACAAAGGACTCTTGGTAGTCAGATGATAGATGAACCTTTAGATTAATTAGTGTATTATGACATGTTTACGAATTGCAATTAGTGTATTTTGATATTAATTAGTGTATTATGATATGTTTGCGAATTACAATTAAATAATACATTGTCTGCAGGTATGAAATTCTTGTGATACATGAATAATTATTAAATTTAATAAATAAAATTCATAAATAATATTGAATAGGTTTAAACAAATAAGATTAAAAATTTGTATTTTAAAAAATAATTATTAAAATTAAAAATTATTAAATTAATATAATTTTTGAAAAATGAAAAAAATAAAAAATAATCAAAATGTCGCGAAAGACATTCCGAGACGTTTCCAAAAAAACGTCGTAGATTCCTTCACATTTTGCGATGTTTCAAAAACGTCGCAGAATGTTAGACAATCCACGACGTTTTTTAAAAACATTGCGGAATGTTAGAAATTCCGCGACGTTTTTTTAAAATGTCACAAATTGTCCAAACTTTCAATGACATTTTCATAAACGTCGCAGAATGTAAGTATTTTCCGTGATGTTTTTCATAAAACGTCGCGAATACCTTTTGCCTACATCACATTCCGCGACATTTTTTGTGACGTTTTTTAAAACGTCGCAAATGGTCTTCTGCGAAGTTTTAGGACCTTTTGCAACGTTTTTATTGTTGTAGTAAGAGGTCATGTGATCATCAATCTGAACTAAAAAGATTATGTAGCACAATTTTTAATTTAGACACCTATTCTCTGTCTCTATTCCTTTTTTTTAACTCTTTAGAATGCTCTCTCCCTCATGGCTCACAAGGTACTGAGCTATATTATTATACATGTTTCGTATTTCATAAGGCCCTTTACTGGCAGCAAGAAAATAAGACATTTATGTTCCATTTTCTTTGAGAAAGATCACAGTTGAACTCTTTTAAGTGAGGTAACTTTCATGACTTGATCTACATTATTGTTCCCTAATTTTGTTTGAATGCTTTGCTAATATTTATGTTTTCAACCTCTTTTATCCATTGTTCCTCACCTTAACTTGCAATACCATTACAACTCCTAATGAAAGTCTTTTTTAATTTATGCATTTGTATACTTTATGTGGTGGAGATTTGGTGTATAATTAATAAGGGTTAATTAGATTATATGTTTCTAATTAGCTAATTATAAGGAAAGGCATGTATTGAGTACTATAATTAGTATTTGATTAATAAAAATTTTCTTTCATATCAACGATCAATCATGATTCCTATAATGGTTACAATCATAAACCAGGATTATTTTTATTGATAATTTACCTTCATTATTTACCAAATTTAATTTGCCAACTTTTATTATAAAATATCTTGTTATTATAAGTCCCCATTTCATTAATTAGTTTGTTACATAAAGGTTAATAGATAAGAATTTTTCGTGGGAACAATCCATATTCTCTTATTCTATATTTGATTTTTTTGTAGAAGTTTAGGATTTAATTTGGGTGTAGATGATAGCATTACTAAGTGTGCATCTCAAATATGATTTACACTTACCTCACACATTTGAAATCACATGAGGCCTCGAGTGTGTAGAACACACATGCACTAGTTATGTGCAAGTGCTGACATCCACACTCTATAGGATTAAATAAAACTCAAACTTTTAAAATTCATTAAATGGTCTTTTAAGTTATTTTAGGTTAGTTTTTAGTTCTGTGAACTCATAAAGTGACTTTTTAAATTTTTTTCTGGATTTATTACAATGGTATTAAATAAAGTTTAACTTAAGAAAAGTTTAGATAAAATTATCACAGCTATAACAAACATTTTGGATTGTTAGATCATATGGTTAATTTATTATTGTGTATTGTATGATTTATTGTGAATTGTATGATTATCATTTATTGAGATTTTTGTGTTGAATTCGCAAATAAATATTAGTAGTAATGCGTTAAAGCACATTTATACGATAATGAGAGAGTGCGTGAGGATTTTGCATTGGCTAGCAGTAAATTGGCATATGATTACACCTTATATAGGTAAATGTGAGGATAACATGCATGTGTATCCCATGTACTTGAAGAACAATTTGAGTACTAATAAGAATGTAGTCATTATAATAGCCTTCCAAGTTAGTATTCAAGTTAAGGATTAGCGAATGTCTCTAGTTTTGTATTTGGTTATTCTACCAACATATGTTGACCTTGTATGAAACTTTGAAATGTGCATAAAGGCCCATAATAAGGGATAGCAATTACTTAAGCTATATATACACTTCATGTGGTAGAATTATATAAGTTAATGATGTGTAACTTTATCACTTTTATTTGAAGGTATTATTTATGTATATTATAAATTCAACTTATGTATGTTTCATGATAGATGCTCATTACATCTGTTGTTTTTTTGACTATGAATATCATGATTATCCCACATTTATGCTAATAATTTACATTATACAGTCACTTTGTTTGTTAATAACAATAGTGTCACTATTGAACTCTCACTGGTTTTAATCTCATTAAACAAAAGTAGGATATGGAGTTTACCTTAAAGATGACGAATATTAAAATGGCTATGATTGAGATAGGCCATCTATTCTTGCATCCATCAATAGTGAGGCAATGAAAGTAGCCTATATAACCTAAGAATGGTTAAATAAAATCTAGTATTTGACTATAAAGAGATCAATCCTAGACCATCCATTTAATGGACTTCTAGAAACCAACAAAGCTAGAGACTTCCTTAATAATGTATGTTAGAAGTACATGCTATCTTCAAATGTTGAAATAAGTTCCATATAAAACATTTCGAGAGAAACACTAAAAGAGGGGGAGTGAGGGATTACATTATTAAAATGATCCACCTTTAGAGTAAGTTGAAGGCTTTAAATAATTTTATTTTTGATACTTGTATAGTTTACCAAGATTTGAATACTTTTCCTTTAAAGTTTAGTATTTTGATTACCATATACAATTCTCAAGATGAGGTTTGGGATATAAATTCCCTAATTATTTGTTGTATTATGGAAGAGGAAAAGTTAAAAAAATACCAACCATATAACTTTATCTATAACCAAAGGGAAAGTAAAGGTTAAGCCTAAAAGATTCAAAAGTAAGCCTTCTAAATTTCCACCACCCAATGATATTAGTTTGAATAGTACTATAAAGGAACCCATGGATGTTAATAGGAGTATGAGGATAAGATTTTCTCCTATAATAAAAGAGACAAAAAAAACAGGAAAGTGTGAAGTATAAAACCTAAAAGAAAAGGCAATATTTATCATGTAATGCCTTAGCTTTTATAATTCATAAATCTAATATTGTTATAGTCGCATCAGGATCTTGGTGGCTAGATAATGAAGTTTTTAACTATCCTATTTCCATGATACAAAGGTTCATGATAAAGAGAAATCAAACTAGGGAAGATTTAAAAATATTGGTGGAAATTAATGAAGAATTGTATATTATCTCAGTAGGAGATATTTGTTTGAACCTAGATACTAGTTTCAAACTTGAAATATATGGAACTTTCTATATATCATCTTTTAAGTGGAATTTGATTTTAGCTTCAGTCTTAGATAATGAGGGCTATAGTTTTGTAATTGAAAATTCCATTGTATAGTTATCTTTCAATGCAAAATATATTGGCACATCCTTATTATCATATGGCTTATATAGAATGTATCTAACTCCTAATGAGATATATGCTTCTTCATATATTGTTAAACAAGTTACTAGTAAATGGCCCATGATAAAGGATAAACCATATATGTTGTGGCATTTAGAGACACAGAGAGACTAGAAAAGGATAACATTCTTCTAACTTTGGATTTTAATGATCTAGAAATGTATGTTGATTGTTCTGGAAGAGATTGACCAAAATAAAGAAAAAAATGATCAACTCATACTTTTGGCCTTAGACGTCATACATACTGATATATATATGGCCTCTTTACATCTACCATTTATAGCTCAATATTTTTTTTTGACATTCACTAATGATTATTTTTGTTATAGTTTATATTTTTTTTTTCCTTTTACAAGAATCTAAAGTTCTTAATAAATTCAAGTCTTTGAGACTAAGGTTAAGCACCGATTGGGGAAGTTGATTAAGATTGTCAAATAAAATCATGAAGGAGAGTATTATGGCAGACATAACGTTTTCGAACAAGAAAAGGATTTACTTACCAAATACTTAGAATCATATGAAATATTGGCTCAGTTTCCTATATTAAGTAGTCTTGAGCAAGATGGTGTGGTCAGAAGGTAGAATAGCACCCTAAAGAATGTGATAAGACATAATTAGAGCAAGATTAATGTATCCAATTACCTTTGGGGCAAAGTCATAAAGACTTCTTTATATAAACTTAACAAGATCCCAAGCAATTAAATATCAAAATTAGGTTTTGAAAGCTGAAAAGGGAGGAAACCAAGTCTCGCTCATTTACATATATGGGGTTATCCTGTTGAGGTTTATTTATATAATCCTTGTGAGGATAAAATGTATTCTCATTCCACTCATTGTTATTTTATAGGATATCCTGATCACTTTAAACGATAAAGGTTTTACTTTAGCGAAGGAGGATTTAAAATAGTGGAATCATAAACAATGCAAATTTTAGAACATAATATCCATAATGAGGATAGGTCCCTCTCATCTTTTAGATGGTAGAAGAGTATATATGACTATCATATCTTATTCATCACTCATTCAGCTTAGGTTAGTAGATCTAGGTTTAAGTATCATATTATAGGAACAAGTACAAAGTAAAGTTCTTAAGGCATATGATCATACCAACTAGTTTAGTTTAGGGTATCCACTCAAGTGAGGAGACCTACAATATAATCTTATTATATAGTTTATATAAGTGAATAAGGCTATGATATTGGAGATGTAGTGGATCTATTTACTTTTACAGATGTTATTTTTGGACGTTAAGTAGATTTGTGGTAAGATGCTATAAGTGACAAAATATAACCCATGAAGCATAATCAAGTGTGGGAGCTTATTAATATACCTTATAACTGTAAAATTATAGGTTAAATTTTGGTTTACAAGACTAAGAAGGGATCCTAGGGTGAGGTTAAGTGTTTTAAGACCTGGTTGGTTACTAAGAAGTCACTTAGAGATAAGATATTAACTTTAATGTCATTTTTTTCTCCTGTATCTTCCAAAGATGTATGTAGAGTAATCACAGTAATAGTAGCTCATTTTGATATTGAACTGCATCAAATGGATGCTAAAATTGCTTTCCTTAATAGAGACTTTTATGAAGAGGTTTATATAGAGCAACCTGAAGAATTTCAAGATCAGGATAAGAGTCCTACAATTTGCAAATTGAAAAAAATCTATATATTATTTAAACAAGCTTCTAGATAATAGTACCTAAATTTTGATGAAGTTATTACCTCATTCGACTTTATGAAAAAAAAGGTTGAAAGATGTTTAAAAGAGTCAACAATTTAGACCTAATTGGTTATGCAAATTTAAACTTTGTTATACGTCTGAATAATTAGAAGTCCACATCATAATACCTTTTTTATGTTAGTAAATGGTTTTATCTCATGTAAAGTATCAAACAGACACTAATGACTTTCTTGATTATGCATGTAGAGTTTGTTGCATGCTATGAGACTACTTCACAGGCAGTTTGACTTAAAAACTTGATTTTTGAACTGCCTATAGTTGATACAGTTGTTATTCCTATCATGTTTTATTGTTATAATAAGAATATCACAAGTCTTTTCTAATGTTCATGTCTTCCAAGTCAAGTTTTACCTTAATGGTGTCTTTAGATTTCCCATCAATTGCCATCACAGTTCCTAAAACATTCTCACAAATATTTTTCTCAATATGCATAACATCAAGATTATGCCTTAATAATAATTCCTTCTAATATGGAAAATTGAAAAATATATTTTTTTAATTACAATTGATGTCAACATCATTTCTCTTTCGCTTTCTATTACATGGGTGTTTACCAGGGATAATGTCACCCAAATGTGATAGCTGATAAATAATATCATCACCAGACACCTGCAAAGGAGTTTCACGTAATTCTACTTTGCCATTAAACAATTTACTTCTCCACCATCTATGCCCATGTTCCAAATAACAACGATGACCTGTATAGCATATTTTACTTCGTAGCCTTATTGAATAAGTTTGATGGTTACACGCAGGACAAGCTATATACCTTTTAGTACTTTACTAGGACAAATTCCCATAAGTTGGGAAATCATTTATAGTCCACAAAATAATGACATGCATTATAGATGTTTCACCTTGAACAACATCAACAATTTATAATCCCAATTCCCATAGATTGTTTAAGTCATCAATCAATGGTAGCATGTATATATCGATATCCTTACCAGGAGTAGTAAGTCCTGGAATTAGCAAAGACAATAACATAAAAGGCTCATTCTTTCACTTCCATGAAGGTAAATTGTATAAGACTAGAATTATTGGCCATATGTTGTATGAAGTACTCATATTACCGTAGGATTAAATCCATCTAAGGCCAATCCAAGTCGAACATTACGAAAATCTTGTAAGGATAAAATGTATTCTCATTCCACTCATTGTTATTTTATAGGATATCCTGATCACTCTAAATGATACATGTTTTACTATAGAGAAGGAGGATTTAAAATAGTGGAATCATAAACAATGAAATTTTTAGAACCTAATATCCATAATGAGGATGGGTCCCTCTCATCTTTCAGATGGTAGAAGAGTATATACGACTGTCATATCTTATCCATCACTCATTCAACTAAGGTAAGTGGATCTAGGTTTAAGTACTATATCAGTATAGGAATAAGTACAAACTAAAGTTCTTAAGGTATATGATCATACCAAACTAGTTCAGTTTAGGGTATCCACTCAAGTGAGGAGATCTACAGTATCATCTTATTATATAGTTTATTTAAGTGAATAAGGCTATGATATTAGATATGTAGTGGATCCAGTTACTTTTACAGATGTTATTTATGGACTTTAAGCAAATTTGTGGTAAGATGCTATAATCGACAAAATACAACCTATGAAGCATAATCAAGTGTGGGAGCTTATTAATATACCTTATAACTGTAAAATTATAGGTTAAATTTTGGTTTACAAGACTAAGAAGAGATCCCAAGGTAAGGTTAAGTGTTTTAAGGCCTGGTTGGTTATTAAAAATTCACTTAGAGATAAGATATTAACTTTAATGTCACTTTTTTCTCCTGTCTCTTCCAAAGATGTATTTAGAGTGATCATAACAATAGTAGCTCATTTTGAAATTGAACTACATCAAATGGATGCTAAAACTGCTTTCTTTAAAAGAAACCTTTATGAAGAGGTCTATATAGAACAATCGGAAGAATTTCAGCATCAGGATAAGACTCGTACAATTTGTAAACTAAAAAAATCTATATATTATTTAATCAAGCTTCTAGATAATAGTACCTAAATTTTGATGAAGTTATTACCTCATTCAACTTCATGAAATAAGGTTGAAAGATGTTTTAAAAAGTCAACAATTTAGACCTACTTGGTTATACAAATTTAAACTTTGCTATGCGTCTGAATAATTAGAAGTCCACATCATAATACCTTTTTTATGTTAGTAAATGGTTTTATCTCGTGTAAGAGTATCGAATAAACACTAATGACTTTCTTGATTACGCATGTAGAGTTTGTTGCATGCTATGAGACTACTTCACAGGTAGTTTGACTTAAAAACTAGATTCTTGAACTGCCTCTAGTTGATACAATTGTTATTCCCATTATGTTTTATTGTTATAATAAGAATATCACATAGTCCAAGCATTTAGAGATAAAGTATTTAACCATAAAATAAATGATGCAAAAAAGTGACATCAAAGTGGAATATATTTTAACTAAGCATATATTGGTTGATCTGTTAACTAGAGAACTTCGTTTGACTATTTTTGATAAACATGTCTACGATATGAAATTGTTGATGTCCTTAAACAATGTTAGTTAGGAATCATTAAATTTTTTGATCTCTTAATACAAATGTATTTTCATGTATTATAATAATAATATTTTCACACACACACACACACACACACACACATATATATATATGCATACATATATACATATATATAATCATCTTGTTGATTTTAGTTATCCAATTTATTGTAAATTGTCATAATATAGATGAAAGTTTAGCATTGATCTTAACACATATATATATATGCATACATATATATATATATATATATATATAATCATCTTGTTGATTTTAGTTATCCAATTTATTGTAAATTGTCATAATATAGATGAAAGTTTAGCATTGATCTTAAGCATTCTAATGGTCATTGGGCAATATATAGATTTACCTTAATCTTATATCTCCAGGACACATTCATATATTTTGAGAATTTCATAGATTTATGAGATAAGAGGATATAAATGTTTAATCTCATATGTGTTTTCTCTAATATAGTTTAGCATTTAGTAAGAGAACAAATTTCTCAAATGTAGTTTAGCACAAGGTTTAGAGAAATTGAGACCTACAAATGAAATAAGCTACATTTCAGATCATACAAGTATTGTTGTTATCTTTCATACTATTTTTTTCATTCATGTCAGTAAGATATCAGATATACGTGATTAGATTTGTATCACATATGATACATGCATTTGATATTTTTTAGTGTCAAAAGTTTTATAGGACCAAATAATGGACTTTCATTATCTTTAGGTCAAATGTTTTATGTTAGTTAACCATTGATTTTCTTAGCCTCTTTTATTGTTTTCTACTTTTCTTTTAACTATTCTATTTAAAATTTGTCCAAGAGAGAGAATGTTAGAATTTTGAATTTCTTTTGGGCATTTATTTATTACGAATTTTTTAATAATTAAGTTTAAGAAAATCAAAATTGATCCACATTGAAGATACTAAAGAAGTCCAATAAATGATCTAGTAAAATAGGCTAAAGTCCAATGAAGAAAATAAATCCAATGAGCAAAATTAGTCCTTATCAGTGTATGTCGATTATTTATTAAACTTGTAATAGAGAGACCCAATAAAGTTACCATAAATAATTGATAAGGTCTCCTATTACTTGATTAAGCAAGTTCATAGATATCTAGTTTTCTAACCTGTTAAAAGGTCCATATATTAAGAAAGGCATAAACAAAATAAAATTTTACAACTTTCGTTAAGTTGATTGAAAGTTATAGCAATTTATTCATCTATCAAATAACTAATTCAATCCATCCAATAACTTGTTCAAGTTGTTTAACAACTTGTTTAAACTTATTTATCCGCAAATAGATAGCAAGAGAATAATTTTTTACATTATATAAGTTCATGGTTGATCCTAAACTGATCACTAAGGCTCATGTTATATCTAACAAATATAAAAACCAATCGATACTTTGTTTGGGTATGACAGAGTTTAGCAGTACAAGGTTAACATTTTATCTAACGGCTGATGTCTATTGTTGCATATTAAATCTCCATCATTTTCTATAATGAAATAAATTTTGCTATTATTCTTGAAAAATGATACAACATCTTTCAGATCTATTGTTAAAAGGGTTATTAACATAATTAAAGCTAGGTAAAACACAGTATAAGCTTATTACTGGGGAAGGTAAAAATTTGCTTCATGGTGGACCCAAGGGATTCTTTAATGTCGTTGGAAAGTAAGCAGATACATGAGTAGGGTCCCAAACCTTAAGTTAAATTTGCCTACTCCAGCTAAGATTATGATCAAGGTTAGTTTTTGTTCTATTCATCCTCTACTCTAAAAAAAACATCTTTTCTACTTCCATGCTTATTACCAATATGAGGAACTAGATTAGTCTATTTTAATTCAGAATAACAAATTCTATAAGGGAGGTTTTTTTTGTCTTCTTCTATTGCATCAAGAATATAGTTCTTATCAAGGTAAACACTTATGTCAAATTTCTATTCTTGTTTCAAATCAACCTTATTATATGTGTTTCCTTTCATATAATTGATTGGGGTTCATTAGGGTTGGAGATTTCGTCTTGTTCATGTTCTATCCAAAGTGTGTGTTTAAGGGGTTTCGGGTCGTTGGCCTTGGGATTCCACATCATTTGGTATTAGAGCTTGGATTACGATAAATTCTTATTTATCTTGTGTTTATGTGCTGTTATTATTGTTATTTTCCATTAGAACTTGAAATTAGGGTTCATCTTATTAGTGTGTTTTTCTAAAAAAAACAAAAAAAGTAGCTAGACAAGAAGAAAATATTGCTACAATTAGAAAAAAGTAAAAAACGAAAAAAATCAATAGCTAGACAAGAAGAAAACATTGCTATAGTAAAAAAAAGTAAAAACAAAAAAATAGGTTATATATATATATAAACACTTGTGGCGAATTTCTATTCTTGTTTTAAATCAACCTTATTATATGTGTTTCCTTTCACATAATTGATTGATGTTGGCTCCCAAAATTATTTTGAGGTCTTGATAGATTAATTATTTTATTTTGTGGAGTTAATTAGCATGTTAATGTGAGTAAGATTATATGACATGGGTAAATTGAATTAAGGTAGTAAGAAGGTATCAAGGGCAAAATTGGAAAGTCACTTAAGCTTAAAAGACATAAGGCTTTAGTGAAGGGGCAAAGTGGACATTGTACAATCATTAATGGTATAAAAGGAAGAAGAAAAGAATGTCTTGCAATTGAAGAAGCCAAAAAAAGTGAATAAGAAAAAGGAGGGAAGAGAGAAGCACGAAAAAGAGAGAGAAGGAGAGAAAAGAAGGAAATAAGCTAGGGTTCAATTTTTCTAAGCCTTCAAGAGAGATTTTGAGGTTATTCAAGAAGAGAAAAAGGTAGAGGCAGAGGAGAACTTTCATTCAAGCCAAGAAACTCTTCATTTGATGAAGAATCAAAGTAAGAGAATTTTTGATTTATTGGATTTTTGGAAAGATTTTGGTTTATGGAGCTTAGGAAATACACGGGTTTAAGCTTTTTAGGATCAATTTTAGTGAATATGTCTTATAGGTTCTCCAATTTGAATTCCTATTGAATGGAAGTTTTGTCTTTGATAAAGGGAATCAAGGAGAGGAGCAAGGGGAGTAGAGGCAATTTGAGCAAAGTTTAAGCAAGGAAATTAAGGTGGGTGACATTTTTATAATTAAATTAATAAGCCATTAAAGTTTCTTCAAATAAATGGAAGTCAATGATTTCCAACTACCTTGATAATATGCATTTATTGTCTTGTAAAAATGCTTTGAGAATGTGCCATATGATTTTGTATGTGAATTTATGTGAATGACTTATGAGTTGATATGAAAATGATTTCAAATGGCTTCATAATAGTTGTATTTATCGCTTTTGAATGATTTGGGAAATGGCTATATGATTGGTATGGGGTTTTGGTTGATGAAGTGTGAAATGATGATGGAATTGCATATGAAATATTTCATGCTCATGGAAGATAAGTTTTTAAAATGTTGAAGTGAATCACATGTTAATATAGACTTAATAATCGATATACAAATGTACAAGAAGGGGGGTTGAATTTTGTATTCTTTTTACAATGATCCCCCCCTTTTTTTCTAACAATTTCTTTAAACTTGCTTTTTCTCAAAACTTTTGAAAATCAGTAATGTAAAATATTTTCTAAATTATTGTATGAAAACAGTAAGATTAAAAATTCAAAGTTAAGAGAGTTGAGAGTTGAGAGTTTGGAGAGAGTGTCGACACAACAGATTTATACTGTTTCACCCCAAATCGTGGGCTACGTCTAGTCCTCAGAGATCTTTATGAGATTTCACTATACTTCGCAAAGTTACAAGTATTCTTTGACTTCGAGCCTCTTCAGGTCTCTGACAACAAGTATTCTTTCACACTTAGCCTCTTTAGGCTATCTGTTTTTCTTCTTTCAACTGAAAGATGTTTCGAGCTCTTGTTACAGATAAGGATAGCTTTATGTTTAGCACATACGTTTAGCACAATAAAATTTCTAGCTTTTTGAATCTCACTAACTCTTTTTTGAAAATCTCTAACTTTTTCAGTCTTCAACTCCGACTCGTATTTATAGCCTTCGTCTTCAACCATTTCTTGATAACTACTTCTTTCTTCTTTTTTTTGATCTTTGAAGATTCAGTTATTAAGTTGAGTTCTATAGCTAACTCAAGCTGATTAGTCATCCGACGTGGTATCGGTTCTTTCGTCTCATTTTTAACTCTACGCTTCCGTCTCACTTTTAGCTTTGCGCTTCCGTCTCACATTTTATCATCTCACTTTTTATCTTCACGCTTCCGTCTGATTTTCTTTCGTCTCACTTTTGTTTTTGCTCTTCCATCTGATTTTATTTCCGTCTTACTTTTCTTCTGCCTCTGTCTGATTTTGCTTTCGTCTTACTTTCTTTCTGCTTCCGTCTGATTTTGTTTCCGTCTCACTTTTTATCTTCGCGCTTCCGTATGATTTTCTTTCGTCTGACTTTTGTTTTTGCGCTTCTGTCTGATATTCTTTCGTCTCATTTTTTTTCTGCTTCCGTCTGATTATTTGGGCTTCATCAAAATCAATAATTGTGAAGTCATTTTGACTTAACAATCTCCCCCTTTTTGATGATAACAGAAAATCATGGTAAAAAAGAAAGTAGTATTGTTCATAATATGACTATATACACTTGTAAAATTGTTAGCAATCAGCAAACACTTCTTTTGTTGTTTTGTTCTCTTCTC
>JAOTAX010000008.1:11699241-11730619 GCA_025629825.1 Erythroxylum guanchezii
AAAGAAGCATTTCTAAGCCTCTCATAAATCACTCATATTTACTATTTTAACCTTCTCACAGGTAATGGGATGTTACAACAAATACCCAACCACCTGTGGGTTTTTGGTCCCTAATGTTAGTAATCCAACTAGCATATGAAAATCCTTCAAGAACATTTGGAAAGCTATTATAAAAGAGTCTAAAATCTTTTGTCTTCTTAAGATATCCTAGCACTCTTGTAATAGTTTGTCAATGTTCTTGGCTAGGATTTTTAGTGTATCTAGCTAGTCTACACACTGTGTTGGGCCCCGTTTCCAGAGCCCAACTATCCAGAGTCATAAAGCGTGAACGGGTTTCCTTATAGGGTTATTTCAACGAACCCTCACTTTCTTTCCATCAATCTTTTTGAAATTAACACCAAAGGCTATCAATTTTTGTGAAGAGGTAGAAAAATGTGTTAGGAATCTATTAGTTCAAGAATCACTTCATTCGCAAGGCGGGTTATGAAGTTTTGGCGAAAAGAATCAACCATGATTGTGTCCTCAATCATATTGTGCCTGTTTTGGGACAATTGGTATAACTTTCACTAGAGATGTCGGATTGAGGTCATTTTAAGACAATTTCAAAGAGGACTTCTAAATCGTGAATAACTCAAAGCGAGGTTTTGCCTCTAAAAGGGTCAAAATCACAATTTACTGTAACTATCCTGTGGATGTCTGTTAAACAAACATAGACGAGCTTGGGGGTGCTTTTCAGACCAGAGAAGGTCCGTTTAACAAACCTAATGTCCATTTAATGGACATAGATTGGGCTGGGGGCCTTTCCAGACCTAAGAAGGTCTATTTAAAGGACCTAATGTCCATCTAACGAACATTTGTGACACCCATACCCCTCCAAAGCTTCTCCAATGCTTCCAACATCCATTCTAACATCACTTTCACCAATAATCTCCTCAAATTCACCCCTTCTAGTGCAATATCACTTCATATCCAATCAACTACTAAGTCTCATTAACTCGTAAATCTCAACTCAAATAATTCATCACATACAATCTTTCCAACTCTAACATGTTATTCTAATACTAGCAACAATTTGCAATCTCAACAAAGAAGAATATGCACATATACATTCCACTTCCACATCCATCATACTCAACATTTAAAATAACATAATCATACACAAAAGGAACTTCTCAAATTCTCATTTTCATTTCTAAACAAAGTAAATGTTTGAACAAGCTTTACTTACATATCAATATACACATCAAACTTAATACAAAATACAAAAGGGTGCTTATGATTGATATGCCTAGAAAGCTATCCAAATAGTCACTAACTTAGTACAAAAGATTTGTAGCTGTTTTGAAGTTTCTAAATGTCTTGCAAGGATCGCTAATCTTCTCGTTCTGTACCTGCGGAGGGAAAATGATGGGTTGAACTACACAGCATAGTGGCTAATATATTTATAACCATTGACAATGAGCCACACATTCAAACATATAGTGAATATTAATATAGGCATACACGTCTTATCTTAATCTAGCAATGTAAGTTCAACATTCACAATTCTAATTCACAACTCATAATTCAATACATCATCACATAAAACATATTGGGTGTAATTTAACATCAAAGCATAACACTCAAATTTCATCATAACTCAACATATCAAAATGCAAATGTAACATCCCAAGATCACCTGCTTACAGATATTGTCCGTTTTGGGCCTTGGCCCAGCCAAACCCTCACGATTTTGCTCTTTCCGAGGCCTTCCCATGAGGTCACCCATCCTAGTACTATTCTTGCCCAAGCACATTTAACCGCGAAATTTTGATGGGATCCGGTGCATTAGACCATGGAAAACACTTTTATAAAGGAGAGGTATCCGTATCCTTATAAGGCGTACTCCGTTCCCCTCTCCAACCGATGTGGGATCTCACACTCTCTCCACCCCCTTAGGGCCCTACCCTCTTTGGGGTCCAGCCTAGCTGACACAACGGTTCGGGTACCGACTCTAATACTACCTGTAACATCCCAAATCACCCGCTTACAGATATTATTCGCTTTGGGCCTTGGCCCAGCCAAGTCCTCACGGTTTTGCTTTTCTTAAGGCCTTCCCAGGAGGTCACCCATCCTAGAACTACTCTCACCCAAGCACATTTAACCTCGAAGTTCCTATGGGATCTGGTGTATTAGGCCATGAAAAACGCATCTATAAGGTAGAGGTATTCATACCCTTATAAGGCGTACTCTGTTCCCCTCTCCAACCGATGTGGGATCTCATACTCTCCACCCCTTTAGGGCCCAGCCCTTGTTGGGATCCAGCCTAGCTGGCACAACGGTTCGATTACCGACTCTGATACCACCTGTAACATCCCAGATCACCCGCTTACAGATATTGTCCGCTTTGGATCTTGGACCAGCTAAACTCTCACGATTTTTCTTTTCCCGAGGCCTTCCTAGGAGGTCACTCATCCTAGTACTACTTTCGCCCAAGCACATTTAACCTCGAAGTTCTGATGGGATCCGGTGCATTAGGCCATAGAAAATGCGTCTGTAAGGGAGAGGTATCCGTACCCTTATAAGGCGCACTTCGTTCCCCTCTCTAACCGATGTGGGATCTCACAGTAAATACACAACAAATAGCTCAAGGGTTCCGTGGAACGAAACGGATAAACTGAAGTTTACACCATAAACGAAACGAGTCCACTTTTTGAATCTCGTATACCACAAGCGGGCAGCCAGGAGAAGGTTTTATGTAGACGTGTACGTGACTACGAAACGGTTCCACTCTTGCCCAAACACAATCAACTCTCATGCTCAATTCAATCAATCACAAATTCATATTCTCATGCTTTTTCTTCTTTTCATTTAAATCAAAATGCCATGATACAATTACAAAGCATAGCATAATCATACTCGCAATTCAATTATATCAAAATGTCATACATCTTTCAATGCATAACATAAAACACATTATAATGCATTTTTCACATCACAGCAATTCACAATTTAGAAATTCAAGCATACACACACACACACATAGGCACATTGCCCATTTACACAATAACCATAAATATTTTACTCACCTTATTTTGATTGAAAATCCAAACTCAATTGTGCCCTTCCTTTTGCTCTTGGGTAGGTTTTTCTTGATTTCTTAACATAACCAAAATTCTCATTCAATCCAAATTCAAATGGAAATCCCCTAAAACTTTCATAATCACAACAAATGAAATCAACACAAATCAAGCTTAAACCTAACCTACCTATAGTCCATCTAGGTTAGAAAACCCAAAACCTAGTTTAGAAACCCTAAAATCAAATGGGTTCTCTTACGCCATCTTTTTCCAACACTACACCCATTCATTCTCTACACAAAACCCCTTTCTCTGTCTAACTCCTTCTCTAACAAATCAAGAAGAAAAAGATGATTAACTTACCTTAACAAGCTTGATTTCCTCTTCTTTTCTTCTTCTTTCTTTCTCTCTCACGATTTTCTCCTTTCTCTCTTCTCTCCCACGGTTTTTCTCTTCTCTTCTCTCTTTCCCACGTTTTCTTCTTCCCTCTTTGGCTGCTCACGAATTTTCTTCTTCTCTTAATTAAGTCAAGACCATTTGTTTGGTCTTTCTTCCCATTTTTCCCCTCATTTAACTAGTCCTTCCATATTTACCCCTCTTTCATTTAATTTGTTTTTGTCTACTAACCCTTTTAACCCATTAAACACCATATTAATTCTAACACTTCATTCTAATTTCTAATTTCTATTCATACTTGCTAATTTAATGGACTAAACTTTTAAAAAATAATCAAACAAATAAATTGATAATAATTAAAAGAAAATTTCGGGGTCCAACACAATGAATATGAGATATTCGGTCTAGTGCAACTCATTGCATGCATTAGACTTCCAATTATACTAGCATATTCAATTTATATAATTGGACTACCTTCATTGTCGTGCAACGTAAAGTTGGGATCAAAAGGAGTACTTACCTCTTTCACATTCAAATGTTGATATTTCTTGAGGATTTCCTCAACATAATATATTGAGAGAGTGCAAAACCCTTATTATATTTCTTAACTTTAATGCCTAAGATAGTATCTACTTCACCGAGATCCTTTATCTTGAATTTAGAAGAAAGATACTTCCTAGTTTCAACCACACCTTTATATGTAGGACTAACAATGAGCATGTCATCTACATAGAGACAAATGATCACTCCATACTCTTCATTAAATTTAGAATAAATGCACTTATCAGCATTATTATATCTAAATCCATATGAGAGTAAAGCAGATTCAAATTTCTCATGCCATTGTTTAGGTGTCTGTTTCAAGCCATATAATGACTTGACTAGCTTACATACTTTCTTTTCATTTTCAGGCAGCACAAAGCCTTCTGGTTGTTGCATATACACTTCTTAATCTATATCACCATTTAAGAATGTTTTCTTTATATCCATTTGGTGTACATGAAGGCTATGGATTAAAGTTAAAGCTAAAAGTACTCTTACCGATGTAATTTTAGCAACCGATGCATATATGTCAAAGTAATTGATTCCTTCCTCTTACCTAAAACCTTTAGCTACTAACCTTGCTTTATAAGTTAGAATAGTATCATCTATGGAATATTTCTTTCGAAATACCCACTTACAACCAATTGGTTTGGACCTGTGAGGTAAATCAACTAGAACCCAAGTATTGTTAGACAATATTGAGTCCATTTCATCATTTATAGCTTCTCTCCAAAATCCCATATCCCTTGATTTCATTACTTCACTAAAGGTTTTAAGATCTTCCTCTACATTTAATAAAACCGAAGTTTTATTTAGTAAAGTATCCTTATTGCCTTTAACTAAGAAAACAATAGCTTGAGAAGAAATAAATCTGAAGGCAGATATTTTCCCTTCCTTTGACGTTGACTCCTCCAAGGTTCACTTGGAGGGTCTACACTTGGTCTTTTTAACGCACTTGAGAGTTCAACACTTGGAGAAGGAGTAGGTCCATTTAATGGATCCTTATTTACCATTGAGTCTTTAAGAAACAAATCCTCAAAGAACTCAACATCTCTTGATTCTACAATCACATTAAAGTCAACTTCTAGTAGCCTATAAGCTTTAGAATTGTCTGTATAGCCCACAAACACACTTTGTGCTCTTGGTTCCAACTTTGTTTTTGTGTTGTCAGGGACTCTATAAGAAACTACACAGCTGCAAACTTTCAAATATGACAACTTTGGCTTCCTTCCTTTCCATACTTCATATGGAGACACTTTAGTCTTTAAGGATGTAATTCAATTATGCAAATGACATGCAACTAACAAAGCCTCACCCCACAAGTTTTTTTTGACAAACTCGAACTCAATAAGATATAATTAACTATCTCTTGCAGAGTTATATTTTTCCTTTCAACCAAACCATTTTGCTGGGGAGTATATGGTGCACTAGTTTGGTGTATGATACCATTTTGTTCACAAAATTTTGAGAACTCATTAGAGAAGTATTCTCCTCCTCTATCACTTCTCAAAATTTTAATATTTTTACTTAATTGATTTTCAACCAGAGACTTATATTTCTTAAATATTTCATCCTTGGTTTTCATCAAATAAACATGCACAAATCTAGTGCAATCATCAATGAAAATAATGAAATGAAAGTAATGAAGTATTTGTTATCACCTCTTATTAAAAAAAACCATTAAATTCACATATATCTGAAGGCACTAAATCAAGCAATTTTGTGTCTTTCAACTTTAGGAAAATGAATTTTTTTAAAATCTTTGCTGGTATGTATGTTTCACATTTCTTATTTACTTTGCCATTATAAGAGATTAGTCCATTTTTAGAAATATAATGAATCACTTTATGACTAATATGTCCTAATCTACTATGCCATAAAGAATAAGAAGCATCAACCAATTAAAGAGAAACATTATTCACTTTATTAAGACTAAGATTAAACATTCTATTATAAGAATATCATTTTTCTATAAGAATATCATTTTTCCTATAAAAATACCATTCTTAGCAATATTACATTGTTTGACTCAAGTACAGCCTTCAAGTCCTTCTTGTTCAGGATATCTACAGAAACAAGGTATTTGATCACATCCGAAACATGAAGCACACTAGTGAGCGCCAACTTTTTGCCAAAAGTGAATAGAAAATGCACATCTCCCTTTCCATACACCTTGGCTTTCACACCATTGGCCATGACCACTTTATGTTCTTCAAGAACTTCATAGTTCTTGAATTGGTCCTTGTTATTACACACTTGAATTGCTACACCAGAATCGTACCACCAATCCTTAGAAGGAATTGATGTTGCGATGTGAAGTTCCATCACAGTACCAAGAGTCAAGGTTGCCACAATTTCTGCACATTCATCAACAAGGCTTGCACTAGGAACATTGTTTCCTTTTTGCTTCTTCTTGGATCTGCAATCAACTTTATAGTGCCCTTTTTTCTACAATTGTAGCAAACCTGATTCTTTTTCTTGTCTTTAGCATAAGCATTTTCAAGTTTCTTCCTTTTAGAACTGTTGGATTTCTTCTCATCCACAAAATTCACCTTTGGATCTCTTTCCACTTCTTTTCTTTGAAGAATTCTTGCACCTTCTTCAATTCGAAGATGCTTCAAAACATTACCGATAGTTAAAATTTCATAAGTGTGCAACAACTTCTTTTGATAATCGTTCCAAGAAGAAGGCAACTTAGCAATAATTGCCCCTACTTGTAATGATTCCAAAATTTCAACACCCAAGTCTTTAAGTTTTGAAACAATCACTTGTAAATTGTGGATTTGATCCATAAGAGAGGAACCATTAATAAATTTAAACTCAAAATATCTTTTAATAAGAAACGTATATATGCCTTGCTTTTGAGATGAATATTCACGTTCAAGCAACGCCCAAATCTCCTTTGGATTCTTCACGGTGGTAAAAAGATCACAACTCTTGGAAAGGAAGCAACCTTCAGAACAGTCATATCTATTCACTACAAGTCACAACCCTTGGAAAAAAAAGTAACCATTCAAAACAGTCACGTCTATTCACTACAAGTCATAACTCTTGGAAAGGAAAAAACCCTTAATTTCTAAGTTTGACTTTAACTACGTATATCACAAACTAATTTCCAACATAAACTTGATCATCTCATTTATATAATTTATACCAAGCAATCCCTTGCATTGTTGAACATTCAAATAATTAATGCAAAAGTTTCCAATATGAATGTTCAATCAAATAAGCAAATGGATAATTTTTAATGTAGAAGATAGTATCTATTTATTGATTAAAATGAGAGGTTTTTGTTTTTATATATTTGTATATAGGCATTTCCCTATATACTATTAAAACAAGTCATCTCATATTTGCATATATCTTACGCTTTGCAATTGAATGTGAGCTACTACCATTCACTGTTTTTAAAACCGGACCGGACCGACCGGTCCGACCGGTCCGACTGGTGATCGGTCGGCTAGTCGGTCCGGTCCACATCTAAAAACCGGTCATTAATTGGACCAGTTCGAACCGGTGAAAACCGGTCGGACCGGTCCTGTACGAAAATTTTTTATTTTTTTTATTTTTTTGGTATTTTTTGATATTTTTTAATATTTTTAATATTATATATAATTAAATATAATTATTGCATAATTATGACGTCACACCGGTTCGACCGGTGGTTAAACCGGTCAAACCGGTGACCAGTAAAACCTCCGGTTCGATGACCGGTCCGATTTTGAGAACATTGCTACTATTAATATTACATCGTCATTTTTTAGTTACCTTATGATACAAGGCTTTTAACCACCCTCTTCCTTGGATATGGAATTAAATTATTACCCAGGAAGCAAAATTGACATTGTGGTTAAAACACAAATAAGTACCATATTATTGTCCATTTCTTTTATTCCGCCGTTTTACCAATCATAATATACTAATGAAAAAGGTGCAACTAATAATTTACGCTTATTTCACTATCAGGAAGCATTGTATGATTTGAAACTTGAATAAGAAAGATGATAAATTAATTGATATGTATGTACAAAAGATGACTTCATATAATTGGGGACAACTTATGATTTGAATAAAGTCCCTCTTCTTGTGTATCTGAAATTTTCGGAGGTAAAGACAACTTGCGGCTTTAAATGGTCTAGTGGGGACCAACGCTATGGCTCCTCTATTAAATTTAAGGTGCACATAACGTAGTCAAAAAAGGAAGGAAGGAAAACTACATGGATGATGCCCACCGCCACCAGACTATTTGACTTAAAAGAGTGATGTGATGCCTATTAAATGGTATCCCTTTTGGCTAGTTAAGAATAGGAAATTCAAATGGATCAAGTTATGTCCAATAATTTGTGGAATGGGGAGCGGTGACTTTTCCTTGTACATTCTTAGGACCCAACCTTAATGCAACCTAACCTGACCCTTATTTACCAGGATTTGAACTCTCAATCTAGTAAGTTTTTGTAAATTATAACTGAAATTATACTGATTCTGTAACTGAAATTTGTGAAGGGACCATTGCGGCTAATGGATTTAGTAAAAAGAATACAGTCGGGTAATTTCCTGATGAACTTGAGGAAGATATTATCGGCTACTAACTTGAATTGACATTTGAGCCATCTTTATCTTTTCAGACCAGTTGATCTCTCAAGTGGAATAAACTAAGAAGAATCGCCTTTTTGTGTCCTCATTCGTTGGAGTTGAGGAGTCATGTATTTCAAATGATATGGATCATCTTTTGGGCATTGATATACAGCCAAAAATTCGTTCCTCGTTCAAGGTAGGAGCGCACGTGTCTTAACTTTTGCGCTACCCATTCGATACAAGTTTGGCTAAGCACAAAGAAATTTGCCTCTAAAAGACGAGTCCAGATCTCTTATTTAATATTATAGTATTTTATTGTGTCTAATAAATTTTAACTATTTATTTATGTGAGTCCTGTATAAAATTTACGTGGAGCCCGTAAAATAAATGGCTAAGATTTTATGAGACAGAATAAGACAAAATAAAACTGGACAAAAAATTTAAACTTCCCAAAGACTTGGACTTGACAAAATGACGCAGGATCCATGAGACCCCAATCAAGTTGCAGCGTTTTCTTTTTTCATTCAAAATGGTCCTCTGCGCATTGATTTGTCAAATATAAGTAATAATTAATTCTCAGAAAGAAAAAAAAAACTGTGGCTGATACACTGCTAACTAAGAATCTTCTCACATTATTTCATACAATTTTAACACGAAAGAAAATATGTTAGAGTTGGACTCTTCACTCTCCGCTCTATCTTTCGAATCTAGATCTTCTGTTTAGTTTTATAGTATCTTATTTTGTTCCATAAATTTCAGTCATTTATTTACGTAAGTTTTATATGAATCTCGCACAAATAAATATAAGACTCATATAAATAAATGTTTAAAATCTACTAGATAAAATAAAATATTATAAAATTAGATAAAAAATCTTGTCTTTCTTCTTTCCGGCAAAAAAAATGTCACGTCAACCGACTGTCAGGTCCGTCGTGTGGACTATTATATGAGCCTCATCATAGTCCAGAGCACATGTGCTCTTTCTTGCCTTCTATATACTTTTGGTCTCTTTCAAAAAGAGAAGCTACATCTTGTTAGAAATAAAGAATTATCCCAACGCATCTGTGAGCGAAAAAGATGGCCAAGTTCTCTGTGTTGACTTCTTTGGCCTTTCTGTTAATTTTTGGGTTCGTCCATGGCTCTTCAGCGAAGCATGATGATGCGATTGGGATTTATGACCTCAAGAAAGGAAATATCTCCCTGAAGCTCACCAACTATGGTGCCCACGTCATATCTGTGTTTGTCCCTGACAAATACGGTATGTCTCTTCTTAACTTTGTTGACCCATTTTCCTGAACTCCATGCTCTGATTCCTCTGCTTCTGAGTTAACTTTGTCCACCCATTTGTTCAACTCTATGCTCTGATTCCTCTGCTTCTTACTTAAATTTGTCCACCCATTTTCTTGAGCTCTATGCTCTGATTCCACTGCTTCTTAGTTAACTTTGTACTCAAAATTCTTTTCAAGATACGAACGTAGCTCCTTAGTTTTACTTATTTTTCTTTTGTGGTTTCTGATCATCAGGAAAAATCGCTGATGTGATATTGGGATATGATTCTATCAATGAGTACAAGGTGAGTGTTCTGCCTATCTATGAGTTCACTTCTTTCCCCGATTACGGTAGCTTCATTTTTCCTAAGAGAAGTGAAATAACAATTTTCCAACCTAATGTAGCTAGTCCACGTTGTCGATCATTATCCCTTTCTTTCCCTTCTGGACAACATAGGATAAGCAAATTAGAATAAGATCAAGTTACTTGCAGTAAAACCTGTCGTTTCCAATTCCTTCTTCCAATAACGTGAACCATATTTTCGTAATTACAGACCTGAAATTTTTTAAATGTGCTTCATTGGTGCACCAAAAACGACAGGTAAAATATTTTATACCACAGATCATTGGGATAGTAGTTGTATCTCTGCCTGCAAGTTGTATAGTCTGTAAGGAAAATAAAGCAACTTAGTTGCTTCTTTTCCTATGTATTTTTCCTTTATCGTAAATTGATCTTGCTCTCAAATAATTTTCCTACTTTGGTAGAACAAGCATAAGACTGGGTATAGAGTGTGGCCTACAACTTCTGATCCTGAATTTCCTAGTGGCTCAGCTTCAGCATATAATAATATCTGTAATTGGCAGCTATCAAATGTCATTCTTACGTTTGGAACTTTGGATAAAGCTAACATAATTCTCACCGCCCAATTGGTAATTGTTAAAGCAACTAGTTTTTCCTTCTTGGACGCTTTAATTCCTGACCTGATTAATTAATTAAAACTCCCTCTTAACATTCTTTCCCAAACAGGCAGATTCTGCATATTTTCCTTTTCCTATATTGTCCGAAAACTTCCCTCAAATGCCAAATCTGTCTTTGGCTCCCAACTTTTCCATTCGAAATATAATTCAACTATGAATTATACATGTTTTCAATTCATTTAAGCAATTTGTGAGTCTTTCATCATCATCATTGTTGCTAACTATGGTGCATAAATGCACATGGATTAATCTTCTCTATGTATAGAAAACTGGAGACCATCCAAAGCCAAGCTTTTATGCTTACACTTGTCTTTGAACTTAGCAAAGCCAAGCTGTTATGCTTACACTTGTCTTTGAACTTAGCACTCAATGCAACTAAGTTACTTTTTCTTTTTTCCTTATTCTAATGGGATAAGATTGACTATACTAGAGCAAGTCCTTTGAACTGGAAGTTTAAACTCGATTGGATTTATGCAGAATGACACATCAAACTTCGGTGCCACCGTTGGACGAGTCGCAAACAGAATTGCTGGTGCTCAATTCACTCTTAATGGGACTCGGTACAAACTCGTCCCTAATGAGGGCAAGAACATGCTTCATGGTATATGCACAAGTTTAATTCTCTCTTCTCCTTCTGATTTTGTTTCAGTAGAAATTAAAAATATTTCTACGTACATGAATTGCAGGTGGACCTAAAGGATTCAGTAAGGTGATTTGGAAAGTAAAAAAGCATGAACCAGAGGGTCATGCCCCTTACATTGACTTCACCTACAAAAGCTATGATGGTGAAGAAGGTTAGAACTTATCGCCAAGGCAACATACATGTTGAGTTCTGGGTGGATCGGGTCCACCGCTATTTTACATGATGTGCTCATATTGAAATAACTTAAAAGTGTTTTTCAGGATTCCCTGGTGAGGTCCATGTGATTGTGCGCTATCAACTGCTCGAGAGAAACAGGTTGAGCATTATAATGAAAGCAAAAGCTGTTAACAAGGCTACTCCAGTCAACCTAGCAAATCATGCCTATTGGAACCTTGGTGGTCACAACAGTGGTGATATATTGGCAGAACAAATTCAGATTTTTGGTTCCCACTACACTCCTGTTGACAGCAAGCTGATTCCCACTGGAAAAATCGAGTTTGTGAAAGGAACGCCTTATGATTTCCTGAACCCCAGCACCATTGGAAGCAAGATTCAAAAGCTACCTAATGGCTATGATATCAACTATGCACTTGATGCAAGTGGAAGCAAAAAGTTGAAGAAAGCAGCAATTGTGCATGATAAGAAATCAGGAAGAGTGATGAAACTGTATACAAATCAACCTGGTTTGCAGTTTTATACAAGCAACACTTTGACTCAGAAAGGAAAAGGTGGGTTTGTGTATAAGCCTCATGCAGCTCTGTGCTTAGAGACTCAAGGATATCCTGATGCTGTGAATCATCCCAACTTCCCTTCACAGATTGTGACTCCTGGAAAGCCCTACAAGCATTACATGCTAATAAGTTTTACGACTTCGTGAAAGAGTTCAGCAGAAAAGTAAGAGGAGAATCCTGCTTTTTCATTTACGTCTTTGGTGTATTCTGAAAACACCGCTGCGTTTTGTTCCATCATTTTGAGATCATGCAGCATTAGTCTCGAAGAAATTAATAAGTTGATGCAAACATTGTCAAACACTCTTTACTTGAGACGCATATGCGGGCTTCTTAGATTTTTCTAACATTTCTTCGGTGAGTTCATTGATTGCTAGCGATTATATATAAATAGGTCCCAAATTAGTACCGGGCTAAACAATTCAGTTGGGTGAATCACTGGACAGAAAAAGTTGTTTGAAGCACAAGGTATTATCACCAAATTTCCTAAATCAAATCAAACTTGATCATATTATTCTATACCCTAGAAAAAGATGGTGACATTAAATTTTCACTAGTAATAAAAGATTGAGCATCAATTGCGTAATGCCTTGTGTGTTGAAGGATAAGCCTTCCTGCGTAATCATTGCATAAGCAAAAGTACTCAATTAGATTCTAATATTTGTATTAGAATTTATTTAAAACAAATTTTGATAAGTTTTATCTGTCCGAGTGCTTTTTATATAAAGTTTTGATAAATTATTACCTCCTATTGTCTTTTAGGAAAAAGAATAGTCAATAAATAGTGATAAAAATGTTGGATAATTTAATTCACGTAACCAACATGAACTGCAGTTTGAAAATGATATCTTGGATAAATATAATGTGCCCTTTGAAAATCTTTGAATCTGGAAAATCTAAATCAGAAAGAAAAAGTTAAATTTACCTATGCAGAAGAATGTCCTAACAAAATACAAAACTTTTGTATAAAGAATTCACCGTATATGACATTCAAAAGAATCTAATTTAAATTCACAGTTAGCACATAGGAGGTGTTAGGTATTGCGTGTACTAGAATGAGATGAAACACATTATAGGAGTTGACTAAATAATACTCCAATCAAAATCTCTGTTGAAATTTCTTTGAAGATCTTATTTTGAAGTTTCTTTTATTTTTGTCTCTCCTCTAGCTTACAATATAAGGACCAAGCCACTCTCACAGGATAGACTTGTAGACATGGATGATATATATACACATATATATAACATTAACATATACTTTAAATTGAATATTTGATGAACTAATTGTTCGAAAATTAGGATGGGATCTGATCCCAATCACAGTGGAATAAATACAAAAAAAATTTCTTATTTTGATTTCCTAAAAGCCAAGATCACTTTAATTCTATAAAATGATTAACAAGTAAATCATAATAAAGCATGAATATTAGTTCGTACCGTATTCTAAAACTTGCTCATATTCTTGTTGTATCCCTCGAATCGTTTCCGAAACTGATCCATCTCAATCACCATAGTCACACAAGTGTCTGGCCTCTAATGATATTCACAGAATAGGTTGAAAGAACTCTTTAACTCTTACAAAGAAGGTTAAGCAAGAAGTGCTAATTCCATTAAAGCTTAAGCCTATTTATAATAGATTTTGAATATTTTAGTAATTTAATTGAAATTAAATTTTAATTTCAATTAAACTCTAATTAAAATTATAAATTAAATACCAATTATGCCCAAATAAGATCTAATATCTCATATTGATCCTTATTTATTAAATATTTCATATTTAATCATAATGTTTTTCAAACTTTACATTCAAGTCCAACTTGATAAAATATCTTTGCTCTCTTCAACCCATTCTTTATGTGAAACCTATTAGATTCCTAAATATGTTGACAATGATTATAAATTTTAATTTTAATTAATAATTAGAATTAGATAAATAAAAAATCTTTTAATTTATCTTTAATTCTCCAATTAAACAATTTATAATTATAGAACAAGATTGGTGTTTAACAAGACATCATGACCACCCAAATATTTAGGAATGTCAAAGTAGTTTTGACTAACCTTTCTTACATGATTTTTCCATATAATTGAATCCTTTTATCATATAGTGTTCCCGTTAGACATAGAGCATGAAAGCAATGTCTACTCTATTTTGAGTCTAATCATATTAACTGTCTAACATTAGCTGTTAATTTAATTAATGACATTTATAAACTATTTACAAAACGTCATTTCATCTTGGATAAGGATTTCCCGAATCAATACTGATCAAGAACAATAGAATATTCTCCCTAATTACTTTAGGGTAATGAATCATATCTTGATCACTCAAGTACCTCCATATAATTCATGCTACAACCGATGATTGTCAACTGAATGACCTATGATTATAATGGGTCATAAGTAGTATCAAAATATAGCAATCCCTATACAAGATAACTTTAGAGATCTTAGGTCAAAGAATCACTTACACAATCATTACAATGAAAATTTCTATAGATATACAAGTAATTTTCCAAATGAATTTCTTATATCGGGTCTATTTAATGAACTTGTTCTCTGAAAAGCACTCACACGTTTATTTAAGTATCTTCACACTTTAGTCTATGAGATTGACTACTTTTTTCATAAGAAAAAAATAACATGTGTTAGCCTTTTTACGTTATATTAATGTCCAGTCATAATAAAACAATGACTAGGAACAATTTAGGGATAATACATAAATGCAATATGAATCTTATAATTATAATCTCATTTGTAATATATAATTATCTCATAAACTTTATTATACATTTAAACATGTATAAGATAAAGAATGCCTTTAAATAATTGTCACTAAACTATAGCCAAACTGATTAGTTATAGGGGATAAATCAACACTAATGTCTGGGATTGAGTTCATCAAGGATGTTGTATATAAATAGGATATTGCAATTTCGTATTTTGATTGACTAGATTGACTTATTATATACACATAGAATTATATATTTTGCTAAGTGTAAGTTCAAAGCATGTCTTGCTTCTACAACTTGGAGATTCGACAATTCTACCAAATTAAGCATTCCTAAAGAAGTGTGGGGGCAAATCAATGATGGAGAACAAAACGCTCGTTGTTAGGAGTTTACATTTCAAAAAGAAGTTAGTGAATAAGGATAATCAAAATGGTAGACAAGAAAGGCTTTTATTGAATAATTTTGCAAATGAATTCGTATGGTCGTATTATTCTTGAGATTTTAAAGAAGAATTAAAAAAACCACAATGAGATAACTTGAAGGGAAAGAAAAAAGACATAGTTCTTTTATTTTTTAGTCTCACTTGTCACGTAATATACATATCCGACAAAGGGCCACATAGAAAAAGGTCACATATGCTTTTTTGTGACAAAGAATTAACAGAGAAATTAAATTGAGGTTCAAATTAAACATTTTGAAAATGTTAAGGTTCTTTTTGAATGTGTTGAAATGTTTGAGTTTAAATTGAACTCTGATGAAAATATTAATGTTTAATTTGACCCTTTTATCCCTTTAGGAAAATATTAAAGTTTAATTTGACCCTTTTATCTCGTTATATAATCATCTTTTGTGCTTTAATATATTTAAGTTCACCCTGACTAGCCCTTGATGGTCAATAGTCCCAAATAGGACAAACAATCTAACCCGCTTTAATTTACAGTATAGCTAATTGAAGACAGGATTCCAAGTACAAATTAAACTATCCAAGCATGACTACATAGCCTAAAATTGCGAGTATGTTTATTTCTACTGTAATTTTCAATTTTAAATTTAGTAAAAAAATTCATTTGATTGGTTAACAAAATTGCTATTTTTTCTAGTACTTTCTTAGTTTCCTCTAACAAATATCATGTTTTATTATAAAGGCAAGATATCTTTTATGGCTATATGTAAATTTTGCTCCTTAACATTTGCATCAAAATTTAAGTTAGACCATAATATTTGACAATTTACAAAGAATTTAACTAATTGAAAAAATTTAAAATAGCCCTCCAATTTTTTTTAAACAGCCACATTAATGGCTGAAATAGAACCCTTAAAAGTAATTCCTAATTACTTTGGAGATTTAGGGTTTTAGAAATTATATATTCTCAATTTTCTATTACTTTATGCAACTCTGCTCTCACTTCCTTCTTTATTGTGACTCATCTCACTCTTTTCTCTATAGCTCGACTTTTCCTTTATTTTACTTTTTTCTCTATGTTGTGTCTATCTCACTCTTATCTATTTGTGATTGTGGGGCAAGAACAATAGGTAAAACATACGAAGTAAGTCTAAATCTTTTAATAAATTGTTGTTCATATTATGAAGTTTATTTGAGTTTTGAAAATTAATGATATTTGTTATATCTTCTTATCTATCGTCCACAAAGAAGACAAGATTATAGACCATTGATGAGTTGATATAATCATAAGGTAAAGGTGCAATATTAGGGACTATTGTCGACCTATAAAGGTATATTAGTTGATTAAAAAAAATATTTAACTTTCTATGTGGTTCCAATTACTTATGACTCATTTGCATATGTGCAATGAAATTTGTGTTGTTCAATAAATAGATGTTTATGTTTGAGTTGTGGCTTTCTAAGTGGTCCTAGTTGTTTATATTTAAGTTATGTGTGTTGATTCTCTCTTATCTTTGGCACTATATTATTTGTTAGCATAAAATGTTTTTAAATATACAGAATTTCTGTCTTTGACTTTTCAGGTTTCTATGGTATGATTTACACTATTTCACTTCACACTAAATAAAGTAAAAAGTGGTATAAAAGTGTAAATCATATATTTAGTTAATATTTTAATAAATCATTTAAAAACCCATATCAAGATTTGATAGCTTCAAATTTTTATTTATATTATTATATAAATGAGTTAACCTTTCAATTATTAAGAATTGACAAAATTTTAATGATTTGTAGTGTTATTAACATCATAAGTTAAAATTTAATGTAATAATCAAGAAATCTATTAAATATTTTAAAAAATGTTAGAGTGTGATTTAAATTTCAAAATATTTACCTTTGAAGAAAAGCTAGTACTTGAGTAGCATTCCACATTCTTCATGAATACAAAACTATGTAGTAGGAAAACAAGCCTATAAATATATACATTCAAAGCCAATTCAAGTTCGGCAATTTGAAGAAGTTACAAATAGGTTGAAGAAGCATAAAACTGTTATAGCTTAACTATAACATATTCCACCTCCAACTACTAAGATGGATGACTTTGAGGCGAACGATAGAGTTGAAGGTGTTGTCAACTACCCGGGAGAGCTAAACCTAACGGTGACAGAAAAGGAAGAGGAGGAAGAATGAGAGATAAGGAGGCAACAAGTTTGGCGTAGGATATAAAAAAAAAGAGTACAAAGTATTGGTGGATATTAATATGAGTAGTATTAAGACGCTAATACTGCCTTTTATAGGGAAGATAAATCTAGATGCGTACCTAATGTAGAAAAAAGTGTAACTACTTTTTGATTGCTATAATCTTTCAAAAGGAAAAGAAGATTAAACTAGTTGCTACAAAATTTAGTGACTATGTTGTAGATTGTAGATAAGGAAGCAACAATGATTTGATTTATTTATGGAATGAATCCAAAAATTAACAATATCATGGAGATACACCATTATATAAAGTTAGAAGATTTAATGCATACAACCAAGAAGGTGAGAGACAAATCAAAAGGAGACATGTTAACCATTTTAATGTTTGTAGTTTAAGTTCTTCATCATGAAGCAAGCCATAGAGTGAAGAAGAAGAAAAAGCTCCAAAGCTACATTATGAAATAATTAAACTGAAAATGCATAGGTAACATGGAGCGAAAGTTAAGATTGATTCCTCTTCAATAAATAGGAACCGAGATGTTCAGTGCTTCAAGTATTTGGGGAGAGGACAGATAATTCCATAATTTCCTAATAAGAGAGTGATAATGATGAGAGAATTGAAAGAGTATGTATCTGTAAGCAAAGAGAAGGTGGATGATGATAATCATAGTTAAAAAATGATAACGGTAATAACTATAGTATAAAATTTAAAGAGAGAAGATTGTTGATCATTAGAAAGGCATTGAGCATACATATGGTAAAGGATTCAAGTAAATGAATAAAAAAAACAAAATTTTTTTTTTTGATACTAGATGTATAGTTAAGGATTGAGTGTATAACATGATTATAGATAGAGCAATATGTGTTAATGTGGCTAGTTTGGAGTTATAGAGAAGTTACAACTGCCAACTATAAAACAACCCAAACCATACAACCTATAATCGTTAAGTCAGAGCGGAAAGGTTAAGGTAACAAAAAAGGTGTTCATTTATTTCTCGATTAGGCGATATAAGGATGAAGTACTTTCCAATGTAGTTCTCATGCAAGCAAGACACATTCTTTTGGTGTGACTGTAAAAATTTGATATGAGAGCCATATATGATAAGTATAAGAATATATATTCCTTTTTTTTTCATAAAATGCAAATTATTTTCAACATGAGTTTTGAAATGTTGAAATTGAAGAAAGGATTGAGATTTGTGAGATCAAGGAAAGATCCATGTGTAACGACTACAGTCATTAATAAAAATAATAAAATAACGATTTCTAGAAAAGGGGAGGGACAGAGAGGATCTCTAAATATCACAATAAACAAGGTGGAGAGGTGCTATAGAAACTCAAGTAGACAATGGAAATAAAAGTCTAGTACTTTTTCCTTGAAGACAATAAGTACAATTATTTAAAACATTTGAATTCTTAGACAAAGTAGGAGACAAGCTAGAATAGAGTAGCAAAACATAGATGGCTGAGTCGTTGATTTCATAAGGAAAGCGGATCATAAGTGATTATAAGAGCAAAAATATTGTTGAAGTGGAGAAGCGCTTTCATGGGATAAAAATTATTATGGATAGAACCTGCAAGTAGTAGTATCTTGGTTTATAAATCCTTCACAAAGTAACCAAAAGGGTTAAGTTTAATAAAACATGAGTTATCTTTAACAAACTTACCAACAAACAGAAGATTATTAGTAAGATGTGGAATAATTAAAATGTTATCAAGATGAAGTATATGAGTATGAGTGGAAAAAAATGATATTACCAGTAAAGGAAATTAGAAGAGTTTGACCATTAATAACAATTACTTAGTTAGAACCAGTATACAGAGTTGTGAAGTTCATAAGTTGTGAATTGGGGTTCAGGTAAGAAGTGACACTAATGTCAAAAAGTCATTCAATAATGATATTAGAGGTAATATGGGAGTTATCAAGTGAATACTAAAGATTTAGGGCAATAAAGGTTGTAAAGAGAGTGTTGGGATCAGTAGAGGGTGTAAATGGACGATTTTGAGATTTTGAATATGAAAAATAACAATGAGCAACTATATGGCCCCATTTTCAATAAATTTGACATTTTGAATATGAAAAATAACAATGAGCAACTATATGGCCCCATTTTCAATAAATTTGACAGTGAGAAAAGGATTTTGTGTGATATTTGGGCTTGAAAATTGATTAGAATTATTGGATTGGGCCTGGTGGGAATTAATGGAAATAGAATGAAATGGGCCAATTTAAATAAAAGATCTATGTATAGGTTGACAATGGGCTAGTGAAGGTCCATGCAATGATTGAAGGTGGGTTATGCCTAGAGGTCTATGGGCAGAAATATGAGGCCCGTATAAACACTCTGAAAAAAAAGTCTAATGTCATTAGAGCTAAGCCAATTGTGGTATCTTCCTCGTCAACCTCTTAAAGCGTCACATCCAATTAAGTTGTGAAGGAAATGTCCACCGGTGGGAAAGGTCGTAAGGGCTATGTCCGATGAAGCAGGAACTTGATAGGAGAGAAGGTATTGTTAAGGGATTTATGTCATCGAAGGAGTTAACGAGTCTCTGTGCTCTAAGACAATGATAAACAATTCGTAGTTTAAGGGTAGTCCATTTAAGGTGAAAAACATAAGATCACATTGGAGATTTTGTCCCCTATATCAATATGAGAGACAGAGTAGAGATCATTGATTGTTGAAGATCCTTTCTTTAGTGTATGATTATCGTTGGAGAAGAGAACGCTACGAGCTAGATTGTTGCATGAAATATCATTCTAAGCTAAGCCAAAGATCATGAGTAGCTTGGTGTCTGAGAGCAAGGCCAACAGTGGAAGCAGATAGAGAGACAATAAGAAAAGAATGAACAAGTCTATCCATTTTTTGTCATTTGATAAATTCAGTTGAAGAAGAATCGTCATCTAGAGCTAAAACAAAACCATCGACGTAGTAAAGAAGATTGGATGTTGTAAGTATAGCATGTATTTGAGTTCTCCAGATAAGATAATTTGATGAGTCCAGGTGGATGATTACAAAATTAGTAATGCTGTTGAAGGATAAAGTGGATGAATTTGATTCTTCCATTATTGTGAATTTTGTGTCTATGTTTGTGAATTTGAGTATGTGTGTGTGTGTTTCTAGATTTTGAGAGTGATTGAAACTAGAGTATTTGTTTCTGGATTTTTAAAAAAAGTGAATGGTGTGAAGAACTAATTTTTGAGCTCTGGTACTATGATAAAGTAATGAAGAAGAGTAGATTTTATTTATTTTTTATATTTTCTGAATACTTGTACACATATAAATATACAAAAATTGTTGTATATGAAAAACTATAATCAAATACAAAATTGAAGTTTATCTAGGTAGGATTACGAAGATGCATAATGTTAGTTGAGATATTTCACTGGTGTTATGAGGAAATATGATGGAAATATAGCTTTTAAAGACATAGTTAACGCAATTGAAGACTTTTTGACATGAAATATTGCGTCGGAACTAGCAATTATTGCAGTGTTTACAAAACACAACTTGCTAGTAGAAAAATGGTTGCCTTGAAAAAGTTCCATTGACTAGGAGCTGAAGTTGAGGAGCCAGGAGTTAACAGGTGTTTGAAGAATGAGATAAAAATGTTGATAGAAATACCCCATAAGGACATTGTGAAGCTTCATGGATTATGCTTGCACAAACATTCCATGTTCTAGTCTATGAATACATGGAGAGAGGAAGCTTATTTTATGCTCTAATAAATGATATTATGGTTGTTGAATTGGATTGGAACAAAAGAGGGAACATAATCAAAGACATAGCTTCTGTTATGCTTTTATCTTACCTTCATTATATAAGGAAAGGTGAGCAAGTTAGTTGATTTTTTCGTAAGCCAAAAATAAAGTTAAAGTCTATATGTAAGTTTATAATATCGAGTTAAATTTTTTTGTCCAATTTTATCTTGTTTAGCCTTGTCTAATGTCCAAAATGACATCATTTTGGCTATTGAACATGAGTTTAAAGACTGTCCAACTCGTTTTAGGCATTGGATAGGGTTTGCAGAGGATCCCACTCTACAATCATGCGAAATCACAAGGTCTTAAGATGGAAAGTACAAATGTTTCCCAAAGATTTGCTGCGAGAGTTGCAAACTCTAAAGCCCAAATCAAACCTTTCTATGAAGTTGGACCACTCACACAAAAAAAAAAACAACTATGTACAGTGCAGATACAAACTCTATGTCTACCTTTCTTTGATGTGTTGCTAGGCCTTCAAAAAATGAATGTAAAAAAGTGGAAGGGATTGCATTGTTGTTCTAGCATTAAATGGGAGATATAATATGCAAATATGACCCTACATGGATTTTAAATGGTTAAAACTGAAATAATCAAGTAAAAAATCTAAACTTAAATTAATTAGTATAATTTTAGGTGTTTCACAGTAGGAGGATAAGATTAAAATGTATAGGGATTAAAAAAAAAGAACTTTATGTATTTTAAAATGATAATAAGTGAAGAACTTAAATTGACAGAAAGAAATTCTTTGTATCATTTTCTAAATTCTTATCCTGTGCGAGAGAATCTCGTCTACTAATTTTACTCTTTTGTCTATTAATTTGGGGATAAGATCTTCTGGCATAGGATAGGAAACCAGGGAAATAGCACTGAGAATCCCATCCCTAAATCGAATCGTTGCAATTTTTTATACAATATGAAAAGAAGATCGAAGGGGAGAAATAAAATTTGAAATTGGTAAAAAGGCAACAAAATATGGACATTTGTCGAATATTTATTCTAATTAATAATTAACGTATTGATTACCCCAAACAAACCCTTCGGTTTCACTCAGAAAAGCTGTCCTCTTTAAAGAAGGCGATTTGCGTCTGTGGCGGCAACCATAAATAAAACCCATTTTAGGATTAGGAGCTGAGCTTCTTTTCCCTCGTTTTCTCGAGAAAGTTGGGTTTTTTTTTTTCTGTTTTTTTTTTGTGACAGAATGGTGGCTGAGAAGGGAAAGAAATCCAAGGTCGCTGAAGAGGAAGATTCTGAACACATTGATAGTGAGCTCGTCATTTCCATCGAAAAGTTGCAGGAGGTCCAAGACGAACTTGAAAAGGTCCTTGCTTTATTAATTATCTTAAGCCTTCTTTTTGTGTGCAGGTGTATGGTCATGTCCGTGTGAATGCAGGTATTATATCATGTTTTTATTCGTGTGTATTCCATATCAGTGTAGCTTGTTGGATATCATTTCCCATTGCGGCTTCTCGGTGCTTACTACCATACATTCATGTTCTAGGTTGGTGTGAGTCTGCTGTGTAAACATCTTTTAGCAATTTGCTTTCTTGCTTTCTCCGGGCTACGTTATCAGTCTCAATCAAGTGTGGCCACGCAAACCTTGGACTTGGAGTTGAAAGATGGAATTTTTTCTTTTGGTTGTTTTTTTTTTTTCATATGTGGGATTAATGGTTGGAAGATCCTGAAAACGCTAGTAGATTTAAATGACCACTGTTGTGTGTGTAGTCTTGGTAATTCTGAGGAAATGGATATTGTAGGAATAAGCTTTATATTTGTTTTCGTAACTTACAGATTAATGAAGAAGCCAGTGATAAGGTGTTGGAGGTTGAACAGAAGTACAATGAGTTTCGAAGGCCTGCCTACATCCGACGGAATGAGGTCATCAAATCTATGCCTGACTTCTGGTTAACAGCTGTAAGTCATTCATTTTTTGTCACTCATTTTCTCTCACAAAGTTATAACTTCTGGTTCACTTTTAGTTATTAATTTCTTACTATTTTATGATTCGTATATTTTGCAGTTCCTAAGCCACCCTGTTCTTTCTGATCTTTTAACTGAGGAAGACCAGAAGGTCCGTTTTGTGATCCAAAAATTGCTGTTCTTTTTTTTTTTTTTGTAAAACTTTCATTATCTTTATCAATTCATTTCAAGCATCTTGCTTTTAGTTCATCGGTGATTAACAATTTATTAAGATTATAAGAATGTTGAAAGTGTCTAATCAATCGAACATGCTTTCTCAGTTGTAACAAATCGTATGTTGTTTGTGTTTAGATATTCAAGTATCTAGAGGCTCTGGATGTGGATGATTTCAAAGATGTGAAATCAGGATACTCTGTTACATTTGTAAGTTTTCAATCCCACTTTGTCTTATTGTCAGTAGTCTGTCAACGTTGCTTCTAAATTTTGGATTGTGGCAATTGAATGATTTGTTATTTTATTATCTGTTTCTCATTGGAGATGCTACTTATCTGTTTAGCTGCTTTAGTGGTCTAACCGTGCTGTTGATGACTTACAGTTGATCTTTTTTCCTCATTTTCCCCTTTTTCTTCTTTCACATCCAGAACTTCAAAGAGAATCCTTATTTTGAAGATACGAAGCTGATGAAGACTTTTACATTTTTAGAGGAGGGTACAACAAGAATAACAGGATCAGACATCAGGTGGAAGGAAGGCATGGTAAATGATGACGCTATTCTCCATATGTTTACTCTTTATTTGTATGTATGTAATTATGAATATATGTGCAGTACCTTACCATATGTGCCATGAACATTTCACCAGGGTGCTGTTAATGGACTAATTAATGAGAAAAAAGGAAACAAACGAGCATTGCAGGAGATAAGGTTTCTTTTCCTGACTCTTATTTGCTTTCTTTTGGTGCCAAATTTTGCATATCACTACATTAGGTTCTGTCACTCTATGAATTCTTGTGCATCTGGTTTGTAGCTCAAAAGCTGAAAACTTCATGATCTCAGAATGCTGAATTTCCCGAGATAACAAAATACAGAGCTTGAGTGTGAAGCTGAGGTCATTAATGTGTTAGTGTGTCTTATTAACTTTATTGTTGTCATGAATCTCTTCTGACTGGGATAAGAGCTTGAGGTCACATATCTTTGGTTCCTGTAACCTGTTATACAAGGACAACTGTTCTTCCCTTCAAATGAAAATTAGGTCCTCACAATTTGAAGTTTTCAGATATTTCTTCATCTTCACATGCTTGAGCTTGATAGTGTTACATGGATGATGGATAGAGAGAAATCGGATGCGGAGAAACTTTAAGATAATAAAGGACCAGACCAGATGGGTAAATGATAAACTTATTTGACATCTTTTCTGGGTCAAAACCTACTCTGGTTTGTACACCTAGTAACTCTGTAGTTTACCAATATGATCATCTTTGAGTTCTTAAAAGGATGGACATTTGTGTTATAGATTGGGCCCACAGGTTACCCTAACTATGTCATGGCATGATGAGGACAATAATGATGACAATGGCAATGGTAATGATAAGATAGGCCTCTGATGTATGCTCAATTTCTTGTACTGAGATGCACTTAAGACCTCTTATTAATTCATTTGAGATGATAAGCCTTGTTAAATGACTTAGACAGATGGAACTCCCATTAATATTTTGTGAAAGAATATGTATTTTCTTCAACAGATTGAAAATATTGAATTAAGTTTTCATGAGAGTAAATGTATAGGTTAATATTAGAATTGCATAACTAGAGGATAAGGTTTTGACTGAATTTGCATGCTGAAGTTGTTGAAATGTGTACTTCCCCTCAACTTTGTTTATAGAAGTTTCATGTTTTAACTTTGGTTAATTATTTGTTTGTCAACTGGATACAGCTTTTTTAGTTGGTTTAGTGAAACAGAGCAGAAGGATATATCAGAACTTCAAGATGAGGTAGGAACAGTTTTTGATATTTCATATCATTGCAAATGGCAAAAGATGCGCTAGTTAATAAATTTGGTTTCTTTTGATAATGTTCCAATTTTCGGCTGAAACATACATAATCAATCTTAGTTGGATTATTGTCTACCAATTTCTGGTTCCCCCATTGTTGCAGGTGGCAGAGATAATTAAGGAGGACCTATGGCCCAATCCTTGGAAGTACTTCAACAATGTAACTTATTGTCTTCATACTTTTCCCATTGTTCCATATTACATGCTATTGGATGGGTAGCAACTTGAATGTCCATATTGAAAAATCCATATATAGAAATTTCACCATTTTGTTGTCTCAGGAGGCTGATGAAGAGGATTCTGATGGACATGAAGATAAACAAGTAAGAAAGATGCAATTTTGTTCTAGGGAAAAGCTTAATTGGTCCTCTGAAGAATCTATTCTTTGCCATCATATATTTTCCGTTCATTCGATATTGCCAGTTATTGGATAGAGACCAAACTGAATTTCAAAATTTGAAAACTATACCATTCAAATATAGGAATTTCATCATTTTGTTGTCTTAGGAGGCTGATGTAGAGGATTCTGATTCTGGTGGAGATGAAGATAAAGATAAACAAGTAATAAAGTTATTATTATGTGCTATGAGGAAAAAAAAATCCTAAACCGCTCCTCAACCTTTTCAAATTATTCAATCAAACTGTCCATCTTAACTTTTGTTCAAATATTGGTTTGTGTTAAATTTTGACTTCATGGCTAAAACATGGTTAGTGGAGATATGTGGTTGAAACATTAGCATAGACTATTGACTTTAAGACAGCTAGAGCTCATCTATGTTTGAGAAGCCTCACATTTAAATATATGAACACAAGACTTAGTCGTGTTTATAAATCATAGATTTTTGTTCGGAGATTAATATGGTAATTTGTAGGAATTAAGGCGGAGGCTAACTCTTTTCCTTCTAGGCACAATCAGCAAAAAAACTTTGAAATATTTCTGTTATGGAGTTAGGGTTTCAGTAACCACAAATTTCACATCATTAGTGAAATTTTGCTGATGGTCAAGTATTTGGTGAAGCATAGTTTCTGTTTGCTAATTATTTGCCCATGGTAGGTCTTAATACAGAAGAAATTAGGATAGCGTCGAATATCAAACCTGCAAAGAATATTTAGTATTCTCATCTTCTTGCACTCAGTCATTATGAAACATCACATTTTGGAATGATGAAGAGTGGGACAGAAGGCAGATGAATTGAGAGGATAAGCAGAGTAACTAAAATTTGTTCATAATCGAGGTCATTTTGTGAATTGTAATGCAAATTAGCAAGCATAGGGTTCAAGTCGCGGTTAGTTATTTTTTAAGCTATGTGAAAAATATGCAATTCTTTGGCGTGTGATTGTTGTTGGTATTCTCTAGTTTGATGATTGTAATATTTGATAGGGATATTCTGCATTTTGATGTTAATTATGGAAGATCCTACTGATTGCAATACTCAGTAGGATAGAGACGCTGATGGTAGTGAAGAAGATGGAGACGACCATAGTGATGACTGAAGTTCTTTGATTCGTCTCTTTCCTGCCTTCCATTCTTTTGGTTTCAACGAGGAAGTAAATATACCAAACCACACGTATGGTTGCAGCTGTTTAAATGCCTAAGTTTTAAATATACATGTCCATCTGGGTCAGAGTTCTAAGTTACATATTTAAATGCATGAGATATTAAAAAAATCATTATTCAACGTGTTTATGCACATAAATCATATTAGTTCCAACTTTTTTTCTTTTAAAAAGTCGCATTATCATTATCATTTATATCTAATGACAAAGTTTAAACTTTTTTATTTGAGGTAATATTTTTTATACAATTTAGTTTCTCTAAAACCCAATCAGTTAAGAGATTATTATGATCAAGGTTAATTGATTATGTAGAAATCTTTAAAACCCTAAACTAAGGTTTAAAGTGTTCTAATCCTTTAAAATCTTTTTTTTTCTTTTTTGTTTTAATCTAATTAAAAAATAAATGATTATTCTTTCATATGAATTTACTCTGTTGTAAAACCCAATTCAAATGTGTATACTATTTGTAGGATTCAATGATAAGATATTTCAAGTTTTTCTTTTCCCTTTTGTCGTTGTTATTATGCTTTTTAAGTGGTAAAATTCAACTAATCAACAGACAGATGATGTGAGGTCGTCTCGCTCAGCTTCTCTCCATTCAACAGAGGATCAACCAAATGAACTACCAACTTAAAACAATCGTGAAGACGTCGCTCGCAAACAACAACAAAGTCGATGTATTTTGCTTCGTTTCCATTATGGAAGCTAGACAAACATTCTTACAAGTCAATTTAACCAATTCCTAAAGATGGGAGCACTCTCTACTTAAATGTAGCATTCTACCTTGTAGTAGAAACCTACGTGTAGCAATGGTTATTCTTGAAAGTGACTAAGTTAGTCACAAATCGTTAAACAAATACTAATTAATTCAACAAAGATTTGACAACTTTCCACAACTTCTTAAAATTATTTCAGTAGCAACACATGATCTTTGTCCTATTCAAACTTTATAACATGAAAATTTACAAACTTTGACGGTCGGAATGAAAACAGTTCTGGTAAAGGAGATCAAAGGTAAAAGTTGTTTCTTTTATTGAAACTCTACACTTTTCTCCTTTACTGTTTATTAGATTTTTTATTTGATATTTCATTTTTAATTTAATAAAGTATTTTATTAAATAGTTATTTATATATTTTTTCACTAGTTTTACAACAATTTAATAATGGTTAAACTTTTTTCTCATACCAATTTGATGATTGGTCCAATTTTTAAAATATTGTTCAAATATGTTGTAATTCCTCTCACACCTAGTTACATTTACACAATAGTAAAGAATTTTTAATTCTAAAGTCTTGAAATTTTGGAACACCACTTATAAGTTGGTCTCATCGTGCAGTTACAAGACAACAAAAGCAATACTATAAACAAAATTAAGTAATGACTATTTTTAAATAAGTAGCACAAGTGAAGAAAAGTATACTCAAACTAAGTTTGTCTCATTAATAAATTGTAATGGTTATCCTTAAATCCCAAAATGTATCCTTATGATTTCATTTGTGAACTAAGTAATTCTTGCATCATTTCACTTAAACAATTGTTATACTGGATATAATGATTCCCGTATTAGGTTTAATTGTTTTTTTGAAACTTGGATTAAGAAAGGCACCAATAACATACGAAGGAAAGTAAAGTTGTTTATCCTATTTCTCATTAATGACAATAAGATAAGGTTTGTTCCACGAAGACCTATTTTTATATTTAATCTTGATTGTTTCTTATGTCATTTTCATAATATCATAAAGGTAATCTATTGTCAACCATCATTAATAGCAAAATAAAGTACGCTCACAGAGAATCACAAACTCAAATGACAAATTGACATTGAGATCAAAATTTTTTATTCTTAAGTATAATTCTAGAGACTTCAATTTTAGCATTAAACTTGATATGCTAAGATGCAACTTATTTATCACTTGTAAATATTTGTCTTGTTAACTTCTTCATTTAAATAAAATACTAAAGTAATAAAAAATTAAAAATAAATCTTGTAATGGTAGGATGACATAAATTACTTAGATTTGTAAAATCTTCTCTCAGCAACATGAAAATACATGCATATTTATAAATGAACGTAGTGATTTTTATACTTTTCACACATTTTCATTACTATGAAAATATCTACTATTGTCTGTACGCAACATAAAGATTCTAATAGAAAGAACTATACATGTTTCACAACATCTTCCTAGCTACTTTATAAGCAACATCATTGTCAGTGATGAATAGTAGGTTATTTTTAAGCTTAATTTTATTCACAACTTTGTTAAAAATCTCTATAGTATATCAACATTTCTTACAACACCATATATAAATTCGAAAGCATTGACTTTTAGTAGAATAAACTAAAAACTTTATAATTAGCTCATTTCTCATATTTATCTAACCATCATATATAATTGAATGCCTATAAGTTGTTTGTCTTCTTTCTTTCAAATAACCTTTTTATTTCAATAAAAAAATTTGTTCAAAAGATTATGTCTACAATTATCAATTGAATTAACTTTAAATCTCGAACCAACAAAGACAATAGCATCCACCAAAGGTTGATAATAGTATAATTGGGTAGAATTAAAAGACGCACTTATATCATACCATCATCTAGCAAATTGTCATTTTACATTATGAACTATTTAGATTGTAATACATAATAGATAGAAGGTTGAGGTTTAGGACTTGTTTGTTGAATAACAAAAGTTAAATAATTGTCTTTTTCTCTTCCTCCCATCAACTAGGACTCTATAAGCCCCTTGTATGGGTAGGTATACCATATTCAATATTATCAATAGTCTCGCCACTAATTCCAAATAAAATACGGCATTCAATACCTTCTTTCTTTTTCATTCTTTTATTCTTTAAGCAAAAATTTCATTTGTCATTTGATATCATGACTATTCTTTTTTCATGTTTCCATATCACTCTTAATCTTAGCTAAATATTTTTTTTAACTTTGTCATTCATCCACCTTCAAATGTTTGTTACAATACAAATATATAGTAAGGTTTTTATACCAAAAACTAATTTCACATAAGGCCAAGTTGGATCATCCAATTTTCCTTAAAAGGTTAAAATATCAAAAATACTTGAACTTCTCTCTATTTATTTATAAAAATAAGGGTATAAATACTTAAAAGAAAGGGTTAATTACCAAAAAAATATCAAAATTTTGTCAAATTTTTAATTATAGCCTGAACTTTAAAAAAGAGCAATAAAATGCTTGAATTTTCAATTATTTTCAATTTTAGTCCGATGTTAGTGTCATCTTTATCTTTGTTGACATGGTAGTGTCAGGTGTACAGGGACCCTTATTAATAAGACATGTCAGCAGTGGTTAAGATTCAAAACCTTGATTAGCTAAACGACATCGTTTAATCAGTTTAGAAAAACAATGTGTCATGTTCAAATGATATAACCCCTTTTCTTTTTCTTATTGCAGAACCCACCGAATCTAAAACTTCTTTCAGTCGTCATTCTTTGTTTGACGTCATTCGATTCACAAATTGTCATCAAAACAACAACACTGAAAGCCTCCATTTACAAGCTTGAAAATAGTTCCCAATTTACACAGAGAAATAACCCCACTATTCCCTTGGTTTATGCACATAGACTATACTAAACCCACACACGTGGCTAACTATAACCTCCCACAATGAACAAGAATATTATTTCCAACAAAAACCATAGAGTCTACCCTAAAAAACATCACAAAAGAAAGGAAGTAGTAGTACTACTAAAAGAAGATGATGATGATTATAAGAACACAAGTCATCCAACAATTATGTCATTGACCTTTATGCTCCATCGACCAATCCAAGTAGTTTCTGCCATTGCAAATTGCTCTAATCCAACAAAAAAGCCACATAATTTTTTCCCATAAACAATTCAATCACATTTCCTACAAATCGCTAACATCCTTATACTTTTTGATTTCAATCAAAATAAAGCCCTACCTTTGGAATTCTCGACCCATCCGGATGTCGACAATTGCCTGTTGGGAGGCAAATTGAAGAACAAAAGATCTCTTAAACCAGCTTTAGGGAAAAAGGGTTATTTCCAACACCAGCACCTCCACCTCCTCTGTTGCTGCCACTCTGCATCTGCAACTACTCATCCTCATCTAAAGGAAGTCGTTCATATAAAACGTTGGTAAACGAAGATGCAATCACTATCAGAGGTCATGTTGCTGGACCCCGTTCTCGAGGCCCGGCCGAATAGTGCTGGACCCCGTTTCTGGAGCCCAACTATCCAGAAGAAGTACCGGAGACCGTTGGGCCCACGTCCCGACTCCCGAGGCCGAACCCAGGGTGATTCGTCGGGACAAACAAAAGAAAGAAACCACGGAAGCCAAACATTCATTTCAAGCAGAATTATCCACAATACAATTTTTAAGTCAATTTACACAGCAACTAACTTCATTTACACATGTCGTACCATTCATGCTTAGAACAAAATACATCAGTATGCTTAATAATGATATGCTCGATGAACTATCCAAAAGTAGTACTAACTTAGTACAAAAGTCTCTAACTATTGAGGAGCGTCCGATGCCTTGCAGGAATTTAACTGTCGT
>JAOTAX010000008.1:11750245-11777705 GCA_025629825.1 Erythroxylum guanchezii
AAATATTTTATTTTTAAGTTTTATTTAATTTATAATTATTATTAGTAATAAAATATTTATTATTATTTTAAAAACTTCAAAAAAAAAGGGGGAAAGGAGAGGTACGAAGGAGGGAGAGATTTTGAAAATTTTGCAAAAAAGTCCTCCAATTTTTTAAAATTTTCGATACCGGCCGATATTTGGTTTGTATTTTGAATACCGGCCAGTGCAGTCGAAACGAACTAATACCGATCGATATTTAAACCCGACACCAAACTCAAAATACCGGTACTAATTTTGGGCCGATACGATACATACTGGCCAGTACAATCCGGCACTCATAACACTGCTAAAAACCGTTCAAACTGATTTGATTTTTAAAACAGGAGGTACAATTCTGCCTCTCTTTCAACCACAGGCCTTGGTAGTCACCATAACCTATCGCTGCTGTAACCACGAGCATAGGTGGTCTTGGTCAAGCACTGAGCATTTATAAACGTGTTAAAAGCAATTTCAGTGTCTGATCCTTTCAACAGAACAGAGTGAGCGTAAGACAGTTAGAAAGGATAATCATGTTAATAGAGAACGAGCCGTTGACTACTTGAATTCCTTGGACAAGGTACTACTTTATTTTATAATAAAAGTGATCTCTAAGCACACATATACAAGAAATCACTTCAAAGTTTTAATCTATAATATAGTTTTGTTTGTCAAGATTTGATCCCTGAAAAAAATTTCCCCTGCTAATTTTTAATGATTATCCGTTTGAGGCCATGTGGGGTTTTAGGCTCTGTCGGCACACACTCCTCCCCCACAGTGACTGATGCTTTCAGCAGAACAGCGTGAGCGTAAGACAGTTAGAAAGGATAATCATGTTCTTCTATTACAGCTCAGTTTCTTAAGACTTGCAGTTGAAGGGCAGTATAGAGTTTTCAGTCTGGAATGCACGATGATTTTCTGTTTTGCCCAATTATCCATTCATGATCTTCCCCACCTAAACCATAAACTTATCCTGGTATGTCGCAGGTACTTTCATTCAGCCTTAGCTATATATTAATTAAACAAAAATGGGATGATAAAAGGGAAAGAAGCTGATTTCTACAAAGAATAACCACTAGCCTTCCGTTCACATGTTTTCCTTCATTCCGTCAATCTTTAAAGTATCTGAAAGCTAAAGCATCCTAATGTTTATGGGATTGAATATCAGAAATAAGGTTTGAGTCCAAATTTCATTGGATCAACCAATAAATGCAGTAAAATAAAGCCAACATGGAAATGATAAGCTCAACATATGTTGCACATCAAAATACTTTTTAGCAAAACCTTTTTCTTATATGTTATGGTACAAATACTATCTTACCTCAGAAGGAAATATGGGTCAAAACCATCCCACATTGTGTCATCTATAAATTTGGTATCTAAATGGTGAGCAATTGCACCAACCTTTTCTTCATGTGCTTTTACAACTAACAAATAAAGGTTAGAAATCAAAGGGTTCCTGAAAAATGGATTGATAACTTTACCAAGTTCAATAACATGAGATAGTAGATCCATTCCATCCTCAAATTCTCCGAAAAACATGCAGTTAGAAAGGGCATAAAAGCCGAGTAAATTCACATACAGCGGCAGAAATGCATCCTTGTGGTTGCCCACGCCACCTATCCAATCAACTTCTCCCAGTTGCTCGACATGATCCTTTGCAAATGAATTCAACTGATTATAAAACCTCATTCTCCAGTCATATAGGTAGTTCCTGAAATCAACTCTGATAGGCATCTCAGTCAACCATAATTTCAATATTGGAAGCTTCTCCAAATGCATGCAACAAATCTGACATAACAAGAGCTTCTCCTCATGATGATTATCGATTTCCTTGTCAAAAACCCGTCTAACAAAATCCCCTTTGGCTACCACATATTTTGCTGCATCTTGTACCCACTGTGTAAGATAATCAAAGTAATTAATCCAGTGACCAAATGTAGAAGATAGATGCAGAAAACTCAATTCAATCACTTTCTCCACTTGGATTAGGACTCCCCCGGTATGGGAGTTATTTGCAGATCCTTTAAACGAAATGCATTTTTGGATATCCATAGCAAGGCTTTGCCTTATTGCATCATCTTCATCCTCCAGCAGTTTGATGCAACTGAACCACATCTCTAGCACCTGATGGGCATAAACGCCAACACCCTTCAGTTCACAACAGGAAATGGATATTTTGGAGGGAATTTCATGGCAGAACAAATAAGAACCTATAAACTCAGCCTGCCCAAGAAGACCCGATGCAATTATCGACTCAGCTGCTGCCTTGCGCATATTTACTGGCTCAGATGAGGAAGCATGCTCTTTAATCAGGTTAACAAAGAAGTTTGTGCATTCATAAAAATGGCCAACCCTCTCCAACTGATCCAGTGCACTAGGCGCTGTAGCAAGAATGTTGTTGGTCAAGAGAGTCGCAAATTGTTTGACACATATAGCAATACAACAGACAAGTGTCTCCCGTGTCTTTGCATGTCTTGTAAACTTGTACAAGTATATCAATTTATCCCAAAACTGGGTCACAGAATCATAGTCCAAGTTACCAACAAATTTAGTGTCTACACAATTTCCTTTACCAAGTTTCTGGAACTGCAGTAAGTTCCAAGCAAAAAGAATCCTTAGAATATAATAGCTACATCTGTGATACTTCTCAGAGTCCAGAAGCTTCATCATTGTTGGCTGCAGATGTGACTTAGTCCAGTACTGAATAGTCATAACCTCAGTGCCAAATTCATCCTTAGCCTCACTATTAGATTCAATAAAATTCAGGAATTTCAGCAGCCACTTCAATGTTGCAAGCCGAACTTCATAAGAAGGGTCTGACAGAGAATGAATCAGCCTTTCTGGGAGTCCAGCAGAAAAATTATTTACAGATGGTTCAAAATTGTTCAAGTTCGATGGAGATGATGGCTGTGCCATTTGAAGAACCTGTTCTTCATCTTCTTCAGAGGCCCGCAGCACGCAACTGAAATAAGAAATGGCTGCTTGTTTACGAAGCTCTGTTATTGCTGGATCAGAAAATGGCAGTGCACAAAAACCTTTAATATCTAAGCACTTTGTTGATAGCTCCAACAGCATGTCAAGAATGGAACAAAGGTCTTTATGAATCTGGCTTCTTCTTGCAATGCTGAGCATGATATCCAGCAGTTCTATGAATGAAGCATTAAGGATAGGGCAAGGACACTCTCTCGGACTAGCAATCCAAGAACGGGCTGCAAGAATTTGGACCATGTCACTGAGGATCTTTTCTTTTGTTGCAAAATCAGCCAGATTTCGACAATTGACATCTAGAAGTATACGTAATTGCAACAGCATTCCATGAATAGCATTGTAGGAAACTCTGTCTGTTTCATCTGCTGTACTTTGATTCTCAGAGCGAGGCAATTCAGAGGCAATATTTAGGAGTACAATTGGCAGTTTCTCATTGGATACAAGACCTGTCAAAGCTCTAGATGCAAGAATACGAATACGTAAATTGCTTTGGGTTGAGCACCGCCTGATGAATGGCATAAACAGGAAAGGATCCAGATCATCTCCACTCTCGCTAGCCATTGTTGAAGGTTTAAGCCTGGATAAAAGAATCAAGATAGGGCATAAGCTTGGATGAACAAGCTTTGCAAGGTTGGATTCTGCATGTTGAGAAGTTGCATCTAAAAGAAGATCTGTCGCAGTTTTGAGTTCACTTTGGAGAAATGGATGCAGTGGGGGATACCTGCAGATCATAAACAACAATTAGTTGCCAATATGGTAAAGCATGGTATTATAAGTAATTAACAAACTGGATCTCAAGACAACAGCAGAAGCTATAAATGAAACCCACAAAGTGAATTACAGATGATAGGCAGAGACTGACGATAGAACTTGTAAAAGTATATCTGATGCTGTATACAAAATCAAATGTTAAATGCTTACAGCAATTCAAATACTATGAATACTTTGAGACTCTGAAAAAACATTATAAGAGCAAACTCAGCCAACAAAGCACCCAAAAGGAGAATGATGATGCCAGGCCACCAACCCTTCATTTTATAAAACAATTGGTAGCATCTAGCATGAAACTTGAGAAATGAATTCCTTCATGTTCCTAAGAACATGATTGCAATGAACACTGTTCTTCTCCTTCCCCTTTTGTTTATTAATTTATTTAGTCATTTCAGTTTCCCATACGACCTCAAGTTTACCAAGAGCAAAAGGTCATAAACATCGCCAAACAATAACCTAAAACCTAAGCCATAAAGAGTGTTTCCATAAATTAACAGCAACTTGAATGAATCAGATATGAAAATAGTAACAGATCATCATTGGTCTTTATTCACAAAGAGAGAGAGAGAGTATGCACTAAACTTCGAAAGATTTTATAACTTTTGAAATGTTCTGAGAAAAATTAAGTTTTGGGGCTCATTCACAGGTTTCTAATTGTTCGTGAAGGCATAAAAATCACCAGATAAAAACACAGAAAATCCAACAAATAAATGACAGCAATAACATCTCCTACTCTCATAAAGCATACTTAGAAATTAAGTTTTGGGGCTCAGTCACAGGTTTCTAATTGTTTATGAAGGCACAAAAATCAACAAAAAAATAGAAAATGTAAGAGATAAATAGCTGCAATAATATCTCTTAACCATACAAAGCATACCTGTGAAAAAATTCAAGCCCAGTTAACACTCGCCTTGCAGATTCTCGCTTCTGAACATTTAGGAACCCCATCATTCTCCGTACCAGAGCACTGTATGCCAGAGTTGCACTATTGCGGACTTCCCAGTATGTAGAGGAGAAAGAGCGGATTGAAACAATCAATGCCTCTGCCGCAAAACCAGATGTATCGGTAGCCAGGTTTGTGTCATCAAACGAAATTCTAAGAACATTGAATGCATGTACAGTAGGAACTACGCCCTCAACTCGGATCTTAGAGTTCTTCTCCAGCTTATTCAAATCAAAACTTTTTGCAGAATGAGGTTCAGACCCAGTATTTGTTGTTGAAGAAAGAAATGAGTCAACAGTTGTGCCATTCACATCAAATGAAGCGTGTAAAGAGCTATTAGCTACATTGATCAGCCATTGCAAAGCACGTGGAAGAAGTTTCTTTGGTGCACCTGCAGGCTCTGAGAGGAACAAAGCGATAAAAGCAGCAGGAATACCAGCACTTCTTCTTAATAAGTCATCCACTGTTTGTCCTTTGGCTATAGTTCTTTCCATAAGTTGTTCCATCCATGACTCTGTCAACTTACAAAGTCTAGAAAGAGAGATGACTTATGAAAAAATGGATTTGTGATATACTTTCTTTTTCTATAAACACTTGTTCACGTGAAATAGGAAAAATAAAGATCGTGCGAACAAGCACATGTCAAACAAAAAGTGTATGCAAGATAAATTGGACATAAATCCTTGTTGATACTCGTAAGGGCTAGAAGATGATTCTTCAGAAAAGGATTTGAGCATTGATATCCAGGGAGATAAAAGTATGCTTATACAGATTGATTTAAAGTTCATGTAGTTTGAGATTGATTTAATGTTTATGCACATAGATGTTGGAAGCATAAAATAAGAAAGAAACTAGAAGCAATAAACAATGAGGAAGGAAAGGTGCTTATCAGGTATAAACCAATTCAAAATATAAAAGGCCTCCAATACAGATTCAAAAATCTCAAATTCAAACTATTTCATCCCCTTTAATAGATGGTCCTCAACTTCACCGCCATTGAAATTGAATCCAATAAGCAAAGACAAGAGAAAAACTAAACAAGCACTAACACCAATTTAAGTTCTAAAAAACTACCTTCTACCCTTATTTTGAAGGCTTAAACATTATGGAGCCCACAAAGGAAAAAGTATTTACGTAAACAGGTTGCTTTTGAGAACTCCAAGTCTCCAACATCTACTTGACACATAGTGCACACAGACAAAGAATAGTGCTTGGAAGTGTTGAGATCCAAAAATGAAGGTCAGATGGCTAAGTGAACCAAGTTAATTGATTATAAAGGGAAAAACTCATCACTTTGTCTACAACCACACAATAGACATAATAGATACCAATGAAAGATAACAAAAAAAAGAAAGAGGAAATGACTAATGGTAACAAACCTTGGATCATTAGAGCAAAGCAAACGATTGCAGAGAGCTGTAAATCCAGCCCTTGTCTTATCAATTGCTCCATTATGCTTCATCTTCAAAAGTACATTCAAGAAATGGTCCCCAATTTGTTCCAGTTGTTTTAAATCAAGTATGGCATTGGATGTTGTTGATTTGGAGGCATCACTGGCATCATCAAAGGAGACCTCAGGCTCAGATGAATCTGAGCTATTACTTGGTAAAGGAATTTTCCTTACGATGGTTCCTAGCAGAAGACTCACCTGAAAAGGGGAACACAATTAATTTAGTGGTATGGTCAGACCATGTGGTATCATATAACCAATTCCTTTCTCCTAATTTATAACTAAAAGATACCACCAATGATATATCATGCTTGAAAGCTCCAAAAATCAGTTTCTGGTACAAGCCTAAAGTTGTAGCAATAAGAAAGACTAAATTCTAAATGTAAGGATTATCATAAAAACAGTATGACTGACAACATCCTTTGAACAAGAAATAACTATCAACAAATAAGTAAAGTACCTCTTTCATAGCCAGCCAACAACCAACCATAACTATCTGTTCTGATGACCTACTATCTTGCGCATGTTTTAAAGTACTCCCCTCACTTCCTGAGGGGGTTATCACATCTACATCCATTACATAATTTTTATCATCATCCATCTCATCCAAGTCAGGCAGATACCAAGCATCTGCGGAAACCACCCATAGTGCCAAAGAAGTTATACGCATAACCAGCTCCAAGAGCCTTGTCAATACACGCCTCATATCAGAAATGCTTGATGCTGCCACGTCAGAATCCCAATTTAATTCCTCAAAGGTATACCGTAAAGCCAGTAATATACCATGAACAAAGCTGTTCTTGCAAGCTTCTAAAAGATCCATCTCTCCCTCCTCCACAGCATTCTTCAGCCAATCAACCAACGCTCCAATGTATTCTATTACAGGAGCACATGGTTTGTTAAACTGAGTCTCCTGATCAAATGGTTCAGAAAGGGAGGGAAAAAATGCAGCATTAACAGAAGATCTAACAGTCCAACCCAGCTCCAAGACATATTTTCGGAACATAAGCCTCAAAGTAAGAGCACCAGCATCACTTTCTCTCACACGTGGACTGCAAACCAACTTTTTTGCCCATGCTATCACTCTTTCGATCATGTCTCTGCTTGAAATTCCAGGAAGGGGATTAGGAAAATGTAGCAATATGCGAAAAGAACTGTCCCTCAGCCTGTCCCAACTATCTATAATAGAGCCAACTAACAATATAGTAGACTCCGGAGAAGTTATTCCCCTACTATATGGATAAAGGTAGCTATCATGAGTGACAGAACCAATTTCTTGAGAAGATGGCACGATAGACCAAACATTAAGAATTATCAATATGAGTTCCATGGCCATTATTTTTCTCTTGTATGGAGCAGAGGGATAGCATGAGAAAAACACAAAATTACACAACCATCTCATAAAATTAAATAGATTCTTTGCCCTTCTAACTATAGCTTGCTCACCTTGTAGACTTGAGCATGCTTCATTGTTATCACAATTCACAAGGGGTTGCCAGCTCCCCAGCTTAACTTGTCTCTCCAACGCTGTTCGAACCCGAGAAAAGAATTTCCTAAACAAGCTGGTCCACTTCATCTGAAAACCGGCTGAGCAACTTCTCATGTTTAAAGGCACAGCTTCTTTCAAGAGAGTAAGTTCTAAATGGGAAGGAAGACTTGCTGTTTTTGGGTTTAGGAAAAGGGACTCTGCGGCGTCTACACGGAGTGATTCATCAACATGGGTCAATGCCATAGCTAGCCACTCAACAAGAACCTTAACCTTTATCCCCTTGATGCAGACATTAGCATAGACATTCACTCTTTCTGTTGGCTCCCCATTGTCGCTATCACATGTTTCTACAGTATCACACAATTCAACATCCCCTTCAATCAATGCCAGTGAACGACACACTTTAAGCAAGGAAACTAAAACAGCTACTTGCTGTTCAACTCTCACTTCCATGTTTGCACCATTGAGCTCAAGGTTTGGTAGTCCATCCTCCCCATTAGGGCCAACTGAGATGAAAGAAAGCATGGGAAATATACTATCCACATCAAGTTCCAGAATAACTGGTACTGCATATGTGTTTAGATTAGTGCGAAGCTTCGAAATCCCAGAAGATAGACCATACAAAAAAGGAGGCAAGCATTGCTCTCTATAAATTGCATACCCCCTCTCAACTCCATTGCTGTTCCAACAATCATCACGTAAGTTCTCAAGGAAACATTTCAAGAAAGTTGTTGCAGCACAGCAAACATCATCATCACTATATGCTTGTGTGGTCTGATAAAGCAGGCCAGGACTCATGCCTAACAGAGTTTTTGCCCCCAGCCTCTTGGTCAACGAAGCCAATGGAACATATCTCCCCTTGCAACGTGGACCTATATGGAGAAGATCTAATGCAATCTTTTGCAAGAAAGATTTTATCCTCACGGTATCCTTTTCCCAGTGGATAGTTGATTGAATATCTAAAAAAAGATCAAAAATTAGATGAACTTGTTTCACGGTTTGACTTAAAGGATCTTCCATGTTGTTCCATATAATCCTCAGTACTCTTGACCCCATTTCCACTGGGAATGGTTCATAATTATCAAACGAATCACTAAGATTACTCAACATTGAGGTCTTCATTTGCTGCAAACAAATTTGTAACACCGTCAACGTGTGAAAATTGAAGTGGCTGTCAATTGGAGTCTCGCAATAGTTACATAGCTCTGGCAAAATCGCATCATACAAAATGGTCTTGATAGAACTGCCAATTATTTCATTTCCATCATCACCACTCATCATATCTTTTCGTACAACAAAAGGAGCATTTAGAACGGCTCTAGATACAGCAGTTAGAATGCCTCTAATCAAACAAAGTCTACTTAAGGCAGCCAAACTTCGTATCTCAAAGCATAAATCCCCTTTATATGGAATCTCCAAAAGAAATTTGCTAGGCGAGTTAAAATTACAGGTGGTTTGATAAAATATTGCTTCAATGATAAACATGCTAAGCTCCTCAGTACCGAGACATACTTGCAAAGCAGCGCAGAAGCTCACCCCAGCAGCTACAAAGCAATCCCTCGAGAAAGCCATGGACTTCAAAACGCTTATTAAAACCCCCAGTACCCTCTCCATAACATTCACATCTCCAGCATCAAAGTCATTTGAACCCTTCAATCTCAGTGGAAACCGTTGAAACAAGTAGTACAGACAAGACATGGCTTCTTGACACTGCTCCATTACAATCGGGGACGGCCTAGCCCACTCTTTGGTCTCGGAGACAACACTCTCCAACCCATAAACAGCATCCCAAGCCACAAAAACTGCACAGTCTTGAACAACGTCCCCCAAGTAGCCCAATTTAGGCATACCCATCACAGACAACACCACTCTCGACAAACAAAACCTCTGCTTTACCATGCTACTCTCCACTTTGTTGCCGCCATACTCCTCACAAAGCTCCCTAAAACACCTAACAACCAAGCACTGCAACTCCCTATCATTAACCTTCGCCAAAGCAGAAACCAGGGTACGATGCAAGGGAAGGGAATTCTCAAGAAACAAAATCCATGTATAAAAACGCGAAGCAGTCTCCAAAACTAACAAGTCATCACCTTTCATAGAAGATATCAACTGGGTAAAAGAAGATGCTAAGTTCTTGGCATGTGTTACTTGGGAGTAAACTGAAGCAAGTGAGATAAGGTGATTGAGCTCGTTAAAGAAAGGTAACGACTTAGGGTTTAACGACAAAGGGGACTGAGACAAGGAATCGGTATATGAGTTTGGGAAGATCACCGCACTATAGGTGTATCGGTGGCGGTGTTGTAGTGCCCGCCATTTGGCAGACATTGTCAAAAATATCCAAACTTTACTTCTCTCTGCCCAAGTAAAGAAGCAGAGAGGAGCAAGATGCTGGCTTTGGATGGCGGCTTTGGTTGTCAGGTAACGGAGACGGGGGCATACAAAGTTCAGTTTAGGGCAAAGCGGGAAAGTAACATCGGGGCACGGGTGAAGAGTTGGAGCCCAATTATCTCATTGGTAGTCTCTTTTTAGCGTTAAAGGCAAAGCAGCGTTTAAATTGAAAAAAAATATACCAAATCACTTGACCAAAATCCCTAAAAATAATGGAGTTTTTTTTCCTAGTTTAAGTGAATTTTCTGGAAATTGAAGTAAGACCATATACTTTACACGACCGGCTTAATTGAATGGAAAAAATATCTTTTAACCTTAGATTCATTTTCTTTTAAAATTAGCCAACAAAAGTTAAGAAAACCATAATGTGTTCGGTCGGGCTATTTGCATCAAACTAAATTGGTTTATTTAACAAGTCAAAAAACAAATATTTATGCTCATAAATATGGAGTAAAAGCTTAAGAATTTATGATAAAACTCAAAATTAGAGCCACCTAAGATAAACCAAAATGAATATAGTATTCTATCGGAAGGAACTTCAACGTGAATCGAAATACTAGTTAAGCTATGTTTGATTAAATGTAAAGTTTTTAATGAAATGAAATATTTTTTAATAGAATAAATATAAATAGTTGTAATATTAGAAAATTATTATTTAGTAAAAATGAAAAGATTCGTAATATATAATAATAACATATTATTTGAAAGAATGATTTATGATATAATATAGTAAAAAGTTACTTATTATTTTATATTTCATTTTAAATAGTACAAATTACATATTTTTTATTTTTATTATTTACGATAGAATAAGATATATTATAAAATTTTTCACTTCTATTTTATTTTATTTTATTACATTATAAACTTTTATCTCAAATGGTAAAATAATACAACATTACATTTTATTCTGTTAATAATCGATTGTCCAAAAATAGTTTGAAGTCAGCACTATACATAGGACGATTGTTTGATAACCCAAAAGGTTTTGTAAAGGCCTGCACCCACTAGGGTTTTAGTTTAATATGAGGGTGTTGCAGAACACCTATAAAAAGTTCCATTGTGCCCGCCGCCTCTTTTCTGTTTCCTCTTCCCTCTGAACACAAACCGGCGGAGCCATGGTTCACGTCAGTTTCTACAGGAATTGTAAGTCCCCTTTCTGTTGTTTCTCTTTCTTCTACTACTATTGTATTCATCCCTTTTTGCGTTTTATTACGAGTTACTTTTTTCATATGATCTGTTTAATCCTTGTACGGGAGTATTTATTCCTTACGTGGATTTCTGGGTTTATCTTGCATTTTGAGATAGATCGCGCTTTAGGTCTACCTAGCTGCAATTACTGTATGCATAAGAAATTGATGTTATACTAGTGATAGCAATGCAGCTGCTTTAGGGAAAAAAATTATTTGCAATCTCTTGTCATTTTGTAGGTATACATTGGTTGCTGTAATTTGAAATCCAGTTTATTAGAATGTAAAATGTGTTCAGGATGGTTCTTGAAAGTTAAGATTTAAAGTGAGGGAATTTTTGTTTCTGTTGATTGGTCTTTTAGTTGCAAGGAGTCCTTGATTGTCATAAGGTTGTATTATATTAACTGAAGTTCTGTAATGTTGTTGTCTATCTGATTATTGTTGTCGAGGAAACCAAAATAGATGAATTTGTTGGGTTTGTGGGGAAAAATATTTGATGTTTGCCTGTTATGAGTCTTTGAATCATCATTTCCTAGCAAGTTTCAACTATTTTTTTTTCTTTTGGTTCTTGGATTATGAAGGTCAACAGAATAAATTTGGCCAATATTCATCAGTATGTTAGGAAAGTTTTATTTTTTAGTACATTTTGGTTTGACTTGGAATGCATTAATTCCTGGATTTTAGATGGGAAGACTTTTAAGAAGCCCCGACGTCCATATGAGAAAGAACGCTTGGATGCGGAGTTGAAGCTGGTTGGAGAATATGGTCTGCGGTGCAAGAGGGAGTTGTGGAGAGTGCAGTATGCTCTGAGCCGAATCCGTAATGCGGCTAGAATGCTTCTCACTCTAGATGAGAAAGATCCACGGCGTATTTTTGAAGGTGAAGCCCTTCTTCGCAGGATGAACAGGTATGGTCTTTTGGATGAGAGCCAGAACAAGCTTGATTATGTCTTGGCGCTCACTGTTGAGAACTTCCTGGAACGCCGACTTCAGACCCTTGTGTTCAAGTCCGGTATGGCAAAGTCGATTCATCATGCCCGTGTTCTTATTAGACAAAGACATATCAGGTAAAATTGCATCTTCAGTAAAAATATCAATGACTGCTTTATTTGAAGGTTGTATGGAATTTGTTGTGCAACTTCTGTTTTGGATGCCTTTATTCGTGCTACTCTAATTGAGTTAAAATTTGATGAATTCAAATATATGACCAGCAGTAGGATTATAGTGATTGTTCATTTATATCGAGTCTTGAGAATTGCAATAAATAGTTTTGGTTTCCAGCAATATTTGTATCAGTCCATAGATTTGGATCCATTATATCCATGATATGCCTGATGTGTGTCTGTTTGTGTAAGTATCTTTCCGTGGAATATATGTGCTTGCTTTCTTAACTGCTAACTTTGTCCTGATTTCATCATCAGGGTTGGGAGGCAGGTTGTTAACGTGCCATCCTTCATGGTAAGGGTTGACTCTCAAAAGCATATTGATTTCTCGCTTACAAGTCCATTCGGAGGTGGGCGCCCTGGAAGAGTGAAGAGAAAGAACATGAGAGCCGCAGCGAAGAAGGCTGCTGGTGGAGACGGAGATGAAGAGGATGAGGAGTAAAGCATAGGATGGTTAAAATCTATCTGCAACTTGAATATTAGGATTTTATAACGGATTTGATATGAATGTATGTTTAATGTTTTTTAGTTAATGAAATTGAGTGCATAAGACATCTGTCCGAATTGAATCAAGCTGCTAATAGTCTTTGGGTTGAAATGTTGACTCTTGGCCCGTGGTTGTACACCTCAGCTGCGCTTTCGTAGCTAGTTTTGCCTCTTGGCATGTACACTTCAGCTGCACTTTCGTAGCTAGTTTTGCCTCTTAGCATGTACACCAGATGCTCCTTCAGTATTCCTCTCATTTCTGATCTTCCCAAACTCAATTCTGGCGTGACACGTCACGTTATACTTGGTCCTACCCAGCAATATTTGCCCACGTTTCTTGTGACCTGCCTTCGGCTCCATTCAAAACTCGAGTTTGACATGCATCAACCTCACGTAAGTGAGGTCGAGTTTGACGCCACTTGTTCCCCGATATCCACCGACGGTCACAATCAAAACGCTCCTGGCCTGCCACGTTTACGTCAATTCAACAATCATAATCCTACGTCGATTCTGACACACCCCCATATCCAATCACCTTCCTCCACCCCAATACCAACCATTTCATTTTAATTTATTAAAGAAACATATTTGATTTAGCTGCATCCCAATAATAGATATTTTCCGAATAAACGGCAACGGTTTTAGTAGACTCCGAATTATATTAATCCCACATGTCCCAACAAGTCCAACACGTGATGGTGTTTCCTTCGCCCTCTTGCCACGTGTTAATTTTTCCAACAGTTCCAATTCGCATACAAATAAGCCAAGTCATGTAAGCCACCTAATGGCACCAAAACGCACCGTCTAATTTCACTCCATACTATATACGTGTATATATATATATAACAATAATAATAACGCAAGTAAGCCTATATTGCAATTATTGTTCGTTGTAGCGTTACACGGGACGTACCTGATCGGCGAGGCTCCTTTTGTTCTTTCCTTCTCTCTTTCTTGGAGCTATATATACAAGAGCATGACAGTGAAAGAAACAGCCCAAGGTCGACTCCAATTTCAACCCAAATACAAAGATCTCTTGTTGCCTCACAGGTCCATGGATCAATCGCCGTCGATGGTGATGGAGCATCGTTGTGCCTTTGAGAACTCAGAATCGTCGATGGTGGTGGGGAAGTGGAAGCAGGAAGGGTTTATGCATAGTCAGGTGCTGAGAATAAAGGAAGAGGACTCGCATCTCGGAGAAGATTTCACTGAGGGATGGAATTATGCGAACAAGGACAACGGAAGTTTGCGGCATATTTTGCAGCTCAGGAGAGTAGTGTTCTTTCCGAGGCAGGTGTTGCCTTGCTCGCCTCTCAGAGTGGTGCAACCTCCGCAATCATTGAAGTAATCAAAACTAAAGGTTCGTAAATCGACGCGTTGTACCTTTGGTTCTTTTTTCTTGATGACACCAAAGACGTCTATTTCTTGACTCTAAGAGGGACCTTTGAATTCCACTTCTCATTTTATAATATCTGATTTTGTTTTTTCTTTTTAAAGGATCCGGCATGTTGAAGGCATCGCTTTGTGGAATGCGTTTCTCTGGGCAGGAAAGAGTTAACAGGGCAAGATGGCTAAGAAAAAGAAAATAAGGAGGAGCTGAGGATTAGGTTTAGGCATGAAAGTGGTGTAGTGAAATGTGCATGTTGCTTGTTTTTTCTTTAGCTTATTAATGGTTTGGTTTCTTACTTAGAAAAGTTTAGCACGCACTCAAAATAGGATTAGGTCGAAAGGAATAAATAATTAGATGTAAGTGGTTATGTACAGTGAAGGACCTTTGCATTTGGTAGCTGTTCCCGTTAAAACATCACAATCCTCTTTTAGCCCTTTATGTTATGTATCATGAGAGTAGTATGGTGTGTTTGGGTAACAGACCACTTATTACTGTAAATATGTTGTATGAGCATTCATTCATTCAATACAGGACAGAGAGAAATTAAATAAATGTATGCTTATGAAATAAGGAGGCATAAGATAATAGAAACAGATAATCCAAACCGGCGTGTTTGGGCTTGGGTTACATGTGCCTGACCCGAGCTTATTTGATTTGCAGCTAGGGATAGCTTTGTTACAACCAAATATTTTAATGCATTATGTCATCTCAGTTTTGTAACTATGCAGTGGTTAATTAAAAATAAAAATAGTTTTGTAAGTAAAAGCAATTTGAAAAAAAACGGCAAATCTTCATAACGCAATCATCTTGGCACAAAAAGAAAGAGATTTAGTATTAATCTATCAGTGAATTCAATCTTTTGGAATCTCTGTAGTGATTGGACGTCTGTTTTTACAACAGAAATGATGAGCGGATCAATTCCAAGAACCCCAGTTAGAAACTCAAGAAATGGATTGTCCACTGGCCCATTTGCCCGTCATCTAACAAACAACATATAAATCTATACTGTTCGTCAATAAAAGATGCGTACCATCTTGCATTAGCTAAAATAATTTGACTGACCTGGGAAACAAACAAGCCTATTGAGTTTGGTGTAGGTCTATAAAAGCCTGCATCTGCCCAATGGACTTTAGGTCCGCTAATAAAATTTGTGTCTTCACATATGAATTCAGTTGTTGCTATCTTTTTTTTTTTTTTTAATCAAACAAATCTCATAGCTTGCTTGAGTACGAACTGAAATAATATATATCAATCATAAATCTTTATTTTTTCTGAAACCCTAGCCTATATTAGTTTTGAAATTTGTAATAGATAATTGCTTGCTGGCGGTAATTCTTTGTTAATTTCCTTGGTAGTATTTTCCCTCATTTTCTTTCAATAATTATTAAGGATAGATATGTCCATATTAAGTTTTATTTAATTTTTCTAATCTTCTTTTACATCTTAAAACCTGCTTTTGAAGTCTTCATGCTCATGGTGGGTTTGACCATGATATTTGTATCCTAAGTATTACATTGGAGCACGCTAAAAAGACACAGATAGATATTGAAATGATTGTAGATCGAATTATAATGCCCAAGATATTGAAATGACGATAGATGGAATGGAACTATAGCATCACCTCGATGGAGTGTTGTTGTATATGTATAATAAATTCTGTTTTAGTTGAATGATTTATGATTTATATTTTAATTGAATAGTATTAATTCAGATGTAATAAACTATGCTCAATCTCTCATGCCAATACGCATTCATTTTGTCCATTGTATATGATTGCACCGTCAATGCAAAGGCACTTTCAACTGCGTAATAGAAGCAATGAGTAGTTTCTACTTTCACACTAAATGTGTACGACTTTTCTTATTTATTTGGTCCCGGAGACATGCTATCTCAGAGTTCTAAGCACTTACGAAACTTACAATTAAAAATTAACATGTCAAAAAGCAGCCCCATTTTCATGCTTGCTTTGATCATTAGTACCTCTTTATCTAAAGAATGATTAAGGAAGAAAGCAAAAGGCATAGATGGATTATGTGGTTGTATAATTAAGATTACGACTGCTTGAGGTCCACTCACAGGCTAGTTATAGGGAGGATTGCAGAGAGGTCACCCACCAATCTCCTGATATTAAGGAAGGATTTTGATTTCCTTTTAAGAAAAGTTTGAATACCCAATCATCATCTTACCATTTCAGCGTACAGTAAAGCAATGCCCCATATATACTTCCATGTGGTTGTGGTAATTGATAGGGTTTTTCTTTGACGTGTTTTGTTTGAGGACAAGAAAATTGTGGTTATGGTAATTGGGAGGGTTTTTCTTTGACGTGTTTTGTTTGATGAAAAGGAAATTGTGATCATGACTGCAGATTCTACTATTTAGATAACATGAAATCCTACAAAAAAAAAAAAAAAGGTTTTGCAAGTTTTAATTCAAATGGCATGTACTCTTTTTTCTCTCATAATTAACTTGATGTGAGGATATATAACAACAACAAAATTTAGTCCCATACTAGAGAGTTGCATATAACAAGGGAGAATTTTTCCTAACCAACTTGCAGTAGTAAAGCATAAAGATTATGTGATGAATACGAGCAAGTGAACAAAAAAAAAAGACGGAGAGTAATTATTCTAAACTGGTTTATGCAGTGTTCCTACCGTATCATCAATAAAGTATGCAAACAATAATTTAACTATATATAAGCTGTTGAGATGTGTAGGCCATTACAGGTATAGGGATCTCCATATCAAGCTGTATCAAGCAAATGATCATGGTTTAGGTGGAAAATGCAGAGCAGTATATCAGTTTATAGCTAGCAAGCGCAGCCAAGAGAACACAGACTCCTACTTGTGGTCCATAACTTTTTGATCATTACTTAGACTCTCAACACCTTTTTGTGGTCCATGGCTATGTTTTCTGTGACCTCCATTGATACACCTGGGTTTAGATTTGGCCCTCATTTAGTGACTAATTAAGTTCGTTTCTCTATAAGTTCTTCATGTTACCAATGTTTTTCGTTGTTATTTTAATCTGTTTTTAGTTCGATATGGACCCTTGATTAACATCTTTTGACTAAAGTTTACATCCTTATCACCTATCATTGATTAAAGTTGGAGTTGCAGCTTCCACTCCCAGCCAAGAAAGGGTTGGAATGTGTGCTTTTGGCTGCTCTAGATTGGCTCCACTGCCAGCATTTGAACTTAACCTAAACCATAGTTTCTAGTGACATATCACATGCCAGGATTAGTACTTTAATGTTATTAAAACATAAGCTATAAGGCTAAACTAGTCGTCAAAGCGGATCTAATGTTCCCAAAAGACACTACATCACCATCAAATACACTTCATCCCCATTTATAAAAATACTCTTAGCTCAGCAACAAATAGGCTTTGTTTTGTTATAACTTTTCGATTTTATACGTTTAGCCTCTTAACTTTTGTAGCCATAGGGGGGCCGAAGGGAACGCACAAACACCCTTGACTGTCGAAGAATTAGCCCACCAATTTCCGGCTAATTGTGACCAATTCGAACTAACCTTTTAGATAAATTACTCATAATTGCGTTTATGATTCCTAATTTGACTAATTACTAGCATTTGTCAGATATAGATGTAAAGAGATTCCTTAAATTAATGTCACCATCCGCGAAAGTTTATAGACTAGAGGACGGGGTTTATGAGATGATTTAGAAGTTCAAACCTACTTGAAAACGAAATTAAGCACCACGCTAGACAAGGCTTTTGTTGTTAAATGTGGCATATAAGGATTAGTTAGAGTCAAAGCTAAGATGATGCATTTTCCTAGACGATACCAAGCACATGAGGACCGCAAATTTATCATTGTCTATGAATGACACCAATCAGATTATTTAAGAACTATAGCAATCTTTGATTTATCCTATCTTTAGCTGCTATGTGATGTCAATGTTAGAGAATTTGAGGCATAGTAACTTCCAACCCTTAAACTAGTTTCAATGCAGCTTCCAAAGGCTGTCACAATGCTTAGGTTACATCATGCATATCAACACATTACAAAAGAAGATAAGTGATTGATTTGTGGATGGTGATAGGACTAGGATTGGTGAGAATACTTTCGGAGGCTTATTTCTGGACATACATTTGGTGTTTAAATGTGAGATAAAACTAAGGTGCAATTTGAAATGACGGGAGAGAAAATGTTCAACTGATTTAGCCATCTCACCCACTCCTAACATGGCTAGTTTCCCTTTGTTAATTGTCTAGTAAATTCCATTTCCATGAACCCAACTTATTTGCAAACTTAAGTGGGTACATGTGTTGGGTGCGATAATGATTTGTCCTAGTTCATATATTGTGGACATGTGAATTTTCTTATTGCCATAAACTGTTGCTTGTCGTATTACTTCAAGTACTTTATGGTTTCTTGGTGCTTTTTTTTATTATATTTCCGCTAATGCCATACTCAAAAAAAAAAAAAGAAGAAGATATCTGCCCGTTAACTATTTAATATTTAACCGAAACTATTCATATAAATTATTTAAAACAAGGAATTGAAGTAAAGGGAATGATGAAATGAGACTTTTTTTTAATAAACATGGATTATTTTGCATAATTATTTTTTGATGGCTACTCCGACGAGTATTTCTTGTACTATGTAATATGTATGTGCTGTAGAGGCTAGCTAATGTGGTTTGGTCTGCATAGGTAGACATGAATACTTCCCCTAAATGCGGAAGCAGACTGCGACGACGTTACAATGGCAACTGGATAAGGACCAATTCCAGGAAACATCTTCCCACACCAAGGGTAAATGGCCAATACCAAGAATAGCTTGTTACAGTTATTCATTACTGAATATGTTAGAATTTTCTTTGAAGATGATTGATTGTGGATCGTCAGGTTTCCAGTAAACCACTGTTTGTACTTATAGTTTAGCGTCATCCATGCAATAGAAGATGTGATATCAATCCATATGTTGGAAATTTCTTTGGAATATTGATTTTTAAAAAATTGGCAGATACCAGTGGTTGGTTGAGCCTTAAATTAGATTGTATTAATTGCCTAGCGCGAGTGCATGTTACCTGAAAAGGAAATCAAAACGAAGGAGCAATTTGAGTTCTCCCAATCCTACAGTCCGTAATTTCTCTACGGAGAGTATAAAATGGGTGTATGACTTGGTTTTCTTTTCTTCCCTGTTGGTAAGCTACTTTCTTGTTTCAAGGCAGAAAAGAAAAAGGAAGACCCTTCTGTTACATATAAAACGACTTACTAAAAGCGAAAGACGAATTATTATGAGATAAAAAAAGAAGCTGCAACACTCATATAATGTCAGTTTTCTGCAACATTTTTTGCCTTCTTTTACAAGTTCATTATCAACGCAATTCTATATGTCAATCACAACCATTAATGGTCATTGCAGATGTAGAATTGTTTTCATGTAAAAGAGGCAACTTATTAAGCACCATTACCAATGACAATTAATGGGTGTGATAAGTTGTGATTAACATATAAAACAAAACCAAGCCAGAGTGACTTGAGTCTGAACTCTGAAGAATAAACACAAAACACGCCAGCCGTTTTCAATGGCTATGCTTTGTTAGATGACAAAGTAATTTCTATGGTATTATAATATTAGGAGGCAAAACTTGAGGCACAGAAATCAAGAGAGGCACAGGTAGGATACCCCACAGAGTTAAAACCAGATTCCAGTCACCAGACGTTAAGAAAATTAATTTTAAAAAAAAAAGAATTTTTATATGACGGTAAAGCTCTCCACTATAAAGCCCCTTCTCTTCCCATCAAAAAACTTGTTTCTCCTTTCCTCGTTGCTTTCAGTTTGACCACTAGTCCAACATACTCTCACTTTCCACACTTCCAAGCCAATACACTCTCCTTCTCTCTCTCTACTTCCTAACTCCTTATTCTCTTACTGCTTTCATGCACTTTTTTCTCATAGCTCAGATCTCTTCTTCAATGCCAATGAACCCACAAACTACTATCACTCAGGATTGACTTTGGACCCTTTCTCGAGTCCATTCACTCCAAAGAAGCTTGTCTTTTTTTTTAGGGGGTGGCTGCTAAGGAGCTTGGCTTTGGGCCATAATGGCAGAGACAACAGAGACAAGGGCATCATTGCCAGAAGCAGAGAAGAAGAAAGAACAAAGCTTGCCATTTTATCAGCTCTTCTCTTTTGCTGACAAGTATGATTGGCTACTCATGATCTCTGGTAGCATAGGAGCTATTATTCACGGCTCTTCAATGCCTTTCTTTTTCCTGTTATTCGGTGAAATGGTTAACGGGTTTGGCAAGAACCAATCCGATTTGCAAAAAATGACCCATGAAGTTTCCAAGGTTTGTTCTTTTACTCTAAGCTCTTGCCCTTTCTATTCTCCCATCTTTTCTGTTATGTTAACGTTAGATCTGAGATCTATTACTTCTGTTTTTTTCATCTTTTTTTCCTTCTGGTGAATGCAGTATGCGCTGTATTTTGTGTATCTTGGTCTTGTTGTGTGCTTATCATCATATGCAGGTATGTCAACTTTCTATCTTCCTACTTCGGTTTTTGTTTTGTTATCTATTGAATCACGCAAATGTGGTGCTAGCTCAGATAAATATGACTGATGTGCCCACTTCATATCGGATTAGGTTGTTTGAAACTTAACCCATGTGGTCCATGGAAACGTTCGATCTCGTCCTCTTCTAGCTTCACTTGTCAATTTCAAGCAACCCCTTTTCAACGTTATCTAATACTTGTCAAAAAACTTTTTAACTCCAATCTCTACATGTGCTCTGCCTTCTCACATGATTTCCTTATGTATGATGTTAAAATAACACCAGATTGTTGGTTTTTCAGAGATTGCATGCTGGATGTACACTGGAGAGAGGCAGGTGAGCACCTTGAGGAAGAAGTACCTAGAGGCGGTTTTGAAACAAGACGTTGGATTCTTTGACACGGATGCTAGAACCGGGGACATTGTCTTTAGCGTTTCCACGGACACCCTCCTAGTCCAAGATGCCATTAGTGAGAAGGTTATCTTTATTGGCTTGTTATGGCTGTCTGCCCCTCATTTACTCACTTCCTGCTTTCATTTTCATACTTCTCTCTACTTTACTCTTTCAGTAAAAGTACTCTATTTCTATTTTCCTTTGTTTTTTATTTCTTTTTGGGCTTGTTTTGTACTCTATGCATGAGGAGGTAATATCTAGTGTTTTGTTTGCTTTAATATGCAAACATGCTTATTTCTGAATTGTTGATTGCCCATTAATGTGGGGGTCAATTCTTGTCTTTGACGGCCCATGTTAGCAGATCCTACTTAACATGTGCCAAGGTCCGAGTTTGGACTTTTGAAGATCTGGGTCCTCATCCAATCAAATCATCACCAATTTTAAGCATTAGATTGACGAAAGAATCATTCTTTCTGTTTCCTCAAGGTTTCTAATATATTTTGGGTGTTTTAGGTGGGGAACTTTATACATTACTTGTCAACTTTCCTTGCTGGGCTAGTGGTTGGTTTTGTGTCAGCATGGAGGCTAGCTCTACTAAGTATAGCAGTGATACCTGGAATAGCCTTTGCTGGGGGCTTATACGCATACACTCTTACTGGCCTCACTTCAAAGAGCCGCGAATCTTACGCACAAGCTGGCATTATCGCTGAGCAGGTAAAGTTGATTTGCCCACAAATTTCATCACAGTGCCTTGAACGGCATAAAAGTGTTGCTTATTTTGTTTTTAAAGATGCCATTTTTATATCATACTTTCTAGAGTTAACGCTATGTTTCTTCTTTTTCGGTAAAATTTATGTCCTTATCTTGTCTTGGTTCTGTTAATGGACTAATGAAATATAAAACACAGCTGGCCTTAATGTCATGTGAGTTCTTTTGTTTTATCAAGCATTGGAAAGTTGCAAGAAATGGTGGCCCTTTGTGGATCAAATCATGCTTAGGCATGTGCAACTTTTTAAAGGGGAATTGGGCTTTTCTGTATTTTTTTTATAATTTTCAATTGTGTTTATGGATTTTTTATTTAAAGCTGGTCTGCCATTCCAGCCCCTCTGATAAGACCCTACAAATGTAATTTAAAATTAATGACAACTAATATGCTTGAAGTTTTCTGCTTTCCTTAGGCTGTTGCACAAGTTCGGACAGTATACTCGTACGTTGGGGAAAGCAAGGCATTAAATTCCTATTCAGATGCCATACAGAACACCTTAAAGCTTGGATACAAGGCCGGAATGGCCAAAGGTCTGGGGCTGGGATGTACGTACGGGATAGCTTGCATGTCATGGGCACTTGTATTTTGGTATGCTGGTGTGTTTATCAGGAATGGACAAACTGACGGAGGGAAGGCATTCACGGCAATTTTCTCTGCCATTGTTGGCGGCATGTAAATATCAAACTAAAATTTGATGAATTAGACACCAGAAAACAGAATTATACCCCATAATAACAACGGTATTTATATTGTTACAGGAGTTTGGGGCAGTCATTTTCAAATCTTGGGGCCTTTAGCAAAGGCAAAGCAGCTGGGTACAAGTTGATGGAGATAATTAAGCAAAAGCCTTCCATAATTCAGGATCAATCAGATGGGAAATGCTTAACTGAAATCAATGGTTACATAGAATTCAAAAACGTGACCTTCAGCTACCCATCAAGACCAGATGTTTTAGTATTTCGGGACTTCTCTATCTTCTTCCCTGCCGGAAAGACCGTTGCTGTCGTTGGTGGTAGTGGGTCAGGGAAAAGCACCGTTGTCACTCTTATAGAGAGGTTTTATGATCCTAATGAGGGTAATCAGTAGACCATTTTTTTTAAAAATGTGAACGGTCAAAATCTTATCCTCCACTGATGGACTATTGTGTTGATAATAATGTTTGCTTATTGTGTAAACAGGACAAGTTTTGCTGGATAACGTGGACATAAAGACCTTGCAACTAAGGTGGTTACGTGATCAGATTGGGTTGGTAAACCAAGAACCTGCACTCTTTGCAACCACTATAATTGAGAACATACTCTATGGAAAGCCTGATGCATCAATGGCTGAAGTGGAAGCTGCTGCTTCTGCTGCTAACGCTCATAGCTTCATCACCTTGCTTCCCAACGGATATAACACTCAGGTTGGGAAAGTACAAAACTAAATTAGGGCATGCTTATTTCACCAGAAACTAAATTAGGGCAAGCTTGTTTCACCGAGTATAATGCAAATGCATACAGTTTTATATGAGTGATAATTGCCAGCAGAAAAATTCAAAGCGTAGTGTTTTGGCATGTCAAATGACATATTTACTTTGATCCTGAACTAGGTGGGAGAGCGAGGGGTCCAACTCTCTGGTGGCCAGAAACAGAGAATTGCAATCGCCAGAGCTATGTTGAAGAACCCTAAGATCCTCCTCCTTGATGAAGCAACCAGTGCTCTTGACGCAGGTTCTGAGAGCATTGTCCAAGAAGCACTGGACCGTCTTATGGTTGGAAGAACTACAGTAGTTGTTGCACATCGACTTTCCACCATCAGAAACGTCGATACAATTGCAGTTATCCAACAAGGACAGGTAGTTGAGACAGGAACTCATGAAGAACTGATAGCCAAGGGTGGATCATATGCTTCATTAATCAGATTCCAAGAAACGGTAAGAAATAGAGATTTCGCAAACCCATCAACCCGTCGATCACGCTCATCACGTCTCAGCCATTCACTTTCCACAAAGTCTCTCAGCCTCCGCTCCGGCAGTTTAAGAAACTTAAGCTACTCATACAGTACTGGTGCTGATGGTCGTATTGAGATGATCTCAAATGCTGAGACTGACCGTAAAAATCCAGCTCCTGATGGCTATTTCTGCAGGCTACTCAAGCTAAATGCTCCAGAATGGCCCTACTCAATAATGGGCGCCATAGGATCTGTGCTATCTGGTTTCATTGGCCCCACCTTCGCCATAGTAATGAGCAATATGATTGAGGTATTCTATTACAGAAATTATGCTTCCATGGAAAGAAAAACAAAGGCGTTTGTTTTCATCTACATAGGTACTGGCCTTTATGCTGTGGTTGCATATCTAATTCAGCATTACTTCTTCAGTATCATGGGTGAGAACCTCACCACGAGAGTGAGGAGGATGATGCTTGCAGGTAAAATTAAGGGTTCCCTATGCTGTTTTATACATATATTCATTAAAAGAAAAAAGATTATTATTTTTTTCCTTAAAATTCTTTAAAAAGTCTTTTTGTCACTTCTTCAGCTATTTTGAGGAATGAAGTTGGATGGTTTGATGAAGAAGAACACAATTCTAGCCTTATTGCAGCAAGATTAGCTACAGATGCTGCTGACGTGAAATCTGCTATCGCTGAGAGAATTTCAGTGATACTGCAGAACATGACTTCCCTCCTCATCTCTTTCATTGTTGCTTTCATCGTAGAATGGAGGGTCTCTCTTCTCATTTTAGCCACCTTTCCTCTCCTGGTCCTTGCCAACTTTGCCCAGGTAGGTTCACTTGACTTGTGGTTTAAGCACCATCATCATGTTTGTGTTCCAGGTAGACGATATAAATATTTCTTGGACATTAATTTTGCTCTGACTTTAAAAATAAATTAATAATTGTGCGATATTTTTCCCATTTAAGAGGGTTTAGTCAGTCAGATGGCAAGTAGCAATAACATAGGTACAAGAAAGGCAGATGGGGTGAACTCTTACTGAACAAAACAACTCCTACTCTTCTTTTGATGTTCGGAATCTTACCTTCCCATTAAACGACAGAAGCTAAAAACCACAACTTGTCACATACATCTGACCACCACGTGCTTCCTCCCACCTTCTGTGCATAATATTTTTATGTTTGAAGATATAATATAGTCTTCAATTCGAGGGCGTTCCTTTAAGATTTGGCATCTAGAAGCCTTCATCTTTTATATTTTTTTTCTTTTTTATTGATTAGCCATCTTATTCCAGTCAAAATTTGAACTTTGCTTTGCATCATCTGATCTCAGCGGTCCACCGACGGTGCACCCCTGCGATGTTTTTGGTACATCAAAATAACTATATATTATTGTCAGTTTTAGTTACTTGTGCTTTTATTTTATATCTGCAACCAGGCGAGTCTTTCAAGGGAATTCTTGGCCCGTGAATCTTTTAATTTTCGGGCCGATCTTATCTTTCTTATCTTTTTTTTTTTCTGGGTTTGGCAATCAACAGGCTCATAAGTTTTTGCAGTGACAGCCAAGGTTGGTTGGGTCTAGTATTGAATAAATTAGGGTTTCTAGAATCTAGGTACACAAAAGTCCTAAACAGTGACGCTTTTGTCTTTGCATGGGGGTTGCTCTTAATTTGGTGAATGCCCCGAAGTGAAAATCATTGATTGAGGGTGTGTACTTGGAAGTGTACAGTGGTTCTTGCCCTCTGTAGGGGTGGGTTGCTTTCACTGACCCTGCTAAGGCTCCACCTCGTGGTCATGGGGTCACCTCAAAGTTGAGCGGACAATCTCTTCCAAGATGCCCCATGTCTTTCAAACCAACAGATAAAGGAAGCCACAATCGACATGGGACATCTGTGACGGAACAGCAATTACACAGGCTGGTCTATATAAAAACGATCTGTAGGTTTTACCATACCCTAACCAGTGTCCAAATAAAAATATAAGAAAGCAAATGATGTGTGGTCTTGCAGTACTTTCCTGCGCCTTTGAAACACTCCAACTCAGGACCCCGCCTGGCAGACGTGAACTCTTTTTTAAGTTTTTATACAAACATAATCAAACTTTGTTTTACATGGCATTGTTGAACGTAGGATATGAACTGAGATACCCAAAATTGAACAGAAATTTAAAGGGAACGCTTTTTGTTGCCAAAGGTTAAGTTCATAACTTTAGGTCGTTATTACCTCAAGTTAAATGTAAAGAATTGATTAAATTTATCTTGTTCATTTAAAATGCAGGCATTAATGTTAATGCATTTTGGTTTTATTTAACTCCATTTACAAATTGTTCACTGCAGCAACTCTCTCTCAAAGGATTTGCTGGAGATACAGCCAAGGCCCATGCGAAGACCAGCATGATTGCTGGTGAGGGAGTGAGCAACATCCGAACTGTTGCGGCCTTCAATGCTCAAGGAAAGATACTCTCTTTATTCTGCCATGAACTCCGGGTTCCACAACTCCATAGTTTACGTCGAAGCCAAACTTCTGGCCTTCTTTTTGGCCTCTCTCAGCTGGCTTTGTATTCCTCTGAAGCTCTCATTCTCTGGTACGGTGTTCACCTAGTTAGCAAGGGTGCATCCACATTCTCCAAGGTTATTAAGGTTTTTGTGGTACTAGTTGTAACAGCTAATTCAGTTGCAGAAACTGTTAGTCTCGCTCCAGAGATTATTAGGGGTGGTGAAGCTGTTGGCTCTGTCTTTTCTGTTCTGGACCGTTCCACTAAGATTGATCCTGATGATCCCGAGGCTGAACCTGTTGAATCAATCCGGGGGGAGATTGAACTTAGACATGTTGATTTTGCTTACCCTTCACGACCTGATGTTCCAGTATTCAAAGACCTGAACCTTAGAATACGAGCTGGCCAAAGCCAGGCCCTTGTTGGAGCCAGCGGGAGCGGAAAGAGTTCGGTTATTGCATTGATTGAACGATTTTATGATCCAACAGCAGGGAAAGTCATGATTGATGGGAAGGATATTCGAAGACTAAATTTGAAGTCCCTGAGGCTTAAAATCGGATTGGTGCAACAAGAGCCAGCCCTATTTGCATCAAGCATATTTGATAACATTGCTTATGGAAAAGATGGTGCAACTGAGGCTGAAGTAATTGAGGCTGCTCGGGCAGCCAATGTGCATGGTTTTGTAAGTGCATTGCCGGATGGCTACAAGACACCTGTTGGTGAGAGAGGAGTTCAGCTCTCTGGAGGGCAAAAACAAAGAATTGCCATTGCCAGGGCTGTTCTCAAGGACCCAACAATCCTTCTACTAGATGAGGCCACAAGTGCACTGGATGCTGAATCAGAATGTGTCCTACAAGAAGCACTTGAAAGGCTAATGAGGGGCCGGACCACGGTGGTTGTGGCTCACCGATTATCCACCATTAGAGGGGTGGATAGTATTGGTGTTGTGCAAGATGGCAGGATCATTGAGCAAGGCAGCCATTCTGAATTAGTTAGCCGGCCTGACAGTGCATATTCTAGACTGTTGCAGCTACAGCACCATCACATATGAGGAGGAGGAGCGAGGGGGG
>JAOTAX010000008.1:11777805-11793405 GCA_025629825.1 Erythroxylum guanchezii
GAGCGAGGGGGGCAGGGAGGGGGGGTTTCTTTGAAGTAACATGGCCTTGTTGGTTGGTAAATTATGTTTGGGGTCCCATTAACCTTATGTTTCCATTTTCCTTTTCCTCTGCCTTTTTTTTTTTGGAATGATGATGACAGTTGTAGATATCGGAAATATGAGGACTTTCATGAATGTTGCCAATACCTAATCTCCACTCCAACTTATGGGGATAGGAAAAATTTTATATCTTCAATATATCCAATGGTTGATAAGCCTGTTATATCTATCATCCATCTGGTTGTTGGTGCTCTGTTAACTTTTCCCCCCACCTTTTTCCGTAAGTGATTACTTTAATACTGTAACCATAAAAAGCAATCCAGAAACATGTTTAGAAAGCTTTTTTTGTTATCACCGTCACTCTTTCCATTGCATGTGTTAAGCTGACCTGTATTTTCAGTTTTAAGATAAGACCATCCTTTTCTTTTTCTTTTGCTTTTGTATTTACTATTTAGTAAAGTAAGATATGAGTTGAGTTGAAAGTTGTATTAAATGTAAAGTAAACGCATGCAATTCAAAAGTGAAGGTAATTTATAAAAAAAAAAATCAAAAGTGAAGGTCATGAATGCGCATGGAAAGGGCCGGGCTATCTATCGATTATAGATTTTCAAGTTCCTTTTATCTAAGTGATTAGATGGCACAGTAATTGATCTGTCATAAAGGAAAACCAAGAAGTTTCCTACCTTCTAATTCACTGTGCACAGTGAATAGAAAGAGGAGTGACTCCAGAAGGAAAAAAAAAAAGAGGGGAAAAAAGTGGCAGAGAACATATTAGATTCCTGGTGTTGGGGTCCTACAGAAAAATGGATTAAACAGTGTTGATTCAAAAGATAATAGCATAGCAGAGGTGATTTATCATGTCAGTCTGCAGTGTCTCAGTCTCATTATATGAGCCCGCCTGCAACTTCTGCCGATATTAGCCAGTGATTCGGCCGTATGTGCCTCAACAATACTTCGACGATAAATGGCAGAAAAAGTCTGGGTGTATAATTTCTTCATATGCCTCAGGAAAAGAACATGAACTAATTCTTTTCTTGCTGGCTCTTTACTTGTTGAATTTACAAGGATTTGTTAATTTTTTTTCAGCAGGATGATTTACCTTCCAACTGAGGGGTTATGTGAGAACTTAAATTGTCTTTGCATTGGTTTACTTAATTAGATTTCAGGACTCCTCTCTCTGACTCTGAGCTTGACAGTGTCTTGTTTTTGTTTTCAAAGTATAAGTTGAGTTGAGGCTACAGTATAAGTATTGTCTAGTAGCCGTGAAAGGGTCCCATTTTTCTGACAGTACTATCCCGGCATTTTCTGGCCTTATGGGGTTGGCATTCTGATATAAGGCAATTGAAGGCATCAGCAAACCTTTAGAGAGACTGAAACTCTCTGATGCTGAATTCTGTCATAAAAAGCCAAATGGGTGCGCAGGGTCGTCAATCTTTGAAACTTGAGACTGGTTTTCACAATTGGTCCTAGGAAGAGTACACTGATGGGTCCATCAAGAAGTACCTTCTGCCCTTTTCAATTGCTGCTGCCAACAATTTGATTGATGCCATGCCACCGAGCAAGAAAATTGAGCTTTCCCTCGTATAATTGCAGTTTTTCTATTATACTTTCCAACCCCAGCTCCTACATCTCCTACAAACTATCAATCAACATACAATTGATCTTACTGCCAATAATACCTCTTCAAACTTAATTGTTCTAATAATAGGATCCAAATTGAGCTTTTTCTTCTTCTTTTTTTAAATTCTATGAAAAGGTTTATTTTAAACAATCTTTTCTTTTCTTTTCTTTTCCTAATTCTCTAGTTATTTTAGATAATTAAAAATAGTTTTATTAATTTTGATATATAAGACAAGGTAAAAGATAATCTTTCTTGCATTAAAAAATATTGTTATTATTACGTTAGAAATACTAAAAATAATTTTTATCAAATCATTTTAACACTATTGATTAAAGTTGGGTTAGAACAATTATAGTTAATTACGTAAGTCTATGTTGAAAATAATAAAAGTAACAAATGAACTTTTACCTAAGTTTAGGACCATTTCAGGCCCAGCCAATTCCTACGTGATCTTGGGCTTAGATGAAACCCATATCCAATAGGGGAGGTCCACTAAAACATAAATAGTAATAGCCAGTTGAGCAGTAGAGGTGTTAAGAAAGTGCAACCTCTACTATTCAGCTATGGACATAAAAGATGGTTGATGTCTAAGGTACGTAATGTTGGGTTCATTACATAGTTGAGAGTGTTTTGGTTCAACAAAATGCCCAACTATACTACTAAAGCTTCAAAAAGCCAAGAAACCAAATATTTATGGACAACCCAACCGAGGGGTTAATTATATTGTTTGGACTTAAGGTCGGTGAATTAGTTTGACTGGCGCGTACTATATTGTCCTTTTATGATGTTAATTTGCCTGCCCAGTTGATGTCTCAATTCCAGGCTTTCTTTCAAATCAAGAAAACCAAAGAGAATAGGCTATTGTACGGACTAATGAAGTATATATCATCTGTTTTTTTTTTGGTTCACAGTTACACCACCGGTATCTTTATTAAGTGGATGCGAATAAAATTCAAGTTAGTTCGATCATCAGCATAATTGGCCTTTTGCGTCAAAAGCCATTGATGTTGTATATATATATATATATGTTTTTTTTTCCCTTTACGTAGTTTTTTTATTGCGTGAAAATGAAGGTTAACATATTTGATTAGATACTTGAAGTTGAGCAACTCCAAATTAAATACAAAACAATTCCAACGGGGCTGATTTTCTTTTCATCATATGAGAGTAGCACACTTGCCAATGTAGTCAATCAATATCTTAACTTTGTAAGCTTCTCTAGAAGTCCATCTCCATCATGCATGCGTGCCTTGCCTCCCCTTTTAGTTTTTGTCAATCATTGCATTAACTAACCAAGACCCTTTTTGACGAAAGAAAGTTGAGTACTCCTTAGTTTCTTAAGCGAGAATCTCAAAATATATATGTAGCAATCCTGCTCAATGACTTGAGTTTGCAGAGAGGGAAATTTTGTTGGTAAGCATAGATATTTTCGTTCCACGAAGATTTAACTTAATTCTTCACAAAAATTTCCTTAACATTGAGACTAACTACTGTCAGTTATTTACTGTCTGTGGTAACTGAACTATATATAGTCAGGGACCATCGATCATTTTGTCAAAAAGATTTAGAAGTTAGACCGTTGGTCTCATGCTATATTAAAGACAAGTAGATATTATATATATCGGGTCAATTAGGAATGAGTACTCTATTTGTTGTATGTTTCAATTCATGAACACGTTTGAGCAAATGTAATATTGCTATTCTTGACTGACTGTCAACAAATTATTACTTTGAAGTGGGCAAGCGAGCGTGTGGTAGTGGTACAGAAGAGAAGGTAGTTGAGAAATGGCATTAAACCATAATTACAGAGGATAAAGCAGTTAAGTAACAATTAAAGATCAACTTACTTGTCAACAAAGTTGGTGCATGTGTTAAAACATCATTTATTGTATGTCGGGGGGGATTCTAAATTTCTAATTAATGCCTTTTTAACATTGTGTGACTTAAATACATATTAATGTATGCCTAAGAGATACTATATATATATTTGAGTCATAATCAGCACCGTTTGATCGATTTTTCCTTTTCAATATTCAAACTAAAGAATTTTAGCAGATTTCAATTGATTTGACTTCTGAGGGTTAAATATTTGCGAATCGAATTGGAATGTTTTAATCAACTGTTTGTGGACCTAATCTAATCCCATGTATCTCCGATATAACGTACGGTATAAATGGAAGTGATTATTTAAAAATCCTGAAAGATGGCATCCCATAACATGCTGTAAACTTGGAAGTGATTGTATGTATGGTCAAAAAGTGGTACCATAGGAATTTACTGATGTTTCTAAATTCGGTAAAGGAAGTTGATGGAAAGGTTGCATTTGCTAGAATTTGCCACAATTCCTGGCTTTGCCTGACCAAACACCCCATCTGTCAAGCAGCGACTTTAGTTATGCATAAAAAAGAACCAACATAAAAAACTCCATAGGCCTTCTTACTCAAGATGTAGGAGTCCACTGAATCATGATAACACATCTACCAGACTCATTTAGTAGCCTCCTTTTGGCCTAAAAACTCCATCTTATACACTTGAGATGGGAAGACAATGAAACAGGGAAAAGAAAACTGACTTTTTAGAAACAATAGAAAAGCATTCGTATTTCCCATTAGACATGGTGGCAAATTGCTACTGATTTGGTCCCAGAGGGAAGGGAAGAGCATCTGTGGTTTTTGGTGAAAATTTACGTATCTTTCATCATGCTCTATAAATGGATATGTGATGTGCTAGCTCTATCTAGTACCTGATTTACTCCGAAAAAACTCACATGGACTAACATGTAAGGTGGCTCTTGCAGTTAATGACAGAATATGGTTTGGTCAATTCTCCCATTTTCACATGGACTAACAAATGCAATGGTACCCTATCAGAGTTGTAGTTAATGACACTATAAGGTTTGGTCCATTTTCTAAGTAACTAGCTAGTAAGCGATAAGGTGATGGTGTATGATTTTTTACATTGACTTTCTTAACCCTCAGTACGTACATGCTGAAGTGATCTTTAACCCTAATGTGATCACTGACAAGAAAAATAATAAATAGAATAGCATCAAAACTCTTGTTTCTCTTCTACCATCTTCTTGCTCGCTAGCTCTTTGTCTCTCATACTCACATGAGGAGATACAAGAAAAATAATTAATAGACTTGTGGGACAAGGCAGACAAGGAAATCTGAGTCTCATGTATTTTTTGTTTTCTAATCTTCAAAGTGACAAAAGATGCTTAAATAATAAATACATGGTACAAGCCTTACCAACTTGCTTCATCAACCATCAGAAATTGTCATATAATATTAAAGCTGACAAAATAATTAAGAATACCGTCGCAGTAAACCTGACCTTTGAACATCAACGACATATATATGCATAATCCCAGTTCACGATTTGTTAAGGTGCCTTGTCAACATTGTACTGTAACTTCAAGTACAGACGACATTATTCAAATTCAAGTTGGGAAAGATAAAAGCTTGTGATGGAGTGGTTACTACATGCAATTAATTTGCAGATGTGTTGTAAACAGCCAATTAGAAGAAGCAGAGAAAATTATAGCAAGATTATCTTAAATCACGTGACATTGATAGGCACAAAAACATGAAAACTACATAAGCATGCCCGTTTTAGAAATTTCCCCCTAATATAAAATGTTCCAGAGCAAGACATGACACGTGTCATGTCGTGTATGCCAAAGAAAGAGCATGTGAGGTGAGGGACGAAAGGTTTGCAAACAATCACGTACATGTGTCCCAAACAAGCTAAGGATGAAGAAAATAATTTCTTTTATAACATCAAGGCCAAGATCGTACAGATTTGTCTTAAACACAATGCCAACATTTAAACTACGTAATACAAATTTTAATGATATTAGATACTCCGGATTTTGAATATGATTAGCATAACTAATATCAATTAAATCGCAGTTGTACTTTATGCTTAGGTTTTCAGAGTTTATAATTAAAAAGCATGAACACTGACTTCTCAAGACTGATACTGACCAATGAGAAGAAGGAAGGTAGGCAGACATATCTATCAAGGGGTTACGGTTAACACAACTTGCTAAATAAGAATTGGAGTTAATAACAGTAGTGTTGGGAGTACTAGTACTGGCAGCAGCTACATAATTTATACATAGATATAATATGTGGGGAAAGGGCGATTGTTTTTGTTTTATGAAATTCAGTGATAAAAGGCCCTGATTGGAGAGGATCAATGTCCTATGATCACATGGTATTGTGTATTGAGACATGCACATGAAGGCCCACTTTGTTAGCTCAAAAACAAACACACTTCTCTTAGCGCACTTGAAATCAAACCCCAACTTGGGAACACACATAAGGTGTACAGCCTCTCTCTCTCTCTCTCTCAAATTAAAACACTCAAGCCTAAACTAGTCCACTTCTTTCTCCAATGCACTTGTCTTCTTCACATCCAACATCGCTGTCTATTGATATTGTACTCTCTCTCTCTCTCTCTCTTTCTGTTGCTTGTGGTCCTTCTCTTTATAACTCTCTTATCACTTTCTCCATTTCTCCATATCTCTTTTATCCAACATACAATTCCCTTCTTCCATATCTTCCCTACTCTCTTTTCTCCGTCCAATCTACCCTTGTTAACTCTAGATACCTTCTATAGCTACTGTAAAATCTTCTCCCATTTGGATCTTTAGCTAATTCGTCTCTCATAGTTTGAGCATAGCCTGTGGCTTGAGCTTCAAAACAGACCTATATACACTCTTTTGGTGCAAGATGTCTAGCAGAAGATCGAGGCAATCAACTAGTGCTCCGAGGATCACTGATGATCAGATCATCGAGCTTGTCTCCAAGTTGCGTCAACTTTTGCCTGAAATTCGAGTCAGGCGCTCTGATAAGGTACTTAATTTTTAAGTCACCCCTTTAAGTACTCATGTTATGCACTTAAAACTATGGCTACGTGAAGCCCTTTTCTTGTTGCTCTTGGCCTGGAATATTACCGGTGGGTGCACGCCAACTATATCATTGCACATGGAGGTAGAAGACAAAGTTGGGAAAATAATAAAAACACAATGCAAGCATAGAACTTGAAACACATGATCAACAGTGTATTACAGTTATAAAAATTGCTTTCTTCGGATAGTTTGAAATGTGAACCGGACATCAAGGACAACATTTTCATAGGTCTTCGTGTTCTTATTGACCTAAACAGTAAACTGTGTATAGTTGGACCAAACTCTTACTGTTGCCTAAATTGGTGCACATCCCTAATCTCATCTTTTTCTTATTATAAGTTGAAATCTCCACAATGACGGTAAAAAGGTGAAGGACGGGAGGGTTCGTTTAAAATATAAGACTTGTAGCGAATTGGGTTTGACTTTTGTTGCTTCAGGTATCAGCTTCCAAGGTTCTACAAGAGACCTGCAACTATATCAGGAACTTACACAGGGAGGTGGATGACTTGAGCGAGCGGTTGTCTCAGCTTTTAGCAACAATTGATGCTGATAGTCCCGAAGCATCGATAATCAGGAGTTTGATTATGTAATAGATGCTTAATAAATTGTATTAGTATAATTCTCAGTAGTGCAACTTTCCTACTACTAATGACTAGATGGTTTTTGATCACTAGATCAAACAGGGTTTTAGAGTGTATTTTAAGGTATGCCATGTGGGTAGGCAAGTATGTAATTTAGTTGCATAATAAGTAAAGGACTTGCACTAGCAAAGCCTATTATATATTATAAGATATGGTTTATAAATGCTTTCTGCGAATCATGCTAGCAATTAAATTTGACGATTTTGTATCAGTTCGTCGACATAAAAATAGGTTGCTCCCGTCAGGATTCTGAAGTATGAATCTGCATGAATTTTATGGTTAATGTCTTGTCCATTGTTAAGAAGAGAAACAACAAATGAAGGAATAATATACTAACAGGGTGGTTTTGTCGGTAAGTAGGGATCAAGCGGCATAATGTCAGCATAAAAGGCTAAATCATCTCCCGATCCTGATTTGATAGAATATTAATGTTAGTGCTTATAGTTTGACTCGCTTTACTAACAAGTCATATTTACAATCTTGTGATTCATAGATCAGTCGATGCTAGTGTTTCTTTTCTTAGACATGCTTTGCGCTGTAAGGTAGTCAAAGATGTGGAGGAAGTTACTTGAGATTCTCTAGATTCAGCAATTTGCAGAGAATTTCAAGCTATACTTGAAAATGATAATCATTCTCTAATTCCTGAAAGAAACCAACTCAAAGCATCAAAAAGGAAAAAAGAAAAGACTAAAATAAATCTGATAAAAAGATTGAGCAAACCCGGACCTTTTCTTTGCTGCAATCACTTTTCTAGGTTTAAAATATGGGTCTACAACAACTACAACAGCACATACTGCAATTATGCCGATAATTGCAACTACTATTATGACAGTTGTTTTGGTTTGCAATTGTACATCAGCGTCACATTCAATCAGTTATTTAAAATATTGCTCCTATCAAGTAATGATCAATATTCCTGGAATTTGTTATTTGATGGAAAAAGAAGCTGCTATGTTAGGGAACATCAAATTAAATTCTCTCTTCACTGAAAAGTCTTACGCTACGTAACATTTGTCAGCAAGATTTTGTGTAATTATGCAGTGATCTTTTTAAGAAGTGGTTCAAGGAAATGGCATCAACTATGCACTTAGTATTTGATCAGTTATATAGTCTTATCAGCGTAAACTTTTCTAGGTACAAGTGGGATTTCCATCAAGCATGGAATGGAGACACAAGAATTTGGCTTCTCTACCTAGAAACTTTCGACCTTTTTTAATCATGAAGATGAAAAAAAAAGGAGAAAAAGAAAATTTGACTTGGAGCTTAATATTCTCCCATATGATGACTATTGCTTGCATGGGAGAACCGTATGACTGAAAAGATCATCACGTCCACACAAATTTTCCAAGCGACCAAAAGGCAGAAAAGGACTGAACCCTTGTAACAAAATCCCGTGACCAAGTAATAGAACGTCCAGTCCAGAATTGAAAGACAAGTTTGGTCGAGTGATAAAGACATTGTATCTAAGAGGAACAATGGCGGTAAAAAAGAAAATGTAGTGGTTACTATGAGCTAATGCAGGGGAATATATTACTTTATTCATGAAATGGAAGTGGGGCTATGCCAATAAAATCTTGAATTTGAACAGTCATGACCTAAGGTTTCATCCCTGCACCAATATTTCTCGAAAGAGGGAATTGACAGGGACCTGCCATCAACTATACTATCATTAGTTTTTCGAAACATTTAATTAGAGCAAAGAAAGCAGCACCTCTCTGATTACTAATTAGCTCACTAATTAAGGTCAATCCAGGCAAAATGAGCAGAGATAATGGTTGGTAATTATTGAAGGAGAGGTTTGAGAAAATGTTGGTGGTGGTTGATTGCTACCGGGGAAATTTTGAACCAATCATGGAAGACTAATAATCATGTGCAATAGTTGACAATCTACCATACGTCTTCTTGTCCAGTTTCCTTTTTTCCATGGATTCAAATAGAGGGAAAAGAGTCTGGCCACATAAAGACCATATCCAGCAATTTTGTTTTAAAGGGTTTGTGTACATTGTCAACAATGCAGACTATAACTTTTCTCTATTCATAGACTTCAGCCTAACATTTAAGAACAAATCATTTTGACTCATGATTTAGTTGTTTTATCAGAATACTTGGCTTGTCGCATGCAGTGACAAGGAAGAGCTCCAGATACACCCTAGAGAGGTGAGTGTACATAGAGTTGCACACATATATTTTGTCATTTTATATTCTTCCCTTTAGGGAAAGCGAGGTTGAAGGGTGAGGAAACAGAAAGTCGCCTTGAACATTGGGCAGGATCCAAGGGGAAACCTTTAGCTCACAAGCTTCTCAATAATTCAAAAGAAATCGCTAATAAGTCGCAATGTATCTGCACTACCAAAATCCCTCAATTTGCGCATGTGTTCCCTTCGTTACTTTTGCCATTCCACATTATGAAGCAGTACTTTTGGCCTATTCTAGGCAATACTGCTACCCCATATGCTTCAAATCTTCACTCATCTTTCTAGATTTTCGTACATGCATGTGTCACTTTAGCCGAAATTGAATGAATCTATACTATTATTACCTGTTGAGCTAAATTCAGCCGTATATAAATTCAATACTCAGTTTAGTTCATTAAAAAAAAAGTAAAAAGATTTCATTAACATTTGAAATGACTTTTAATGTTTTCTAATTATAAATATAAATTATAAACATGAAATAATAAATTATATTTTTTGTTATTTATAATATTAGAAACATTTGATATATTTTTTTTTATTTTTATTTATATCGATATGTAATTACATATATATTGTCGATTGATACCATCTAATGATAAGATTTACATGTCATTTAATTTTATAGGTTTTAATTAGTTGTTAGATACTTAAATTTATTTTGACAACAAAAGAATAAAGTGTAATAAAATAAATTAAAAAATAAGCTGCTTCTTTAACTTACCATTTACTTACTCCTTCTTATTAATATGCATTCTAATTATTATTTTTTTTACTCAAAAATCTTGTTTAGTGTAACCTAAAACTTCATTTAAAAAAAATACCAATGAAGGGACCTATTGAAAAGCAACAAACAATATAAAAATATCAATTTTAGTGAACTTAGAAACAACACAATCGATATACTTGGAGACACCTTAAATAATATAAACAGCTTGATAAATCTCACTTCACTCACTCTGTCACTGTTGCCATTGTGATGGACCGCTACGATTACTTTGTCTTTGAAGTACTTAACCTCCAGTCAAGGATGGATCATGTCCCTTCCCAATAATTTCTATGGCAGCCTCTACAACTTTCGTAGAACCTACACACTGCAGGTGTGTTATTTGAAGCTTTTCAAAGCTCAGTATCAAGTCATTATCATAAGTAAAAATTATTAAAATTAGAATAATCACTTACCTCCGATCCCTTTTTCAAAAATTAAGAAAAAGTGTGTCGAAACCTTTCACCACCCTACATAATTTTTTCATGAAGCGCTCTTGTCTCTTTCCCTCGCACTCGCAGGAAAAGATGTTTCAACTTTCAAGATAGCACGCGAGCGACTAAGTGGAAGTGAACAGCTCCAACCAAATCTTATAGAGAGCGAAACCCTTTGTTGCTATTCTTTTTCTTTCTAACTTTTTCTTAAAAAACAAGCAAAAGTACAAATCTAAATATAAAAAGAGAAACCGATTCCTTAACTTACTAATAATTTTCGAACCTCGATTCAATGAACTATATGCTTATAGAATTAAAGTTTATATCCACAATTTTAATCTTTTATATTAAATCTTTGTAATGAAAATGCTTTTATAAGGTTGTAATGTCCAATTTAATTACATAGAACATGCTTTAATATTATCATTTTTATTAGTCAGTTATACCCTATACGTCCCAGTAGTTTTATTATTTGACAAGATTATATGAACTCATTCTCATTGTATCAATTTTGATACATACACTATGAGGCATTAATATACAGTCCATTTATATTATTAATTAAGATTAATCTCATATGGTGGATAAGATAGAAATGTGATCAATGCTATTTTGTTAAATATAGGATATATAGGGAGAGATTGATTAGAGATAACTTATAATTTGATAATACATAGTCCTAAACCAAAAGTTAAACGGGTAACACAAAAGTTTAAGGTTTAAACGATTCAACAGGCTGTCATAAAATTGGTTAAAGATTAAATAAAATTAAAGAATTTAAAAAATGATTAAAAAATTACCCTTATTTATTGAAAATTTTAATATTCAATTAAAAAGAAACTATTAAATGAAAATTAATTAATTTATTTTGCATTATAAAAACTTATTATTTTATAATAACTGACTGATTAATTAATAAACTGATTAAATTTAAACAATAAAGATTATTAAACTAAATTAAACAAAAATTTAAAAATTAAACTAAAAAATAATCAATTAAAAATGTTTATTATAAATTGATTAAATCAATTCAATTTTTAAAATATTACTTTCATCGGGAGTTTACAGGATCGACTGTGCCTGACTTGGCATGCTTGAAAGCATCTAAGAAGTTTCACATATAAAAAATTTAAAATAAAAATGTTGCTATCAGTATAGTAATTGTCGGCTTTCAATATTAAAAATTTTGGTTGGCATTGAACATTTGGTGAGTGCTCTGGTCTGAGTCTGACAGTACACCAGAATAGACCTCAGGAACTATAAAGCGGGTTTAATCATGCTAAGGAACCCAACTAACGCCAGTTGGTACAGTATAATTTAGGCCAAGAGACCCGACACATATGGAGCCTGACAAAAGTTACTAACTACTATGTGGAAAGTTCAAGCATAGGCCTCACCTTATGATTTCAAGACCGCAAAACATACTATCATTTCAAACATGAATAAAAAGGAACTGTTAAAGAAGGATATGATAAAATTAGCAGAAGAATTGATCAAAAATAGAAAATTCTAGCATATTAGAACACGGGTTAAAAATACTATTTAAAGTGCATCAAAATAGTTGTAGTAGTTATTAAAAATTTTTATGGTAAAGCTTTGACGACATACCTACCATTTAAGAAGTCTAATCCTAATATTTAATCGGTCTTTTCTAATTGCAAATCGTGGACAAGTCTTTATATCATACAACTTAGCTTTTTAGCTTTGATATATGAAAAAAGATCCTTCAAGACTATCTAATACCTTTAGATTGTTTATACTCACATGATTACTGAGCAAGGATCCCTAATATAACTTGATACATGAAAAGCTCTACTTTGCAACTTATTAAATATTAGCACATTTTGGCACTATAGCAAGTTATTTATTTTTTTTATTTTTAATGTTATTTCTTTACTCTTTTTAATGTGCATTAACTTTTTTTCATGTCATGTTGCATTTATATGTGAATTTATCAAAAAAAGAAAGAACTTTTCTTATAAATAAAATAAGATTGTGTGTTATCAAAATTTTTTAAATTGTGGAATGGTGCAGGATTTGGAGTGAATGAAATAATGATGATGAATTATTTTCACCGAGAGAGAGAGAGCGAGAGACAGAGAGGGTAGGGACCATTCATGAAATGCATAGACCAAGAAATACCAGGAAACAAAAATCTACCAACTACTGCGCCGTTTTTTACCTCTCAACAGTTGAAAAACGGTTGGAGCCCGTTGCGCCCACTCTACAATCCAAGGTGTGGGGTTGAAGATGTAATTTTGCCACCGGTCACAGTTACTGCACGCTCCTCCGAAAGATGTGGTCTACACTCTACACGCTCTACTAACAAGCACAAAGCTGCAACTAGGCGTTGTTTTTGGACTAATTCAAAATCCTGTTTCTGAAACCAATGTGTTTTTCCTTATTTTTTGAAAATAGCAATTGTCTTAGGAAGAGAATTTGGAGATGCTTACTCATAATTTATAATATTTGCAGAAATTTTTTATTTTTACGAAATTTCTGACTTTTTTTAATAACCATCTTAGCTTGGAAAATATTTGATCGTATAGTTGCCTTTTTTTTTTGTATTGGAATAGGATTTAATATATCTTGTACATGTATCCCTCGTCTCACGTGCATTAAACTGCGCGTGTGATTTCGACCCGACCTTCCACACAGTACTTGCGGTTCATTCTATTCGAGTCTTCCTTCTCTCCCCATCTCATTTTCGTTTCTGATCGACGACGTCTAAGCGATGCCAATCTCTACTTTACATTCTTATGAGCAAGTATGAGTGCGTACGTATGACCTGTAAGTGAACTGTGCTTTTGCTATTTTTAATGGCTCTTGTTGTTCAGTTTTTCAGCTATGTTTCAAAAGGAACGTAACTCAACTTTTCCAGTTCAAGATGCCTACTTTATGTCTTTCCTCTAATACCCAGTTCGAAAAACTCCAACTTTTTAAGTTTCTTGTTGGTATTCTTGTCAATTATAGTTCTTTGGGACTTTATGTCTTTCTTTTACTTGGATTTATAGTTGTTCTATCCGGGAATTGTTATATGCTTTCGAAGTCAGTTATCGTCCCATTCAAGGGTTTCATATCGGTTAAATAAAGTTTATCTGATTCTGAGTGTTCTAATTTCGAAGATTGGTTTGGCTGCAATTGGTCTTCACGTTGACACAATATTCATGGTGGGTAATTAAGATATCTACCAAGAGAACAAAAATTAAATGGACATGAGAAATTTGCGTCATGCAATTGGGTTGATTTTGATGTTGCATCATGCATCAGGTATCTACAAGAGATAGGTGGTTAAATGCATTGGATGACATGAATGTTATCACTGTGTCAGAGCTTATCTGCATTAGTAGAGGAAAAGTAAGTGGTTTAGAATGGGTTCCTATGGACTAATAAGCCTAGTGTCTGCTAAAAATCAAATTATTATTACTAGATAAAAGGAATATCTGTTGAAATTTGGACCGTGTATGGGTTCACACAAATAAGCGGGGACCACTAAGGGTTATTGATTTTAGGATCATAAGATAAAACACGAACGTATCTTGAAGATAATGTATATTGTCTCATTCTGCAATTCCCTTATCTGAATTGTTCTGCATAATGTCATTTTCTGTGCAGAAAATGGAGGGAAATAGGCGTTGTATGAGAAAAATGTTGATGATCTCTAGATACTAATGGAATTCATATTGCAACAGGATACTGAAAGTCATCTATTATTTTCAACTAGGAAAACCAACGTCCAGCATTTTCGTTGTACTGCTTTAGTAACAGGATGTATCCGGGTGGATATACTGCTGAAGTTACAAGCTTATCTCCCAAAGCCACTGAGAAAGATGTGCACGATTTTTTTTCCCATTGTGGTGCAGTTGAGCACGTTGAGATCATCAGGTAACATTCATCTTGTTGTCACATTTCCAAGCAATATCAAAATGTCTGTTTGTCCTTATCATTGCAATCCCAGTTAATTATTTAAAACTCTGGTTAGCTCAATTCTTCTTTTCTTAAAATCAAATTGCTAGAATGTCTGTTTCTGGGATTCTGTTGGATGAATTTCAGATGGACCATTATGACCAGGACTTTTTAGGAACATGTCAATAGATGAGAAAGAGGTGGAGGAAGATAGGGAATGTGTAATTTATCTAGATCCCAAGCTTTTTGTTTGGAATAGTTATATGTTGAGAGTTAGATACTTGTTCTACGAAAAGAGGATTAACATTACCTTGCAACATGTTCACCGATTATAGGGAGTAAAAACTGTCGCTTCATTGCCATCAAATGTGAAATGCTGTCAACAGCTTTGATTATGATCAATTTTGCTACTGGAAGGCAAATTCCTTTGACCATACTCATAACTTATTTATCTTTCAAATGATTCCTTTCTTCATGGATACAGATCTGGTGAGTATGCTTGTACTGCATATGTGACATTTAAAGACTCATATGCTCTTCGGACGGCAGTCCTGCTCAGTGTAAGTTACGTACTGTTTCTAGTCAGTAAATAACTTCATAAATGTAGGAATTCATTTTTCTGATCTATTTCATGTCCTAAGTTACCTGGATGCCTCTCATCTCATCTTCTTTGGCTTAGGTAAGCTAGATTCCATATACATATAGATTAGCTTAAATAGTGCCAACGATGCTCTGCATCAACTTACTTTCCTAGCTTGTGAGAGTGGTAAATGCACAAGTTTTTTTTTTTTTTCGCACATCTATTTATAAACAATTTCTCACTGGTAATTCTGCCTCATGCTGATTATGAGATTCTTCTGTTTTCTGGGGTTTGATGTTTAACTTTTGACATGTCTATAGCATATCTCCCATTCTCGTAATGCTCAGATTTAAAAAGACTCAAGCACAACTTAATAATTGATGTTTGCAGAACTGACTTTCTCAAGATACGATATAGTTCATGGAACAGACGTAATTTGTTCTGATATGATGGGCCAGAATCACCATTCGATTGATAATTCTATTTGAACATCTGCTCATGTT
>JAOTAX010000008.1:11804364-11823733 GCA_025629825.1 Erythroxylum guanchezii
AGGAGAGGTTTTTGTGTAATGAAGAGGAGTAGCAATTTTAGCTAAAAAGAGGGAGAAAATTCGATGAAGAAGAAGAAAATAAGAGGTTTCGGTCTCATCCAAGACAACCTTCACTTTTCTTCAAATTGTTTTGTTGGTGCTTTGTGGAAGTGTCGTGAATGAGATTAACCAAAGACAAGAACATTTAATGAGTTTGGACACTTGTCTTTTAAGAAGAAAAAGACAAAATCAATTAATAACCTTTAATAAAAGAACCCTAATAAAATTTAATCTTTAATCTATCCAATTCCAATGGCTCTAATTACAAGCCCAAAAGCATTTACTTCAATATCCAGTGCCATTGGACATAAATTTTCGTTACCGGAAACCAATCAGTCCGCCACTTGGGCAATTTTTTCGGTCCTGAAAATTTCCAGAAAAATTTCTAAATTTTTTCGAAAATATAAAACACATAACGATCCACTCCAAATAAATTTTCAAGCACAAAAATCACATTTAGGCACATATACCGGGAAATGTCATGAATGCATGTACAGTTATTTTCATGTGCAAAATTTCACTATTCACATGCAAGAATATGCAAAAAAATGTCAAAACCAATCCTAACCACTCTCGCCCCTTTCCAAATTACGATTCTACCCTTCCCATCGGGGGTGGGATGTTACAGTGTGCGACAGTTTTTGGAGAGTGTAGCAGCTCACCTTTGTTGTGTGTGTTTTGGTCTTGAGATTTCAGTGGGGTAGCTTCTGTGAATTTTGTGCCTTGCAATTAAATGGTGAGTGGGCATTGAGGTGACGTGGGTCTGTTAATTGAAGATTTTTCATATATATGCATATCTCTTGATTAGTGAAGTTACGGGGGTCACGCACAAAGTAAGTTCTTTATTGGTTTATTTGTGGCCTATGATTGGTGTGCTGAAAGTTGTCTCCTTGGTGAGTAAGGAGTTTAGGTGAACACGGTTTTATTGGTTTTACTGGCTGCTGGGTATGATTTTGAAGTGCTGCACTTTTTCTTATGGAAAAGATATGTTAAGTAGTCCACGTATGACAAGAGCAGATGCTGTTGTTATGTGTCATTGAAGGAGTTCACTGTTTGCAGCATATATCAATTTAATTGCTGAAGAATGGGCGTTGTGGATTGCGGCAACTTGGTCTTTTATTGCTGAATAATTTCAGATCTGAGAAGTTGTCTTTTTTTGTTTGATTTATTATTGTCTTTGAGTGAAAGTAATTAGACAAATCCTCTGTTGAGGTTAGTACGAGGCGGTCGTACTATTGGGTGTGAATTCTTTCACGGGTAGTTAGGCTGTGGGTCGGTTACATAGATTGGGTCTTACGGGGTAGATCAATCTTGTGTAATTTTTTGTGAACTACAGTGAAAGAATTTAATCTGGGTGAGGACCCCGCAGACGTAGGCAAGATGTGCCGAACTGCGTTACCAAACGTCGGTGTTTTTAATTATTTTGCAGTTGTGATTTTTATTTACTTGTGCGAAGAAAATTTGAGGATAGCCTGCGAATTTATTAACAACTCAGTTGTTTCAGTAACAATTCAGTAATTGACAATAATAAAAAACAATTCAATCATAGTGAGAAAATATCTAGGTTAACTTACAGTATACTCCAAATAAGCTATTGCCTTAACGATCTAGCAATGTTTAGATGTGGACGCTCAATTTGTGCTTCTATATAATGCAACACACACATATTTACACATTACTAACTTGTTTAATCAAATGAGTACTAAATCATATATATGTATATGTGTTATGTTCATTGCATACTCAATTGACTATCCCGGATATGTATCTTTATTCACAATTCTTGACCATTCAAAAATCATAGCTTGTATATTACCACTTTGCAATTGGGTTTGTACCTTTAAGTTAGCTTGATTCACTCCAAATTCATCAACCATACTTTACACTTATCCTTCAACATTTTCATGATAAAAAAGCCTCTCATAATCCACACACAATTGTTACTTTAAATCTGGAATTTCAGTAAGCTAGATCTATACATTCACTAAACTTTTTCCAGCAATATATATTCATACATTTACCCAATTCTCATTCATAATTACCCCATGTTCTTCAATGCTCATTCATCCATGTCTTATACACATTACTCATGTCTTTAAGATCATGTTTGCATTAAAAGAACTCATTTATTCCTTTAACAAATAAAAATTTCCATATTTGAACTAAATTATATCAAAATAGTCCATTCTTTAGGTTATAACATCAATTAACTACATAAACTTATCAAGCTTTTAACCAATTAATCAAGCAACAATCTAGGCTCATTCTTAGCCTTAATCAAGTCCAAATATACCAATTTAGAGTAAAATTTCTCAGCTGGTTTGACATATACGCAAGGCTGAAATTAAAATTCCAGAATTTGTTATCAACATCACTAATGTGTGTAACTTTACAACCTTCAATACTTCACGAATTTTACAAGCTTAGAGACATCACTAACACTTGAAATTTTCCAGATTTCATTTCCTTTAAGATTACTTCATTTCAGGTTAATTTAACTTCCTTATTGGTTACACTAAGGCTTACAAAATTTTGCTCAATAATGACAATAACAGTCATTTTTTACAAACACACCTATAGCTCTAATTTTTTAAATTCAAGAACACTTCAATAACACCTATCTTTATCATAAATCCACCTTCATTTATACTTCAAATCTCAATCTAATTCATTCATAAAACAACCTAGAACCTACGATTTTTATACATCAAGAACAAAGCAGAATAGTATCCAATTCATGTATCATTTTCCAGCACACTTCATTGTCAACATCATATACAATCCATCCCAATTCAATCATCATAATCCTTCTATTATAACATGCCATAAAGATCAATCTTTTACTTACTTGTCTAGCTCAAATTTTCACTTCAAAGATCAAGCTAATTCAGCTCTTCATGTATGCAAAATCATCACAAATTCAAGGTGGGAATTGGATGATTTTCGACTGGGATCAAAGATTATAACAAGAACAACTATGTTCTCCTTTACCTAACTTTGTGAGGGTAAAAGCATGGATTTTGGTGTAGCCATTTAGCAAAACTTAAACCAAAAATGCAGAGCTATGAGATGAATGCAGGTTTCGGTAGAGAGCTTGAAGAATGAAGATGAAACACAACAGAAACTTTTCTAGTATTTGTTTAGTTCAACTAGGTGAAAGTTGTCATTATCTTAGATTAACATATGTCCTTAAGCATGCTAGCCACTTATCCTCTTCATAAGCCACCAAATGTCACCTAGTTATTAGTCCATTTGTCACTCATTCATTGCTATCATTTGTCAATTAATTACCTATGTCAAATGTCACTCATTTATCTATGCCAAATGTCACTTATTCATAGGCTTAGTCATTCTAATTTTTCATGTGTCAATTTGTTTTACCACTTGGCATTTTTCCTAAACCAAATGTACATTTTAATCCATTAATTTTTCAATTGTAACAATAAATTCCAAGTTTACTAATTATAGTCCACCAACCAAAATTCAAGACATAAACAAAACACAATTCACATCATAATCATTTAAAACCTTTCGTACTCTGAAATATGTCAATTGAGTGAATATATTATCTTTGCAATGTGTACTAATTTATAATTCGTGTGTGTAGGCTAATGATATGGATGTGAATAAAATGTAATTCATGAACTCTCAGTGATATGGCTATGTGCAATATTCTAAGGTTCTAATCTTTATTATAGAAAACGGGCAATTACATAAGGGAATTCCTTAATGTTACAAATACTTTCAAACCATTAGCACAATTTTCCATGTACTAGTTTGGCGTTACAAGTGTTTGATGAAGTCAAAGCCAGAAAAATAATAGACCATGACCAATGTTTTCTTCTTCTTTTTTTTTTGAAGTAAAATTACAAGAAAATAAGACCATGGCCAATTGGTTGCTATGGATTGGAAGTGATGGGAGTAGACTGCATTTATCTAAAAACAAAATACATAGCTGTTGCAGTCATAAAATCTGGACTTTTTTCTTTTTCATGCTCAGGGTGGAATCTGGTCTAAAATTGTTGCTGGTCAGCCCGTCAAGTCTGGAACATTTTACAACTGACTGGTTTTACAAACACACCAGTCCCACTAGCTAAGATCCCACAACTTTTGGTCATCGTCAAGCTCAAGCATCCAGACTTCTGTTTCAATTGTTCAAATGTCTGCATTTTCAGGAATGGAGGAGTCTAAAAGCGATAGGCCACTTAATGTTTTAGGTTACATGTGAACTGATATTTAATTATCTATCCTTTGATGTCTGGCAACTACTTAGTACACAATTCCTCTTCCGCAACCACGGGTGCCCAACAGAACCTTTATTGTTCTTTTATAGTCTGATAACACAACCTGAACCAGCCATGGTTGTGACACTAAAAGTTGCACATCTCTATCATCTGTATTTTAACTCCTTAATTTAGGGAACTTGCACCAAAAAGAATGATTCACTTTTCGTTTTCGAGGTGATAGCTAACTTCAAAGCCGTGGGTTGCAAATTGTGACAAAAGCACAAATCTTTAAAGTCTAAAATAGGCTTCGTTGCCCAGTTGGGTTCCACTTATTTATAACAACTTTCCAACCCAGTGGTGTAGGCAAATCCAACGGTATCTGCTGTTGCTTTAAGGAAGGGCAAAACATAAGAGTTACGAGTAATTGGTTTTTAGATGGGGCCTAACACGAAAGCTTGCCCCCCATTGATGGTTAATGCTGTCCTCTCAGTGAAACTGTTTGTAACGCTAGGTTGCTGAATCTGCACTTTGTATGCTCTCCTCTTGAATGAACTTAACCGTCACCACTCCAACCGGAAGTTGACATGATTAGATATGACTGTGTCATCTAGCTAAGTGTGATTTATCTCTGAATTCAATGGTAGGATCCGAAATGGGAAGTCATGCAGATAAAGACAGGTACCTGCATCTTTAGGCATATACAATCGTATTATTTATTTGCTTTTTCATGCTATCTCTTGCTGAAATTGGAAGGGCTAGAACAATTATGTGACTAATCAACTTCATCTAATCCTGCAATCGAGAAAAGGTTCCATCCATCCCCACCCATCTGGACTAGCTAATTCAACTTTACAATGTCAGAGAAAGTGATACCAAGAGTCAATTTATCTCCATTCTTTAATCTTCTACTTATCTTGGAGAATCAGTTAACTGCAAGTCATTTTCTTGCTTGGCATGATTGAGAAAAAGTTAACGTGGACAAAACAATTCCTTGGACTGGAGACAGGTTCTTTAAAAAATGGTTAGAACAAATTGCCGTCTCTTCAAGGAGTTGCGTTTTTTTAAAAAAAAAAGCTTTCTTGTGTGGCTGTGCTGTGTATCCCTCTATACTATAGACTCGGTCTTTCTGTTGAAAATTGAAAACTTTGGAGTTGCGGGCAATGACATTCATTCCTTGGTTTCTCTGATTACTTCAGTAAGTCCAAAATATGAGGATTGACCTGTTGCTCTTCGTTCTAAGTGCAACTGCAGCTACCCAATTCTGACCAGGCTTCTTCACCTAATTTGCTTACCAGTTCCATGATTTGGCCCATTCTTTAATATCTGCCAGCAACTACCGACTTCAAATAGAGTAATTACTAAAACCCACAAGGGAATCGGCCGGTCTATCACCGTCACGTCACTTGATCAACAGTTTCCTTTTTCTTTAAAGCATATAGTTGTGTGATGCTTCTAAAATCAGCTCACAGTTATCAAATGGAAATGGATTTTGGAAAACATGAACAGATAAGAGTCAAAATCATACCAAGAACTGAAAATAAATAGGCTATAGTTCTGTTGCAGCTCTTGACACCTTCGATGTGCTCTGGTGAAAATCTATATTAGATATTACAGAAAGGTGTAACGGAACACAAAGTAGTTTGTTCTTTCAGCTATTTGATTTTTACTTCCTGAAGATCAAGTATACAAGGCTCTTTTCATCCAAATTCCAAAACAGCTTTTTGGTATAAAAGTCACTGGGACAAATAGCTAGGGATTGAAGAAACCTTCTTAGAGCACATTGTTCTCTGTTTCGTCTATTGCATTTCTAACATGAACCACTTTCCAAATAGATACAAAAAATTCTCACTGTACAACAAACAACCGGCAAAGAGAAAACCCCCTAGGAAAGTGGGAAAGAAAAGAAAAGAAAGACCCGAATGTAAAAGAAAAACAATAAAACTTCTTACCGTATCAAGGAAACTTAGTAACAACAAATGGGGCATCGGATTAGCCCATTCTCATTGCAATCTGGGCAACGATGGAACCCAAACTCACATTCATCTTCTCCTTCTTCTAGTTCTCCATGTTCTTCTTCATCAGCTTCGTAGTAAATTTTACAACTTCCTGAACATGTCTCACAAGGCACAAACCTGATATCCCCACAGGCCTCACAGGCCCCGGTAGCACCTGGAATACTGTTACTCACCATTTCACAAACTTCAATTATCTTCTCTAGCTGACCTTCCTCGTGCATTCTCTTTATTTCCTCAGCTCCACCTATGTGTTTGCTGCCTATGAACACCCTCGGTAAACCTCCCCTAAACCCTTCTCCCAATAGCTCTCTCAACTCCTCCTTGAACCCAGAATGCATTGATACATCCCGCTCATCCAGACGAACCCCCAGGCCTTTCAATATCACCTTCACGTAGCAACAATCCTCGTATGTTTTCCTTATTCCTCGTAAGCTTGTGAAATACAAAACCACCTTCTCCTTTCCATGTTTGTAATCCTTATCAACAAGATTGGTCATTTTCGTGTCAGCAACATCTACCGTCAAACCGCTGCCAAGCGATGGAAGTTGCTTTGAGTTCCCCATATCTGATGGCTTAATGTAGAATGGATGATTAGGAGATAGCTCTTCCAATGACTTCCTAAATGTACAAATAACTTCTGGATCGAATTCAGGGCACCTGGAATCGGATTCCTTATTTGCCATTTGAAGCCACAGGGGCTTACTGCTACAATCCGATGGGATTGGACTATTCTCTCGCACTGTCATTAACTTTGGGCTATCAGCAACCGCACATGTTTCACGGGAAACATCAAAAGAGAAGCTACGGAAATGATGATTGACAAGATGGCTTGGACTCACATCTTCAAGCCCTGCCATCAACTCCCAAGTATTGATCGTCTCAGGCTCTCCAGGTGGAGTCGTGCTTGGTGTCTTTGGAGCAACTTTCGGGATCTTTCCTTGGATCATATTGGACCATCCCTTGGCTTCAATTAGACCCAACGTGAACACCTTGTTCCTTAACTCCTTATCATCCACAACCCCATTGGCACCAATCTTCAACTCCTTACCATCCACAGCCCCATTGCCACCAATCAAACACTTCCCGCTCTTTACCTCCATATCACCTACAGCCCCCGTGCCACTAATAAAAAACTCCTCGTTCTTCAATTCCTTGTCTCCTAGAATGCCATTCCCTTGATCTTCTCCTTTTCTGGTTACAACTTCAATATTTCCGTTACTATCCTTGTGATTAGATATTGATGAATCTAGCGCAAGAGTGCCCAGGGTGGTTGAGGTAAGAGCAACCATATGATAGCTATCGCCTTTTTGCTGTGGTGGATGGACAACATGCATGGAATAGCTTCGAGGCACCGGCGAATACGGTGCTTGACAGTGCCGGCAACGTTTTTGCTTTGAGGTTGCACAACCCATATACGATGATCCACTTCAAAACCAAAAGCATGAAACACCAAAAAATTATTATGTTCTAAAGAGATGACATTAGAAAGAATTGAGTGTCAGATCATCGAGAACAAAAAGAACATTCCTTCGTGGATGAGCTGAAAGGACCTTAGCTTTTGGCACCAGATTAGATTATTAAAACAGGGAAAGAAAAATAAGAAAGGAATTAGGTGATTCAAGAATTGTCTGAAAGGAAAGGAATTCTGGGAATCTTCATTCAATTCACCAATAGGTATTAAAGCATCAGAGATAGATCCACCAAGAAAACGCTTCCAGAGCTGTTCGAAGTTTACGTGGTTTTCCGAAACTAATGACAGATAGAATGAAACTGCTTCATTGGGTAGTTTTAGTTGTTCGAAAGATCGAGGCTTTATGCGATCATTGAACGGAAAAACCAAAACCAAAAGGGTGACCGTACCAGAAACGATCAACTGCCAGAATTCATGGGAACAATCAAACAGATTAGAGAACCTGAAATATAAACAGAGAAGGAAGAATATAGAAACGACAGAGCGCAAGACTTTTGGATTCAGAAATTCAGGAGGGTCTGGTGACAAAGATTACAAGTTACAATCAACGAAAAAACAGGAAGAGAAATGAGGAAAAATTTTCTGGAAGGAAAATGAATGGAAATTTGAACATATAGAGTCTAAGACAGAGTCATTTATTAACAAAGATCCGCACCACAGCCTCCACCAACACAACCTGGCCACTGTGTGCGTCTCTCTCTGAAATTTTAGTGAGAGAAACAGGAATGTGTCTTGTGATTGTTACAAAAAAAAAAATGCTAAAAGGGTAAAACATAATGTCGGTGTTCGGAATGTGATGATAGTTTGAACAAACGAACAGAAGTCAGAAGGTGAGATGGGTCGGGGACTTTTTGAAAGTTCTAATAATAATGACGTTGAATATTTAGTAAAACGCCATTCTTAATATAAAGTATATTTGGGATGAGGTAATCAAGATTGGCCTAAGTTTGAATTAGTAGTTTATAGTATGCAAATCTAATTGTTGGTTAGCAGAAAATATCCAATAAACGAGTATTGAGAAACAAAATTAGAGTGAATACAAAAGTTAATTATCCGAATTAAGTTTAACGAATAATCTTAAAAATTTTAATTTGTGGTTACCATCATACATTTGTTAGTTCTTTTCTTGATCCAAAAAAATTATTTTATGAAAAGTAGATCGAATTAAACATGCCTAAGGGAGGAGTCTTGAATCAGAACCAGTCTCCCATTAGCTAAAGTTTGCTTACGTTTACTCTAGATATTAGTAAAGACCTAAGAAGAACATGTGTTTTTCGTAAAGAAGTGCGGACAAATGAGGGAACTAAGGCTTGAATGGCTCCGCAACAAAGGAAAGAGGCTTATGTTGACGTCTTATAGTTTTTTAACTTTTAAGCTTCGCTGTGGGGATAGGAAATGGAGACTTTTCCAATGAAGAGAAGTTTTAACGCGAAAAAGATAAATCTCCTCTTCAGATTTTCTCTGGTTGGACTTTGGAGTATTAAAAACTTCTAAACATAATTACGGCTTTCATGAAGCGGACTTTTCTCCCTCCACAACATATCCATATAAATAACTCCAACCCTTAACACCATTTGGCTTTGTCTAAGCTATTCCTTCGCCATCTTATGACTCCTGAAAACTCTTTAACCTACTCTCTCTTCTTCCATTACCTGCAAACCTTGGGGTTTTGAACTTGGGTCGTGGCAGAACAACATATCATTTGTTCTAGTCACCTCATTTTTATGTCTTATCTAGCAAAATCTTTGTTCCCAACTTTTAATAGGATCTCTGGTTCAAGCATTAATTAATTAGTCATTATATCATTGTCTGTAATTGGAGTGTCCTTAAAAAGTTGTCGTACGTCCTTGCGAGAGTGTAAGTGTATACCTCTTTAATTCGTTATCTTTTCTGACAAACTTAAGGGTAGTTTAGCAAAATATTCAAATGGAATATTTCTTCTATTTCTTAATTCTTTTTTTGCTTTTTATTACATAAAAAGTAGTATACATGTGTATAGCTTTCAGAGCAAGGAGAATTTGGCGTACAATTTAAAGAAGATCTTGTATGGGTTGAAACAGGCACCAAAATAGTGGCATCAAAAGTTTTATTTGTTTATCATATGAAATGGTTATAAACAAACTTTTGTCTATTCTTGTATATATTTTAAGATGTTTATTGGTGGAAATTTCATTATTCTTCCCTTATATGAAATGATGACATGCTGATTATGAGACAAGATATTGGGACAATCTGTAAACTGAAAGAGGACTTATCCAAATCTTTTGAAATGAAAGATTTAGGCTTTGGAAAGTAGATTTTGGGCTTAAAAATAACTCAGGATAGGAAATACAGAAAATTGTAATCGTCTAAGAGAGGTAAATTAAATGTGTTAGAAAGGTTCAATATTAAGCATACCAAGCCAGTTAACACGCCACTAACACCTTACTTTAAGTTGAGTAAGTTTGCCTTCATACTCATTTGTTTTTGGTTCCTTTATGTATGTAATGGTATGTACAAGACTAGATGTAGCACAAGCTATTGCATTGGTGAGTAGGTACTTATCCAATCCAAAGAAAGTTCACTGGGAAGCTATAAAATGGATCTTAAGATACTTACGAGGCACTTCCAAATAGAGCTTGTGCTTCGAGCGCGGATCTAATTCTAGAAGGTTAGACAGGTGCAGACATAGCTAGAGATCTTGATAACTAGAAATCCATTTAAGGCTACTTGTTCAAATTCATAGGGAGAGCCATTTCTTGGCAATTCAAGCTGAAAAAGTGTATCTTTATCCATAATTGAAGTGGAGGATGTAGCTGTTGTGGAAGCAGGTAAGGAGATGTGCTAGTTGAAACGGTTCCTTCAAGAGTTAGATGCGAAACAAGATGATTATGCTGCATTTTGTGACAACCAAAGTGTTATAAATTTGGGCAAGAATACTATGTATCATTCCTGTACTAAACATATCAACGTCAGGTATCATTGGTTAAGATCTAGATTAAGGAACAACGATTACAATTAAAGAAGATTCACATATATAAGAATGGTACTAATATATTAACAAAGGTGGTTCTTGGAAGCAAGCATAAGCTTTTAGTAAGCTAGTTGGGATGACTCTCAAATAATTATTAAGGTGATTCAAGTCTCTCCCAAAATGGGATGGATGAGGAAATTGTTGAGTGTTTAACCCTATTAAAGGCAAAAATGAGTTTAAGTGATATCGGATATTATGAAGGATCATTTAAAATAATGAATGAGTGAAGTCAAAATGGATAACGATTTACCATTCTTAAGAAATATGGTCGTGTAAAGCACAATGCGCTTTTTTTCCTTAACTTACATGGTCGTGTGTGAAGGTTGTGTAAGAGAATGTGAATGAGTACATGATAGATGATGACCTACAGGGTCGTGTAAGATCAAACATGCCCATGTCCCTATCATATACGGCTATATGTGAAGATCGAATAGGTAATGACAAAAATGTATGGGTGGATGACAAGAGTCAAAGGTATACATGACCATATGGCAAGGTCGGCCCTAGGAAAGGGTAGCCTGGGCGCCGACTTGGGCCCATCCTCATAAATAGTAAAATAGGGTCTATTTTATTCTTATAAAAATAAAATGAAATAAAATAGGGCCTACTTTTAACCTTATAAAAATCAAGAAAAGGCTCATATTTTTCTTCTTTTTATTCTTTATAAGAGGCTAAAAATAGTCAAAAATAGGGTCCCATTTTTTACTTTGCCCAGGGCTTATAACATACTAGAAACAACCTGCCATATGGAAATATACAAGCACTTGTCCCAGGTGTACACAGTGTAAGTTGATCATGTGATTGACTAAGATTATGTATATTCACAACTACTTGAAATATGGTTGGGACGGGATTAGTTATATGATCGTGTAAGTGACTATGTCTAGTTATGGAACCCTTTTTTTAGTATAAATGGGAAAATAAAAGGCTTCATCGATACGAGTGAAAAAGAACACTGAAAAAGGAAAAGAAAGAGAGTAAAAGTAAACTGATAATAGGAATGTCTATTTTTGGCCCATAAGCCTAAATTTAGTTATTTTTAATAGGTCAGTACATTGGCCAAGCCCAATCCCAGAATGACTCGAGGCTTAATTATTCTAAATTAAACGACATCAGCTTGCTTAAAAGAGTTAGGTTTCTAGCAAGCTTGGGTTTAGACAACCCAAACTCGGAACCAATTAAAAAAAGTACGTTGTTATATATTTTTAATTTTAAAAAAATTGACAAGAGCTAGCCCATGGGCCAGCCCAGGGCCATCCCTACCTAAGAAGTCCTTCTCATTCTATAATTGGTAGTTTTTAAGACGAATTGTCTTTTATTTTTCGAGTGTTTGTTTAAGGATTAGATTGAGAGTGTTGTTCATTTGGGATATCAATCTGTACTTAACACTAGAACTTGGTAGGATAATTTGTAACTGATTTGTATTGTAATTCTTAGCAAAGATCAGTTTATTGGAACTTTTAAATTCTTGTAAGTTCTTAATTGAATTAGTAAATTTGTTTGTCAGTTTAACTATGATTTTTTTCTCTATATTGGAGGGCTTTTCACATATATCTAGTGTTCAATTTATTTTCTTGTCATATTTATTGTTTGATTATTTGTATCTTGGCAGAAGTTGATTGTTTTTTATTGACATTTTGAGAATTGTGATTTGAGCCCAACAGTAATACCATGTATCCATAATAATAGACCGGGCATTGGTTCTCATCAAGTCGATCTTTTTATCCTCATTACTTAACAAAATTCAACATTTGTGTTTGTTGAACAACATTCATCTAAATTTACGTCTATCTCAAGTCATGATTTCAATAAAATACATACTCTCAAATAACAAATTCAGAATGCTGTAGTTGCAGAATGTCTTATGCTTCGAGTAGCCTTGTATCGCACTTGATGGAATAAATTCGGAATCATAAAGCTGCAAATTTGACTAGAAATATCAATATTATGTCAATATAATGATAAGAAGGCTTAAATGGAAAATTAGAAATCTTAGATGCCGGAAAAAAAAAAGAACGAAAATAAGTTGTCGAGTTTGGTTCTTTCTAGGAATTGTATTAGGCATGTGGTAGGACTTGAACGGGTGGCTTAAAGATTCCAAACTCTAACGGGAAGTTGAAAATTTAGGTTGTTAGCAACTCAAAATAAAGTATAAGAAGTGGCACACACAAAATGAAAGAGCTTTATCCTTCTTCAAAGTACGCAACTTGTTTTTGTTTGACTCTGAATTCAAATTTGGAAGCACAAGACCCCATTTGTTCTCATGCTTTACTAGACATTACAAAACTAAGTATCCCTACAGCAAATGCCATTAGTTCCTCAACTTATATTAAGGTTCAAAAGATTTTCCAAGAATATCATGCATGAAATGTAGGTTGTTAAATAGTAATTTTACAGCGAGGAAATCACGTGTATCGGTGCATACATGGGGATTAACTCTATTAACTTATGATTACCAGGAGATGCACATACTGTATATGGGATTATGGGTTAAACAACGTTCACGTGACGACACGTGAACTCTTCTTCACCATCTTCTTCTTCATAGTTTAGTTTCCATCACCAGGTACATACATGATGATGAATTCCTTGTACAGCTATGTCTCATCAATTATGGCTGCAACTGGATTAGGAGGCAATTCGACATGCTTTTTTCTTTTCTAATACCACAAGGATTCCTAGACAAGCATATGTAGTTCTAATCTCTCCATCTGACCCGTATTTTCAAACTCATCATATTTCTTTTCTATCTTAATTGGAAGAAAAAGGAAAAATTATAGTTAAATAAACAAAAACTAATCATACAGTTTGGGGCTGGAGGCTGCTGCTACATATTAGATTGCTTTGTCTACTATGGCGTAGGCATTTCATTCAACGTGTATGCCACTCTTTCCATTAACCTCAAAATCAGGAGAGAAGAGATTCAGTCACAGAAAACAAAACCCTCCTCAATAATTTATTAGTCACCATTAGAAAAGCATTCACATACATTGTGTTTGACTAGCTACTTTTTATGGGGCTAAGAGTCTTGTTGTGGAGTCAGTGGGCTTCTTCTTGGGTGGAATGTCTGTCTTTACATGTCGATGGCCTCCACTAACTGCGTGCTCGTGTGCTTTTTAAGTGATTTGGAAGTTTAAATGACTTTTAGATTTATTATGATTGTCAAACTTCATGTATAATTTAAGCCAGTTTATATGAATTGGACGGTGATCTGCTCCCGTAATCTGATCTTTTAGATGAATATCCGGCAAATTGTTGTATATATGTCTGCCTGTCAACCTTACTTCCGTCTATACTTTAATTTGTCCTTATTGTGCCCATTTTCCCATTTGGCTTGATAATTCTGAAGAACAATCTTAAGTAACTGCAGTACCACATATATCAATGGATCCATTTTGCTCCTGAAATTTCGATCTTTATATCCCATTTGTCATACATTGCATGCATTCTTTACATGATCGTTTTCTTGATTTCACATCATAAAAGTCAATTTTGATTTTCTAAAGTAATAAACTAAGGGGGTGCTTGGTTAAGGGGTATGTGAATAAATTAATAGGAATGGAATGAATGGTAATGATTGGTTAGTTATTATGATTGATTGAATAGTTTTTTCATACCCAAGTTCTAGGTAATGGTCCATACCCTCCATATGTGGGAGGAATGAGTTTGATTCCTACTAATACTAATAATTTTGCTTTAAAAAAAACACTAATAATTTTTTAAAATTTTAATTAAATATAATTAAGTAATTAAAATATATTTAATTAAAATAAATAAATAAATAATTGATTAAGATAAAATCTAATTAATTAATTAAAATAATTAATCAAGATAAAATCTAATTAATTAATTAAAGTATAATTAATTAATTAAAGTATAATTAATTAAAGTATAATTAATTAAATGATTAATTAAAGTCTAATTAATTAAAATATAATTAGGATGTAATTAATTAAATGTAATTAATTAATTAGTTAATTACAATGTAATTAATTATTCATTAATTACATAAAATATAACATCAGTTGCATTATCAGAGGAATGTAAATTATACTAAACTATATTACTTGAGTTTACTATAGCAATAGAATGGTGAATATTATGGTTGTGTCGATGAATTGTACAATATTTTGGATAATTAAACTATATTTTGAAGATATTATGTGACTAATGATATGTTGATGCAAGAAAATACTATAGTATTTTTTTTCTTCAAGAGCTATTAGAAAGGAAAAACTGAATATACTTAATTTTAAATATTCTGTAATTATAATTAGGGTGCATAAATTAAAAATAATCATTTAAAATATATTTAAAATTTGATATAAAACAAAATTTTAACAAAATTTTATTTATCAACATTTTAACAAACCAACCACCATCAATGGTAATGGTAATCATTCCTTCATCTTAACCAACCATCATAATTATAATGATTATATCCATTCCCATTCCTCACTATATTTATTCTCATTTCTATTCTCATTATCCTCAGTGAACCAAGCGGCCCCTAATTCATTTTTGGTGATATTAATAATTCTATTGAACAATCATAAGAGAAAGAAATTAAACTAGTTATTGTTACAATTAAAAGATATAGAGTTTATAAATATTATTTTTATTTGGTATACTTTATGTAATTATTAAAAATTAAAAGATAGAAGTGAGTTTCAGTTTAAAACTTTAATAATCCAAAAGTGATATCCTTTTCTTGACATGATAATATTGCGTTTAAATTGTAAAACTTGTTTTAAAAAGAAGATTACTAAATTCATGATTCCTATTATTTATAAATTTGGGGACCAACTATAAGATTCTCAAGGTTATATGATTTGCAGGGGCCAATAGAAAAGCTTGCATATCCTTAACTTGGTCAAGTACTTAAAACTTAGGTTGAATGTTAAAAGGATAAATTACTAAACAAGGTATTCTATTCTTAGTCATGCTCATATACCCTAACTGGAGTTAGGTAATCACCGCATGAGCAAAGTGTGAATCGCTCTGCTTTTATGGAAAGTGCAAAACTAAATTCATTGCGTTATTGACTGCATGCTTTATAATTTATGCTTATAAAAATTGAAACAGACTTGTTCGATAAAAGAAAACATGCACTAGCTTTAGCTTGTACTCTGATTCAAGCCCATCAAATAATAGAAAGATATAGAATGCCATTGTCCAAGGGGCACTATCAACTTGGTGGATTTGATCTTGTAATTAATATGAAAACCCAATTGCCTTATCACAAGGCCTAAGCATTAGAAAACAGGCAGTCCGGTCCAGTTAAGACTTCTGGGCTAGCGAGGCATAGATCGTGCTCTTATAGCAATGCACATTGGACGCATTGTCAAACCTCTGCAAATGGCAAGAGGACCTTTTCATTATGCCAAGTAAAAGAAAATGTTGATTCCTTTTCTCGCATATTTTGGAAGGATTCCAAGTCCCAACCATTTTTATATCAAATTGAAAAGAGTTGTGAAAGTAATTACTCGAATGTAGATATACCATCTAAAACAAATTAACAAAACACTCTAGTACTTTTTTTAATAATTTCAGAATAAAAACTTTAGTTGTCATTAGTGGGGAAATTTAACGTTACATATAATAATTAATTTTAAAATAAAATAACTTAGGCAATAAGGTAGAACAATTATTTAACACAAAAAGATAATTAAGGTTACTGGAAACTCTTGTTAATTTCAATTAGTTCTTTTAAGTGTAGATGTGATGATATTAATTTACAATCATTTATGGCACATATAAAGATTCATGCATGCTCTTTAATTGCATACTTTCTATCAAACTTATCGAAACATTAGTAAATGGGTACTGTCTTATTATTCTGTTGTTCACATCGTATCATATATTATCCAATAACTTGTCATTAAAAACAAAATATAACATGTTAAAGTATTAAATCTAAGTTTAAGCTCCAACCTTCGAACCATCTATTAAAGAAACATTATGTAAATGGATAGCTGCTTCTGATTGAATTTGTTGATAAGTATACCTTCAAAATAACAATACAGCAAGCGGATAAGTGAAGAATAAAAGGATATGAGATTAGAGAATACTATTACTGGTTGAAGAATGGGTGGAACAGAGTACATGGGAACAGAAGTGCATGTGAAGAAGATTTAGAATAACAAATTTTTTCTCTAATAATTAATAAATATTGAGGTGAGCAACAAGGAAAAACATGGATCCACTTCACTCTATACCAAACCAAAGATGTAGTTCCCCTAACCTTCCAATAGAAGGCATGTGATGTGAGCGAGGAGCTTTGTTGTAGATCAGGCTAAAGGCAACACAATGTGAGACCAACCACCGCTATTCAGGAATTTTAAAAAGAAAAAGCAAATTGGTGTGGTGATGGGTCTCCCATATCCCAACTCAAACGCTCAGAGCTTCATTTGAAAACTCAAAGGAGAAAGTGATTTTTCCATCGATGGATAGGAAGATGAGTGACACATACCTTTCTTGGCTATCCCTATACATTTTCCTCAGGTAAGGCTCTATTTGGCACCACTTGAAAAGGTAATGAGAGAAAATTGAGGGAAGTGGGTGCCAAAAACGTCAGCTTCCCTCCCTCTCTCTCTCTCTTTCCTTTCTTTTTTTTTTCCCCCCCAATTCAAGGGAATCTCAATTTGCCATTTCTTTCCGAACTTTTTTAAACTATCACAACCTACATCTATTTGTTGTTGGCTAATTGCTCGCACAAAAATTAGTAGATTGCATCAACTACTAGAAAGATATATACTTCCCTTGTATATGTTGTTACTTTTGTCATAGTTTTGACACGTATTAGCTCTTCAAACTAAAATAATCTTCTTTTTGTTTAACTGTCATGATCATCAATACAATACAGTATTTGCCCAAGTTTGTATTGTGTGATTCCATCTGCATATAGTAAACGTATTTCATACTTTTCCATGGAAATTAAAGATAGGGTTGTAAATAAAGGTTCATTCTAAAAGAGGCAAAAGATGAGCTAAGTATGAATATGCAGTTCCAATTTCAAAAATTCTTTTTCCTAGAAGAGATTAAATAAGCTTAATTAGAGATATAGATGGTGGATACATATCACAAATGAGATAATACTACAAAATTCTACAACTAACTTCACATGTTAAATAATAGGTGTAAGGTCCATCATATATGGATGTTTACATAATGATCATTGCAACTATTTGTCTCTAGTTTTTCTCCTTGGATTAAGGATATTCATGTTGCCTAGCTCTTTGTCACACATGGCCCGTGTGATTGGTTTTGATGGCTAATAGATGGATCTCAACTGCAATTGCTGCACAAACAAATATTTTTCTACTAATTTTTCCATATCCAATATTTTTCTGCTAATTTTTCCATATCCCTTTTATTGCTTGCAAATTATTTATTGCTTTGGATCACTCACACACAACCAGTTGTCTTGAAGTTAAAACATATTGATGGCAATTCACAGAGTTATCATAGATACTTCAAATATCTAAAAGGCAATTCACCTCTTAAATCATCATTGAGATAGGATTCTTACTTAGTTACTAGTATTGAAACAAAGATTTCTATCACTCTTAGTATGATACATTTTTTACTCTTCACCTACCATAAAAGATAACTAAGTTTAATCAACCACAGCCATAGTTTTCTGGGCTATAAGTAAATGCTTAAGTTATTGTTTTAGTTTTTTAACATATGATCAGAGAGAGAAAGAAAGAGAGCTAAATCCGGATCATAGGATGGGTCCTTGAAAGCTCCCACCTCTTATATTACATAACACAATCTACCCCTCACATTCCATCACTCTCTCTCCAACCTAAAAATTGACGTATTACAGTCTCTACACCTATCACTAACATGTCGTCTTCTCTCTAACCTATCATTTGAATCATCACTCGTTAAAGAGTCAAACTATAACCTCTCACATCAATACTATACTACAGTTCCTCTCTTTATATTCTTGCAGAAACTTACAAGAACTATCATAAGTGGAATTCACTAACTTATGTAGTGATTGATATGGAATTCCCTCCTCATGGTTTCATGTTCCATTCCCATGAAGATCATCGTCATAATGACCATCTTCCTTCACCTTCCTCTCTCAACTCACTCCCTTCTTGCCCTCCACAACTCTTCCCTAGTCTTTACTAGCTTCTCCCTTTTATGAATGCTCTTCCTTGTGTACAAGTTTATGTCTCTATTTGTTGGAAACGATACTAATTGTTTTTATATGTATATATGCTCGTGGTGGCGGTGCAGGAGGTGGAGGGCATTTCACGATAAAGAGATCGATGTCGTTTTTCAGGGTTGAGAAGTGTGAAGAAGTGCATGGAGGAGACGATGATCTCTCAGATGATGGGTCACAAATAGGAGAGAAGAAGAAAAGACTAAACTTGGAGCAAGTTAAGGCATTTGAGGAGAGTTTTGAGTTAGGAAAGCCTGAGAGAAAGATGCAATTGGCTAAGGCTTTAGGGCTGCAACCAAGGCAAATAGTGTTGGGCCCCGAAATTTTTTTTCTTTTATTATTATTGATTTATTATTTATTTGTCTACCTTAATTACTTTTTATTTTGCCTAAATTGTTTTAATTATATGTGTATATATATATATAT
>JAOTAX010000008.1:11823833-11834211 GCA_025629825.1 Erythroxylum guanchezii
GGACAGTACCAATTGTGTGGGCCGCGGGGGTATGCTGGGGCTTATGGCTGGGCCTGTCTCCCCAGGTACCAAATCCCAGACCCAACAAATAGCTATATGTTTCCAAAATAGGAGGACTAGGTGGAAGACTAAGCAATTAGAGAGAGACTATAAAGTCTTGAAGAAACAGTTTGATGCACTCAAAGCTGATAATGATGCTCTTCAAGTCCAAAATAAGAAACTTCACTCAGAGGTACATATATGTCTCTCTATATGCATATCTTCTTGTAGCAAATAGTAAAACCAATGTTCATATAGATAGAAGTCAATGGATTAGGTAGGAAAACAGATATTGAAAATGCATTTCGGATCTAAAAATTTCTACGTTAGCGTGAGCAAAACAAAGTTGGCTATTTTGGCATTCTTATTTTCCTTGCACTTTGTAACAGAAAGTTCAGAGTTTTCATTTTGGGCATTGATTAATATTTAGCTCAAAACTAAATGAATTTCGAGGTAGATGAGTTTTGATTAAAAGTGACAACGCTTATTGTAGTGTATAAATAGAAATTCATCTTAAAATGTAAGCTTACATCTTGAGAGTATTTTGATATAATTTCTTCTTAGAAAAGTACATATTTCTGTTGGCTCAGTCCTATGATCCAATATTAATGATGGCATCTAGAGGTCACAACATTTCTTTAGTTTTCTAAATCCTTGATTAGTTGATCATAAGTGTCAGTGTCAGAACAACTCACAGAAATTACAAAGCTTACATAATTTTTCAACTTTTCAAGTTGAAATGTTTGCATCTTTTAAAATTTATATGTGCATTGCGTACTGTCAGATCAATCTGCAGATCATGAACATGAATTTATTCCTCTTGTTATAATTATTTGACAACTCTAAAAAGCTTTCTTCTTTATTTTATTGTTCAAAATGCAACAGTTATTGGCTCTAAAGGGTAGAGATCCAAATGAAATTAATCTCAAGAAAGAAACTGAGGGGATTTGAAGCGATGGAAGTGATAATAGTTGTGACATCAACTTAGATATCTCGAGAACCCCAGTGGAAACAAGCCTAGTATCTTCTCAGCAAAGTACTAAATATCTCTTCTCCACCTCCAATAGGGCTACAAGCATGATTCAAGGAGGATCTAGGTCAAAAATCCAAGGCCTAACAGTTGATCATTTGGTTCAAGATGAAAACTTCTGCAACATGTTCAATGGCATTGATGAGCAGCAAGGTTTTTGGCAATGGCCTGACCAACATGCCCCATTCTCATTGAATCAACCCCAATTTACCAACAATTTATTGAACACATTCCATTTCACCATAACTAAGTAAAGATGAAGAGGAAATTTTAATAGCAGGATTCTGCTTATGAGATTCATCAAGTTCATCTTTTGATAGTAGATTGGTGTATAGAAGTGACCAAGTCTGCTTCAATATCTATTTTAGCTAGGAATACCAAGCTTTGTGTGACAACTTTGCTTCCCATACTAATATTTCTTTCAAAATTTTGTAAACTTGGTACGCTGGATTTATGGATAAAGAAGAGAGTTTCTTAATTGGTTAAGGTACATGTGCTAACTAGTGAGTGGGTTCTAAGCTCTGACATGTAGCATGGGCCATAAAATTAAAAAAAAAATGCAATTTTTCCTTTGAAACATTTTTTGTATTGCAAATGATGTTTTGGAAGCATGAATTAATATAACAACTGCATCTGAATTTTCAGTGAGAAAACTTTAGGAATTGCTATGGGGTTGATATTTTTAGAATGATTTGGATTTATGAGATATACAAACAGAATCTAAAGTCTTAATTAGGTAGCAAAGCGAAATATCTGAATGAGGGAGTGAAAGGCAGGAAAATGAAAGGAGGGAAGGCAGATTCTGAGCACAGATTCCAAGAGAGAAGAAGCCAAGGAGATGGGAGGAGAAATGGCCATTATGCTTTGAGATTTTGAAGGAGACGTTTGTATAGTTTCATCTGACATGAGAAAGTAAACAAACTGTGCACTGCATCCTCTTCTTTCTGCATGATATCCATGTGACCTGTTGCCACCACTTCCCTTATCATTCAACAAAACAATATAACCCTTTGTCCTCTCTCTTTCTCTCTTTCCTTATGTTCATCACACTTTTAATCAATATGCACATACAAATTCTTAGTTGTAATTATGAAACTTTAGTAGTAACTAAGTAAGAAGTAAAACTCTAGTGGTAAAGCACTAAGAGAAGCGAAATAGAAGTATTATTTTATGGATAAATATGTAGTTCCAAAACGCAAAGTTTAAGAAATAATTTTCATACCAATGTTTATAATGTTAAGTAGAACACACGTCCCAACCTGAGCTGATAAAATGGACACTTGGACTTGTGGACATCCAAGATATGTTAGTTTCTATGTATGTTTTGTACAAGGCACTTATTCTACACCTATAAAGTAATATTATGGGTACATATAATAGTTTCTTAGGTTTTGCCCCCTATAAAATTGGTATTTGAGTTTGTTTATGATAAATATTAGATATCATAGATTGTTTCAAGATACCCTAGTTGGAGTTAACGGAGAAAGATGAATGCCTTGTTGAAAATGGAGACGAGACACATATGTTTTATAACAAATGAAGCAATAATGCTAATTGTTCTAGACCAAATCTTCTTTTCGATCCATCTTAAGGGCACATCCATATAAACTTTGGTTCATTTGTTTAGAAAATATGTTTAAAAAGAGCGATATTAAAGAAAATACAAGTTTCCCGTTATGTATCAGCCAATGTTTAATAGTGGATTGAAGGCAACACTGCAAAAGTAATTACTCCTCATAATTGCTATTATCATGGATTTTAAGCAAACATGTTATAATTGGACCAACTAATATGCGTTTACTTGGTGCCCATTTAAGGCAACTAGCCTATAAATCATAGGAAACTTAACAGGCTTATCTCAAAAGGAGCTTACGAGTAGAAGTAATACATTCGTATTGATAGAGTATCTATTTAGTGCTTGTCAAAAAGCATTCTCTAGTTCTCTACTCAAAATTAAGTACAAATTACCTGGAGACAATCATTTTTTATACTTAAACCCTCCGAAGTGCTAACCTACTTAAAGTTGACTCTCTAGTGACGTGATTACAACATTATCTCATTTTCTTTAATTTCTTTTTTAATGATTACTAGTACAAGATTAGAACATATGACTATAGTAGATACAAAATGCTCGAAACTTTTGGCATGTATGTGATCTTGATTACTTGACAAATGTGGCAAAGGATAGGGAGTATGATGAACAGTAAGCACATGATTTATTTATTATTGGAGGATTAATGCTGAGCACATGGGTATTAAACTAGGTCAACTTGCATAAACTTGGATACAAATTATTCTATTGGTCCACGAAAAGGAATGGAATCTGAAAGCCTTTTCTTTTTTTATTTTTTATTGGAAAGTCTTTCCTTTAAAACTTCCCATGATATGGATGAAATTTAACCTCCGGTCCTACAGAATAGTATATAAAATGTTACATAGTGAAGTTATTAGTTGTAGGTTGATATAGTAAAGGCAGGATAAATCTGTTTGAGTATGTTTGGATTGTCGCAGTTACCAATGCGAGCATAATTAAGTAACCGGTGGGACAATAAAAGCTAAGAAGTAAGATTCCTAAAAGTGAAATCCCTTTCTATATCAACTTTTCAAAGATATTCGAAATTTGTGATGGCTTTGATAGCATCTTAATGACAATAACATATCATGTAAAATGTTTCCTCTGCAAAGTTTATCCCTTTCTGATACATGTTAGAACATGAGCACAGAGTAAGGAAAAATGAGTGCAGTTAGAACTAGAATAGGGTCTATTATGAGGAATCCTATGTTAAACCTGTATTCTATGAAATAGAGGTGCCAAAATTTTGCAAGTTTTTATACCTAATTACTAACTTCAGGTATTACTATCTTCAGGTGTACTTTTGGTCCTTAACATTCCATTTTTTACATTTTATTTTAGCTTCGTGTAATTATTAAGGCCTTACTGTAAATAAATTTGTAGAAGTGTCTAGGGCTGATAGGGATGAATTTGTTCTAAGTTTATATCCTACCATAAAATAGGATAGAATATGTAGAGAAGTAAAGAATCATCATTAAGTATGTAATCAATCTTCCCATATTAGATTAATCACATATCCTTGTTAAGCCAATTCTCCAAATTGTGCCTACTAAAAACACAACTGGTTTCGATTCACCCATTTTAGTTGGTTACTATTTCATTGGTGGGCCTTTGGCCTTTGGGCTACAGATATGTTCATCGATTGCCAGACACATGACGAAGGTCCAAGGTGCGAGTCTTTATACTCCTATTCCTACTTTACCCTTTAAAAATTTTATTGAATAATTCCATTATATTGAAAAGTCGAATAAGATAAGAAAAGGTGAAGATTGATAAAAAAAATTATAGGTGAAAGATACCAATTTTTTATGGTTTCATGTCTGCATTGTGAATTACATTATACAATATTGGCATAACAACTCACAAAGTGACATGATAATAATCACTTGTATGATTTGAGGATTGAAAAGGACACTGGGATTTAGTTATCACCAAACATTTTGACATATGACCTGAAAAGTTAGACTAGAGTACCTGTGCCGGTTTGAAGTTTTCTTGTGATTCGTGTCTCAAGTGTGTACAAACACATTCATGCATGTAACACGCGTTTCTCTTTATCTGTGTCTCTCTCTAACGTACTAAATGGCTTTCAAAGCCCCACAAAAGACACAATCTTTACCTCTATCTCATTGTTTCAGTATTTCTAGAAACACCACTGGCACTCTGGAGTTTGCTTCTAGAGCTTGGTCTTGACTAGGCAATGAAGTATGCGAGCATGTGTTGTGTGCGTGTTTGTTAGTTGTTGAGCTGAAAGAGGATTGAGACTTTACATTCTTAACTTGATGTTTGGTTTCTATTTTTTTTTCATTCAACCCCTTTATTCATCAAGGTTCTGAATTGTGTGTTCTATCGTTAATGTTGTCTAAGTTGGCTTCGTTTTTTGCTTTGCATATTCATTTTATGATCGGGGCTCATACTATTTTGATGATGCCTTGTCCTAGACCAAATATCCTTTATGGGTTCAAGTCATTTTGATGTTTTTCTTGAATTGTGGGCTAATAGATTGAAAAGGGGGTTAGCTTTCTATGGACTTCGTGGAGGTCTGATTTAGTGTTTGGTTTTTACCTTCTGGGTTCGTTGTCGCTTGTTTGGGAGAGGTTATTATTGTTGAATGAGACATTTTTTGTTGATTTAACTTTGATGGGTTTCTAGTCACTTGCGAGGACCATTTGGATACTATTCAGGCCGATAAGATGGCCCTATGAAACGAAAACGAAACCAAAATTTGTATAAACTCGAGGTTTTAATAAGATGGATTCGGGTCCTGACTCTGTTAATATGGCTAATTGGAACCTATGGAATAAAAAGACAAAGAAGAAAGATGACGAGGCTATTGGGTATTAGATTAAGTTTAGGTTAATAAAACACTGCATTTCTTCAAGGACCAAGGGTGATGCCTCATTAAGTGGCGCTGGCACCCAATATGGTACCTACCGTCTCACAGTTTTGTCGAATGCTCTGGTTTTAGTGTGGTTTTTATTAGTTTAATGCTTCCATTTCTCCTGCAAAATGTTGATTGTATGTTCTGACTTCTAACTTTTGGTGATGCCCATTTACTGCTACATAAATGTATTCAATTTGCAACTATATCTGCTAGGTTCTTGTTATTAGAATTTTTAATATGGGTAGAATATATAACCCATTAACAAGAATTGAGCTTAGGCCCAACTATTGTCAAAATGAGTACAATTAGCCATTTGGTTAGTTGGCTCTTACCATTTATTAACTTTTTAATATTTTCATTTTTAATCAATGTGGGATACTCCAACACTTCCTCTCAAGTGCATCTGAGACTGAACATCCAGTTATCACTTGAAATAAACACAGTGATAACTAGACCGGATCACTAAGATTGGATATCTAGGTGAATAATTGAGAAATTAAGAATCCGGATCAAACCTGCTCTGATACCATATCAGGTGTAGAGCCCATTAATAAGAATTGAACTTGGGTCCAACCATTGTCAAAATAACTAGAACTAATCATTTGGTTAATTGACCCTTACCATTTATTAACCCTTTAACGTTTTCATTTTTAGTCAATGAGGGATACTCTAACACTTGCTGATTGGTATTACATACTTGAAGCTCTTTAGTTCTTTTGTTTGATAATACATGATGGTGTAGTGTTGTTCTATTTTGATGTGTACTTATTCAAATCTAGTAGATTTAGTGTATGCTATGATTTGTACTCACTAGCTCCACACCTTCTAAGGATGGGATTTTGAGATTCTAATTCTGATACGTTCCTAACTGGCTGTGCTCTCTGCTTTGGCTGATTGGTGGTTTCTTTTAATGTATATAATGTTAACATGAAACCTACATAATGTTCACATTTGGAGCTACCTGATTCATTACTTCTTTCTCTCTTTGGCATCATTACTTCTTTCTCTCTTTGGCATGTGAAATAGTTTGATAACAGAAATGGGATGGCTCAGTAATTATAGTTTTTTAGATGGCATGTTAGTTCTCAAACTTGAAATTAATACGTATGCCACTTGGCTCAAGACGCAATATATGGGAGATGGTTCCTAAATATCCACAATGTAGTGAATATGCTTGTTCAGATTAAGTTATATGTCATTTATTAAATTCTTCTCTTTTCAAAATTTTGGAGCTTCCATCTCTAGTCTCTTTGTATAGAACAAACTAGATCTGATTGAACTCGAGAACATGTTATGTTGTCTGACAAAGGCAACAGCAGCAACAACCATATATTTTATACGTGTAAAGTTCAGACCTTTGAATTTTATTTCAGAGCTCGACGGAAGTTAATTTTTGTGTGTTTCTTAATAAGCTCTTTCAAAATGTCATAACATTTGCAACATGGTGAGATAAAGTTAAGTATGTCCTTAAAGCATGTTAATATCCTGATTACAAATGGTTTCAGAATCCTACTTAGGTGCATGTTGAATGCAAGTGTGGAAAATGATGGACAATGAACTTAAAAGGCGTAAAACAACATAGCAAAGCCTTTCATTTTAGATCATAATTAACGCATGAACTACTCTCATGCAAAATTATAATGATGTTGCAAACAACAATCTTTTATTGTCTTGGTATGACTGACTTTAACTTCATGGCTTTTGGTTTTCAGTTATAGATAACATGATTAGAGTCAAATGGATATAAAACAAGCCAATTCTAGTGCATTAGAGCTTTATTGACAAGTCAGCATTTCTGTCTTGATCCCCTTGACAGACCTAATTCCTGATATATGTGTTGTCTACTTATTTTTATGTGGTTGATACAATTACTGGTACTAACGGTGATTTATACTGTATTTAGGTCATATGGGTCGTATTTGCCTTTTGTAGCACAACCATATATCTGTGGATAAGATTGTCTATGAATATGTTCTCCCTATTATATCATTTCGAATTTTATGTATACTGTCCCTTGGGTTGTGAAGTCTCTTAATTCTTCAGGCAGCAATCATGCCGTATATAGCATTACCTACATAGTTAATAATATATCCTTACATATACATATATATATATGTCTTTTGCATAATTCCAGCGCAAAGTACATCTACAAATGATGCTAATAAAGACCAAACTATTGTTCCAGTTGAGTCCTCATCAACCACAAAGCATTGCGGGAAGTATCCCTTCAACTCCAAAAGATGGCGGGAACTGAGAGTATCCTCTCAACTCCGAAGGTTTTCCTTTAATGAGCTTAAGTCAGCTACTAGGAATTTCAGACCTGAGAGTCATCTCGGTGAAGGTGGCTTTGGTTGTGTGTCCAAAGGCTGGATAAATAAGAAAGGAGCTACTCCAGTGAAACCTGGCAGAGGGCTTCCTATTGCAGTGAAGACACTTAACCATGATGGACTTCAGGGTCATAAAGAATGGCTTGTAAGAGATCTCAGAGACTAATTTGGTGCATCTATACGGATGTGCTTTCATTCAAAATAATCAATCATATGTTTTGAATGCTAACGAGTTTTATTTGTATTATGACTTCTATGATTGAATCGTACTGTATATAATATTATTTATCTTGCATACTTGTATTATTGTATTAACACCTCATTGCAGGCTGAAGTTAATTATGTCGATGAACTTCTTCATCCCAATTTGGTTAAATTAATTGGTTATTGCATCGAGGATGATCAAAGGCTACTTGTTTATGAGTTTATGGCCCGAGTAAGCTTAGAGAATCAGCTTTTTGAAGTATGTGGTTAAACTCGTCTCAGATAGTTATCTATCCTCAGTGAAACTGAAAAGTTTGATTGGACCATAGTCAACTGGTGTATAGCCTAAAGTATCATTTTACACTCACTTGATTGAGAAGTTAGAGGGCTTAAACTAACAAGTTTATAAGCTCTTATGCAATATAATGATTGTTTCTTTTCATCATGAAGCAGATTAATGAAGCTTTTATTTAAGGTGGAAACTTTTGTTTGAATCAAAAGCCTGAATTTGCTTTATCAACTTTTGAGTTATAGGTATTTTGTTGGTTTATGTGTGCAATTCATTTCTATAGGGAAGGTACCTAGGTGTAACAACTTGTTGTCCTTACATTAATTTATTGATTTAATTCTTGTGCTTGAATACATTTTAATATCTTGGTATTAGTCACAAGAGTATTATAGGCATTAAACATGACAATTGAAAATAGTTTCATTTGAAGCCTTATGTCAAGTACTGATTTTAAGGGAAACAACTAATCGAGCTCTCCCTTGATAATTGAGTTAGAAGTGATAAAAGCATGATGTGCATGAACTAAAGATATAGATATTTACTGTCATGGCTTACCTTACTAATGTAAGCGAAATGAAGACAAAGATGCTGTGTTTTTCCTTTTAAGGATGCTGTGTTTCACTAGGCTTTTGGAATCATTGAACATTTCCATCTGTAACCACTTTAATGTAACAGGGTCCTTGCCTCTTCCTTGGCCCATCAGAATGAAAATTGTTTATAGTGCTGCAAAGGGCCTTGCCTTTCTTCATGAAGAAGCTGAACAGCCTGCCATATACCGAGATTTTAAAACATCTAATATCTTGATAGATTCAGTGTCTCTTACCATCTAAAGTGAGTTACTATTATTTTGGTGTGTAAACTTTCATGAGTACCTATTCCTCTATTCTAGGACTACAATGCCAAGCTTTCCGACTTGGGACTTGCCAAAGATGGTCCTGTACGAGACAAGACGCATGTATCTGCCTGCGTAATGGGAACATATGGTTATGCTGCCCCTTAATATGTCATGACAGGTCAGCATGGAAAAACTTGACATCCTCTTGCTTAATTATCTTATGATGTTATCGTTTCTTGGGATAGATATAATGCATCCACTCGTCCTCGTAATTGTTTGTTCCTAAATGTGACTTCATGTTGAAAGTCTATACCTAGGTCGCTTCACTTTTTCTATCTACTTTTAACTGTGGTGTCTTTATCTGACTTGCATTATTGTGCCTTTATATACTGTGCATCCATGGGAGAGGCAAAATCTGGATTAACAAATAAATAATCAGTTGTCTTTACACGCCAATTGGGAGAGACAAATGGATTTGTCTTATTGTTGTTTTACCTGTAAATATTTCCACGGCCTTGCCTATGTTATTTTTCTAACAAGTTAACAGTTCACCATTTTGAAATCCACACCCATGCAGGTTTTACCCCAATTTGACTCTTTTATGCTAACGTTGCCAGCGATAATTTAATTTATTGCTATCAAGATCAATCCTTAGTGGCAAGTTTGGAACCCAATGAATGCTATTCGAAGTTTGATTAAGGGATGTAATGCAATACGTAAAATGGATGGTAAGTTGTAATCGAGGTTAGCCAGATGAATTTGGACCTAGTTATTTGGAAGACAAAGTAGCAAAGAAGTTTGTTCCGCTTTCAAGTGGGTTTGGGAATTTTTTCTTTCATCTGCTTAGGTTTCTCTAAATCTTAAAATTTTATGGTTACAAAAATAATTTTGTGAGAAACCTTTTACCCGTAGCCAAATGTTTCGGCTTGAAATCAATCATCTTCACTAACCAGAGGGTAAGCTGAAAGTTTAGGAAGGGATACAGTTTCGCAAAATCTAGCACAGAGAATAAAATGTATAAATGCAAATAAAAAATTAATACTGACATTTGTTAACTGTAACACCTCGCTCCCGCATGATCCGAACCCGACATCGTTGGTGATATCCGAGTCTGTGCCCTGCGAGGGTGGCGTGCTACATTAGTCAGTCGAACTCAGTATAAAATTTTCTTTTTCATTACACTCATGTGCGCGGAAT
>JAOTAX010000008.1:11850719-11864882 GCA_025629825.1 Erythroxylum guanchezii
TATTATTATTATTATTATTATTATTATTATTATTATTATTATTATTATTATAAATTTTGTACTTTTTATTATTATTAATCGAGATAGAAAGTAGGGATATGTTGGTTTTCTGTCAAAAAAAACATGTTATCAAAATTCAGAGAAACAATGTTTTTTGGTTTCTGTAAAACCGTTGTGGTTTTTTTATTTTCAGAAACAAAAATCGTAACAGAATAAGCCAAACACTTTTTACTTACCTGTTTTTCTTTTTACAAAAACGACAATAAAAAACAGAAACAAAAGAAACAAACAGCTCCTTCTACTTTTGTTTTTCTGTTGTTGTTTTTTTATTTCTGCTTCCTGTTTTTAGTTTCTGTTTTTTTTCTAAAAAATACGAAAACATGTTTGGTTGAGATTTGCAATATAAAAACTGAAAACAAAAAATCTGTTTCATTGAAATTTTTAATAAAAATTGAAAACAAAAATATATTTGGTTTATTATTATTATTATTATTATTATTATTATTATTATTATTATTACTACTACTACTACTACTACTGCTACTACTACTATTACTATTATTGTTATTATTCTTATTCTTATTATTATTAATTTTTAATAAGTTATTATTATAATTATGATTATTATTGTTGTTGTTGTTGTTATTATTATTATTATTATTAATTATAATTATAATTATAATTATTATTAATTATTGTTATAAATTTTCTACTTACTATTTTTAATATTATTAATTTTATTATACCAATTTAATTATCTTATTATTATTATTATTATTATTATTATTATTATTATTATTATTATTATAAATTTTGTACTTTTATTATTATCATTATTAATCGAGATAGAAAGTAGAGATATGTTGGGTTTTTGTTAAAGAAAACATGTTGTCAAAATTCAGAGAAGTAATATTTTTGGTTTCTATAAAACCGTTGTGGTTTTTTTATTTTCAGAAACAAAAAATCGCAACAGAATAAACCAAACACATTTTACTTATCTATTTTTCTTTTTACAAAATCGATAACAAAGAAGGGGAAAAAAAGTTAGTACGATATATTCCCTTGACCCATAAGCTCATTCCCACTTTCTATTATACTTTTGTCTCCTCAAGTTTCAGTTCTCAACTTCCAACATATTAAGTACAAATGTGCACTTGTAATCTGTTTTTAAGATACCTTTCAGTAACCATGTTTCCCACTTATTGTATATAAAATGATCCAATGTGCTACATGTGCCCATGAACAGAGTTGGAATTGAACTTCCAAATATTGGAGTTAGATTCGATGCTTTAATTGTTTCGGAAGAAGCATATGCCCATGAACAGAGTTGGTATTGAACTACCAAATATTGGAGTTAGATTTGATGGTCTAGTTGTTTCGGAAGAAGCATATGTGATTAACGAATACAGGGAAGGTGACTGAAAGGCCACGGAAAATCTTAGAAACATGACAAGACACTTAAGCAGTGATCTCTGTCCGTTACCTATCTAATGCGATGACGATGAGGGCGGTGGGCAACAAGGCTATAGGTTTATTACCCAATTGAGAACTGCAGCGTCCAGTACTCATTTTTTCTTGAAACAAACGACTAGGGATTCACAGTTGTGAAGAAGGAGCTTCCCGTATTGCACATTTCATGTTGAAAGAACAGTTGAACTTCCGGCAACAATTATACGGTCATTTCTTTTGTACTAATTATAGGTGTTGGTCTGGATACCTATTGGGAACTTCCATTCCTCCTACAGCGACCACACATACCCCCAAGTTTTCTGGCTTCCACCGCAAGGCCTCCAATTCAAAATGAGTAATCAACTCTTAATTCCTGGCAGGCTGGCAGTCAACGTTCTTAGGTGATATGACCAGCTCGTGATTCTGCACAATTTGTTTGCTGTTACTTGAGCATAAGATGATTCACCAGCTCAGCTAATATTCAATCGTGCACTAATTCCACTCAACGTTTTTGATGAGGCCTGACCATAAGAAAACTCACCTTTGCTAAGGGGGTTGATATTCTAATGCTTTCAAGAGATTTTATCCATCAGCTGGAGAGGGAACTTGTGGCCTAGAAGCACAATTTGCTGTTCCTTCAGGTTTTTAACATTGCCATCCATCCAAAGCTACACCTGCAAGTACGAGTTGGACGCTATATCATGCATCATACATTTGTAAAGCATGCAATATATGAAAGTTTCAATACAACTGGCAAGCACATCAATTTGGAGCATATGCAATCATAATAACGTATGCAACAAATTATGGTAAATTACAACTGAGGATACGTCCCAATAGATACAATTATGAATCATCTGAAAGCTAAACATCCACTCCATAAAATGAAGATGGTCAGAAGTCGCATTAAGAACCTATTGGTAGATTCCAATGATGAACAACTATTGCATTTGGAAGCAAACCAGTCTCAAGAATCCAAAGGGAGACCGGAATGTTTGGGAAAAAAGTCAATGTACTAGCAGCTGCACGTACCTGTAAGACTCACTACGCGGCTACCTCCTTGGAATCCTCCTCTTGTCTTTTCCTGGTAGGAAGAGAACAAATCAGCTAGTGTATATGAATAACTTACAGATGAACACACAAAAATAGTACGTACGTCAAATCCAGTAGTTATTGCTTTTTATTTCCATTCTACCCAACTTCCTCCACAGAACAGAGGAACCTGTTTCCATCCACATATCAAATACAAATTGCACTGCCATCAGGAACTGACCACTATCTGAGATTTGCTGTCAGGTTATCCAAGACAAATTCCTAAGGTTATCTAGTTCCCCGGCAAATATTTAATTTCACTTATGGTAAAACACGACGAGCATTTCTCTTGCCCTGACCAATTTACCTACATGCACAGTTGATATAAATTTACCATTCAAACTTCATATAATACTTCTTTTCTTTTCAAATGGCTGCCAAAATTAGCCTTTGTTTTTTTCTTCTATTTCCAAAACAGTACATCTTGCCAATTAAATCAAGGAGTTATCTTTTGATAACTCATTTAGTTTTACTTACACACACATAAAGCTAAAACTACAGGAAAGCTATTTTCTATTGACAACTTCGTATGACACTTTCATAAAGCCTAAAAATTAAAATAGACTAACAAGCAAAAATAGACCCAGAAAAGAGTGACCAATAATCACTACAGATTGGAACATGCAAGAAAACCATCCAATGAGCTAAACTACAATTACTTACCTCATATGTGTTTTGATGAGTGACCTAGACCTATTGTAACCAACGTTTTGCTGCTCCTTCGGCCTACTGTGTGCGTTTTCCTTTTGCTGAGGCCCAATTTTCCCTGTCTGCCTTGATGCAGGTTTCCAACAAGCATTAAGAAGAGATTGACCCAATAGTTCAGCAATGTTTGTTGCCATATCCTCGACTTTCTTTGCATACGGAAAACTTCCCTCTTTGAACTGATTTGACAACCACAGATATGCAGACAAGACTTGATGCTTACACTCAAGATCTAGGAGCTCTTCATCATTTCGAGCAGATCCCTTTGGTATGCCCATCGCTACGTTGACAGGGATCTTTTGACTATAAACTGAAGCAAACCTAAGAAGATGGTGCATAGCTTTTGGGTCTCTGATATTAACTGGAGCGAAACAAAAGTAGAAACGATCTTCCAAGGATAGTCCCTGAACCTTCTCCAACATGTTTGCAATCTTCTTTATATGATCATGTTTACACAAGAAGTATGAACCATCGAGACGGCAATTTTCACTAAACTTTTCAAGCAGCTGGGAGAAAGTTACATTAGGTAGTTTTCCGGCAAATAGTTCAACCTGCTCAAAGAAAGGAAAGAGACCTGTTTTTTTAACTTCATCAAAGGGCTGCTTTAAGCAGTCAATCAGGTAACCCAGATCATCTAAATGCAAGGTAGTTGTCAATCCTTCTGGATACCGGCTACCTCTCCTACCAGCTCTTCCAGCAATCTGCTTTACTTGCGATGCCGGAACTGGAACATTCTTGTCACCGTTATACTTAGTGAGACTATTGAAAACAACCCTTTTGATATTCAGATTTAACCCCATACCTACAGCATCACTTGCAACCAACACATCAAACTCATTATCTGGATCATTAAATAAGCTAGCTTGCTGCCTACGAGTCTCTGGAGGTAAGGCACCATAAATGACACAACAACGATGTTTTGTGTATTTCTCAATTGTCAATTTAACCTCAAAGATCTCTCTTCTTGAAAATGCAACTACACAGTCCCCAGATCGAACATTACGAAGATCTCCCAACAGGGTTTTGGCTTCAACCACTAGGGGCTTGAATCTATCATAATTCTGTTCATACAATTCGTCCCCTGTTTCTGAACAGATCTTTCTAACAACATTCAGAACACTAGGATCACCACATAAATGAATTTCATCAGCCTTCAAGCCAAGTAGTGCTCTCGTCCATGCATAACCTCTATATGGATCTGCCATCATCTGGATCTCATCGATAACAGCTACATCATACAATTCATCTGTTGACACCATTTCAACAGTGCAAGCAACATGGTTTGAGAAAGGGACTGGCTTCTTTTCTTGACCTGTAAGAAGACTACAGTAAACACCAAGAGCATTGACCTTGTCAAAAACTTCCATAGCCAAAAGCCTAAGTGGACTACAATAAATGCCCTTCTTTGCTTCCATAAAACATTGCAAGGCATTATAAGTTTTTCCGCTGTTTGTTGGACCACAATGGTAAATAATCTTACGTTTCATTGCCCGTGCAAAAGGAAACCATGTGTGTGGTTTTGTGAGATCTGCGGACTCAGTCATACTCCGAAACCTCTTAATTTCATGAGGGAATTCTGCTATACAATACTCAACGAATATAGGAAACATAAATTTAATAGCTTCATCGCATGGACCAAGCGTAACAATGTGGATTGCAAGCTCAGCAGAACATCTCTTGAAGAAGAATTCACGAAACTTGCTAACAGCAGTAGGGAAGAATGACATTCCAACATAGATTGCAAGAGCCTGGTTGGCTGCCCACCCTGATTTTGCAAAAACTGAGAATACTTCTTGTAAAGTCTCCCAATCTGATCGCCTCAGCTTATCATTCTTTTGAGCATTACGGAGTTCTTGATACAACTCAACAGGATCACGAAATGCCACATTCACTTTCCCCACATTTTTCTTGTCATACACATCCTTATTACTGCCTTCCTCTTCACCTTCAACTTTCACCGACTGAGTTACACTGCGTTCCTCTTCACCTTCAACGTTCATCGAATGAGTTACACTACCTTCATTGACATTACAAATCCCAACTTCAACTCTATTCTCAAGAACGCCCTCAAATTTGACACTTTCTACAAAGTCCACAGTACTAATACTATCACCACTATCTTTATTAGCATCAGCTATACCAAAACTGCTTCCCTCAGCATCTTGGGCCGATGAAGAAGGTCTCTTATCAACAGACTTAGAAATCCTAACTTCATTTGGGTTTTTTGGGTCAAATCGACGACTAAAGAGGTCTAGAAAATTGGTTGAGAATTGACGGTAAGGCACATGAAAAAGGGAACAGCAACGATTATTCTCCAATACCCTGTTGTTAGATTGGCTCAAAGAAATGAAAATTCGAGTTGGCAGCGAAATCTTAGCTCTAGAAACGTTGTTTCTTGACGCATAAATCCGAAACAGAGATGCAGTTTGGCCTCTTGCCATCAAGAAGCTACAGAATCAAAATGCAAATACCCAATTCTCTTAAACGTAATAATAGCAGCAGCAGCAGCCCATCCCAAAGAAATCAGAAATGGAGAAGCCAATGTCCCCAAAAAGGGGGAAATAGGCAATGAACAGAAGCAAAAAGAGGAGAGAACTTGAGGTAATAATGGTTTTGGTCCCAGAATTTTATGGAACACTCTTGAATATGAATGAGAGAGAGCGAGTACGAGGAAGTGGACAGGATTGAAACATGAAATCACCAAAACCCTAAACCCATTATGGTCCAAGTTGAATCAGAAGAACAGGGGCTGTTGTCCTTATTTCAAGGACTGTGAACTACTCGGGCCACTCGAAGAAAAAAGAAAACATAAGTTCTGACTCCAATCTAATCATAACAAGGCCCATTCAGCTTTCCGAGGATGATAAGTATACATAACCAAACATGAGTACATACATACGGGCTTGAAACGCTACAAGCGGGTCCAATCCAACCTATTCCCTAAACCATATTAATTAATCATTTATGTCACCGATTTGATCAAGACAATCATTTGGTAGCATATACTCAAGTATGAAAGGGGATGTGTGAGGAATTTTTGACGTTACATTGTTGTCATTCTTTATATGTTTGTCTCATTTACATTTTTAATGCTCAACACAACATTGGAAGTTAATTATAGTTATCAATTTGCGATTAACGGACAAAACAGTAACCCAAGCAAGAAGAAAGGAACATTTTGAATCATATTATACTCGTATACGTACCGTAAGTGTAATTAGTAGAAGGTTGATATTGCGTTTTCAAATTGTACATTACGTATTAAAGAAAAAAGCGACATAGATTGGACCTGTAACAGTTCATTATTAGTGCAAATATTTATAAGCATGTGTTTTGGTCCTAGGCCATGACAATGACAAAAGAAAAATAAAATTGAGCAGAGGTTATTCTTCTCTGTTTAGATCATGATTTAGCATAACTTTTCTGTTCTGCTGATGATATCATTTGTCTCAAAGATCCCATCACCTTCGTTAATTCTAAGTAATCAATTCATTCAATCACATTCAACTCCACAAGAGCGTAAGCAAGTCATCTCATTGTTCTTATTCTCCATTTCCACCTTGTGAATTTTTTTTTTTTAGCTCTTTGCTTACAATCCCTGAACACTACAGTACAATGTTGGAATCTTTAATTACGGAAATAAAAGAAAAGATAGCTAATTCATTGATAAAACTTTTTTCCTTTGATGGGGCAGTCAGAAGCAGACCTGCACAAGACCTTGAGCCTTGGTTTGATGCTTGTTAATACATAGAGTTGACATTTTTTTAACTAAAAAAATATTATACAGGCAATAAGCCGGCAACTTAACCGAGTTAACTTTTACGTGGATTTCACATCGGGAACATGTGCAAAGGTTTAGGAGGTTGTAATGTTCACACCAAAAGAGATAAATAGAAGAACTCTAGATAGAAGAATTTGACCCATTTGTCAACTTTGGAAGCAGGAGAGACAAAAAGGTTATAAATGAGAGGTAGTATATGCATAGTTTGGGATTTGGGAACTTCACCAAACTTGGAGACTTCCTATTTGTCCATTGCTTCACCTTTACATTAATGGCATTTTGCTTGCCTTGCCTATAGCAGACACGGGCGGCTAGCAGACTCGAGTAATGAATTACTATAATAAGATTGAAGCACGTTAATTCTTGCTCCTCGTACTTGCCAATAGAAGCATTTTTTTCACTGGATTTAACAGTTGAAAGCTAAGAAGATCAATGACTGGTGTTTACAATGTCTTGTATAGAGGAGCTACAGGGAGGAATATAGGGACCCTCAACCAAAGTTTCCATTTTTGGGAGATCCAAAACGTGGCATGTCAAACTTATTGCAGGATTCGGACTAGGAATGCCACTGTCCAATTGTTTGGGAGATCCAAAACGTGGCATGTCAAACTTATTGTAGGATTCGGACGAGGAATGCCAGTGTCCAATTGTTTTCAATTGTTAACTAAATTGCAGGATAGAGTTAAGAGATATGCTAAAAGAACACAAAGTAATTCCTTCTTTGAGATGTGCTTGGAACAAGTAAGTTATATGAAAATCTTGAACTTCATTTATAAATCTATATAATATTTTGAATTCGGAACATCATAAATTATTTCAATTATATAAGTAATATTCCTTATTTCATTTGCTATGAATTAAATGAAGTTTGTAAATAAATTTTATTCGAATTAAATTATAAATTAAGTTAGAAAAAAACGTCCAAACTAAAATATGTGACAGTATTCTTTTATAAAATAATATAAATCAGTTAAGTTAAAGGTATATTAAGACATTGTTTAATTTTAGGAACATGATAGTTGAATTGAAAACGAATTAAACGGTTGAATTCATTTGCAAGCATTTAGTTTCAATCCCTGGTAAGGTAAGATTTCACAAGAGCTTAGAGAAACCTTGCGCTGAATCATGATAGCACCATATTCTCTTTTTCGTTGTTAGAGACTCCTCAGGCCACGAAATTAGAAGGCAAAAGTAACTTTCCTGTTTCTAATAAACCCCCACATAAAAGCAAAATTGCGATATTAAAAACCTCATGTAAAAGCTTTTACTAATAGCAAAACAAAAATTATTGCATTTAGTGCCGACGGGTTCCATTAGTTGGGGTTTAATTGTGTAAAATATTGTAACACAGTTGCGATTATTTAACTTGTTATGATGTAAGATTTCAGGACATGTACATATGGATATAATACAAAGCATAAGACAGGCTTGTTTCTTCTTGCTCGTCCCACATATTGGACGGACTTTCTGTACGATCACAATCTCATTGCAATTCATGACATCAGCTTATTAGCCCTTTTCTTACATGTATATACGTTATGTATATGTACATGTGGATGCTTAAGATGTTTATAGATACTGTAGTAGGAGTAGCTTGGCATATGATTTATGCTTTAGTCAAACCAGTTTTAACACAAGTAGTTGAGCTGCTCCTTTCTTACAGTTTGGTCAACAGTACCATTTTATCTTGTCTAAATCTATGGAAGCCATTATTCATCTGATATTATTAAACAATTTATTAGCTCTAGATGCAAACATAAAAGGAAATATTGGAGGAAGATAGTTTGGTTGGTGAATATGGTATGCCCAAGTAATTCACAATATGTTACACATATGATGGCTTTGTACACATATTTTCTGTTGTAAGGTACATGACCACCGAATCATATATAATTAAGTGATGTGAATCTTGTCTCAGCACGGAATGGTAGGTATAATCTTCCTTTATTCAATCAAAGCCGTTCAAACTATATTAGATTATCTAATGGATCCTATTAATTATTTTTTCTATTAATATACACAATTTTTTCATACGTCAAATTATGTGCTCTGTAAATTTACTATTGGCAAGTGAATAGTGTACGGGAGGAATTTGCATAAAAGGAGAATCTGCAGCGTAGAAATCTTATGTGAACTATGGTACTTTTGGATCCTCTTGCAAAGTTATTATGCGGAGACTCTTGGAAACTAGTTACTCGTGAGTTTCTCTGGTTGGAGTAAATTAATAAGCTAAAGGTGGGTATATTTGTAGCTGCCCCTTTAAAAAAAGGTTGAGAAATGTCCTCCTAAAGATGACAAATCCTCATTCCATATTTTTTTATTACCAAAACACTTCAGGTGGTCCCGTGTCTGTTCTTGTTGTTAATGATCCATTCCAGGTATCTCTATGACATTTTTTAAATGTCTAGAATAGAAATAGCATTTTGTAGATCCCAGGATATGCAAAATAGTAAACCTTTGTTAGAGGGGCTCTGAAGTGGAATTGCAGAGGATCTCGTGGATTGAATTTAAGTTCTAAGACTTTCTAAATTGCCTTTCTTTTACCTTTTAGGAATTGGTCCAGCACATTTCTCCATTTTCTTAAACTAAAAACACTAGGATAAAACGCGGTCATAATTTGGAAATAAAATAGCGAGACATTGGAAGGTTGATTTGTCATTTTGTCTTTGATTTGGTGAAGATAAAAAGGACAACTTCCCATGAGATACCAAAGCTGAGCGGATTGAAACCATTTTGGTTTACAAATCCCAATCCATTGCCAAGGTCTTTCCAAATTCCAGTGTAACACGCGGGTGGAGATGATTCAAGACAGCAAGTGAGCTCACATATAGGAACCACTGTTCCTTGGCAGCAATTTTAAGATAAAGAGAGAGAGCTCTTTGGTTAGTTTTACTTCCAACTTCTCAACAGTTCTTCTTGATTTTAGCATAAAACACACAATCCAACACTTAAAAAAGTCCCGCCTAAGCTTTGGCAACAGACCCCCCTTACATATTTGGCTTTGAATTTTGTGAAGTGAACCTATTCTACTGATTATGATGTTCATTATCTGCATAACAACTTGAACTCCTTAACTCTCGAGTTTAGAAGTTTTTGAGACCAGCACTAACAAGAGTAGTCCAATCTTTATTTCTTTAGGTGAACGTCAGTCACCTCGTCTACCATCTCCAGATTCGGAGTTCAGAGAGAGAGCGAAAAAAGCAAGCTAAAAGGGACATGGAAGAGAAGAAAGATGCTGACAAGAATGATGAAGTGATGTTGCCTGGTTTTAGATTTCATCCAACCGATGAGGAACTTGTTGGGTTTTATCTTAAGAGGAAGATACAGCAACGAACTTTGCCTATCGAACTGATCAAGCAAGTCGACATCTATAAATATGATCCCTGGGATCTTCCAAGTAAGATAATACGTCTCTATTGCCTGATTATGGTTTGACTTTGAGATTTAAGTTCGCCAAATCGTCTTCCCTCAACCCTGTTTCGTCTTTGAATAACTTGGAATGCATGAAAACAGGATATTTCACTCTTCCTCTCCCCCTTTTTCTTCCCAAGTGTAGAAACAAGAACAAAATTTTCCTGCAGTTACCTTCTGAAAACGGTGTTTTTTGCAGCGGTGTAGCCTGTCTTCACCAATGGCTGCCGTTCACTTAAAATGATTCTCCATCTTTGGCAGATTCTATGTCATCATGAGGAAGCACAAAAAGTTAACATTATCCAAATACTACCATTAAATAGATAAATTCAGATGTTTAATTCCTCTGTGTATCATTGTTTCTGTTATTCTATACGTATAGTTCATGCCAAGTAAATAAAAAATTTACAAGCATTTTCTATTTTTTTATCACTTCCCTCCGAAGAGCTTGCGACTACAGGTGAGAAAGAGTGGTACTTCTACTGCCCTAGAGATCGCAAGTACAGGAACAGTGCAAGGCCTAATCGAGTGACAGGAGCTGGGTTTTGGAAGGCGACCGGAACTGACCGTCCTATATACTCCTCAGATGGCTGCAAGTGCATAGGTTTGAAGAAGTCCCTTGTTTTCTACAGAGGTAGAGCTGCCAGAGGGATTAAAACGGACTGGATGATGCACGAATTTCGACTACCTTCTATTGGAGAACCATCACCACCGAAAAAAGTCCTGGACAAAAGCCTTCCGGCAAATGTACTGATCCCAGGACTCGTCATCATCTCCAGTACTTGTTGTCACTTTCTTTAGGATGATATATATTAACAAGGAACTTGTTTTTGCTGTTACAGGATGCATGGGCTATCTGTAGGATATTCAAGAAAACCAACTCCATGACACAAAGAACTCTTTCGCAGTCTTGGTTCTCTACATTGCAAGACACTACCTCACCTGACATTCTCAATCAAGCTGCACACTGCACTCAATTCAGTTCAGAGAATATTTCTTGCACAACGGAAATATGTTCTTTCCAAACATGCTCTGTCAATGACCTCCTGCAACAACAACAACAACAAAGCTCCACAGTTAGCTTCCCTGGATTAGATATCCCAGGTTACAAGCCTATCTGTCCCACAGTCGACAAACCTTCTTTATTTGCACCATCCAATGGAGACCTTCCCAACTTCCTGTTTTCACCAATTGAATTGTCAGGTTTAACCAAGTGCTCAGTTGCTCCTTCCATGGAACCGAATCCTGCCATAATTGATATTAGTAAAGCTTCTGAAAGTATGGACTCAGGAGTCCCGCAACATCAGTTCAGCGGATTCTCTCTCTGTTTTCCCCATAACGTCCAAGGGCATACATGCACAGGAGAAGATGAGGCCGTGCTGATGAAGAATCAAAGTGAAATTCATGAAAATAGCCAGTGGGGGGCCGTCCGTCCGATGGGATTTCCCTTCAGTCTGCCCTCAAATCTCCCTGACGCATGGAAATCTGATCTGTCGTGGGATTCACCACCTTGTCCTAGTGAGATGTCTACAACTTACTCCACAAACAAGTGCTATACTTGAATCCCATTACTGGGTACGAGAAATGGGATTTAAGAGTAGCATTTGTTTTGCACACAAGAATTCAGATATTGCATTTTCGTCTTGGTGATTTAATTTTTTGCCATTTTAAGATTACTTAATCTGTTATCAGAAATATCGTACTGTTTACAGTACTACTGTACAACTTCTGTAAATACTTATACAAGTGAAGTTGTTAGGCTAAATAATTATTTTCTATACCAATTTACATGCAATCGCTTCTTGTCCAGATAACATCCAAAGTGGAGTCAAGCTTATGGCAGGTAGAGATCAGTGTGGCAAAATTAAGAACAGTTTATGGGCATGAATTTCTAATCCATTTATGTTAACAACTGCAATCAACAATAACTGTAGCTGGAAATTGAATTAGGGGCAAGAAACACAATGACACAGAAAAAAAACCTTCTACAGGTCTTAATGATATTGCCATAGCAGGTGATCAAGCTTGATCATAAAGAATTATGCAACAATTGATAGCTCTGCAACGGTGCATTAGATACAATTTTTTAACTTACTTCGATGAATGAACACTAGATTAGTAGTCACAGTTTTCAGGAAGGTATCCAAGTACTGGGTCTAAATTTGAACGCCAAGTCTTCAAAAGATTGGCTCTTTAAAAATCATGATTTACCAATTTTAGGGCGTGTTCCATCGACACTTGTGCTTATTTTTACCCTAAGATCCACTAATTGTACTTTATCTTAACGTGAACGGAAAACTTATTTTGTGGCTGCAAAGAGAATTCGGGTCTTGGCATCTAGTAATTTACCTTTGGAGGGATATCTTCTAATCATTAAAGTCAGTTCAAACGCCAAGTTGATGGGGTCGAAATGCAGAATCCCTCTGACCAACTTTTGGGTTGAAAACGTGTCAATGCAAGGTGACTGGCATATTATAGTAGACAAGACAGATAGGAAACAGCTTCACTTACGCGCTCTAAAATTAAAGAGATGTTCAATTAAGAAGAAGTTTTGGGTAAGGCATGTGAATTGGACATGAAATTTATAAGAGATAAACCAGTTGTATGCATAATGCTGATATAAAAGAGTTGTCAAACTAAACTCGTTTTTGGTTGTTTGTCTTAATTGGGGCTTGTTTTTTTTTTTTATGGTATTTGAGGTCATTAACATTCTTTTAGAGCTATTATCATGTTGTACTAATTATTAGGTTTATTTTTAGGCTAAAACTAATTCGTTAGGCCTTTGTTAACCAAGTATTAGCCTGGGTTTATGTTATTAATGGTGTTAATATAAAATACACCTAAAATGAACATGAATGGATAGATTATCTTGGAGTGAAATACGACGTGAGAGGTTTTCTCTTTCCTTGATTTTGACCTAAGGCTGAACTTATCAAGAACAAACGTTCTTATGGTGTTCTAATATGACTTATCACGTTAATCTTTGATTCATTAGTGTGTAACGTCAATCCTATTATGTTTTCATCTAGTTCTTGTTCATATGGGGCATTGAGTTGTTGGGTTTGAGTAAGTGTAATTCGAGTGAAGTGATCCAAGTAATTCTTTTGATGTTTGGATTTTAATAAATCCTTATTGACATTTGAATCAATTTTGGCATTAGAGCACAACACTTGAATCAGGTTGGATCTACTTGCCCTTCATTTTTTTTTCTTGTTCTTATTTCTCTCTTATTCTTGTTTTCAGTCTTGATCTTGTTGTTTTCTAAGTCTTCTTTCCCTTGATTTGCAATTCTTCGTTATCCTTCATTGTTATCTTTATCGTTCTTTGTTATTCTCTAATACTGTTTGATTGAGTTTGTTCAGGAAAAAAGAAAAAGAAAAAATAAGAGATGGCTGGCTGCCGCCTAAGTTAATAAGATTAGGGTCTAACAAATCATCCTTCATAAAAAAAAAAGAAAAGAAAAGAATATGGACGAATTTTTTTCTAGAAATTCAAAGATCTACATTCTATTTTGTGTTTCAATTCTATCCAAAATTTCAAGTTTTAAGAACTACGAGTGCAAGTGTTGGTCTTGTCGTTCATGTGCAAGGTGAGGTCTAGGTATTATCTCTAAGTTGGTCTCTCTTAGATTTTCGTTTTAGCTTCATAAATTCAGGGTTGCAAAGGCTCTCTATTCGGGAGAAAGAAGACAGCGAGTTCGTTGTTTCTCCAGAGGATGTTCAGAC
>JAOTAX010000008.1:11887213-11909559 GCA_025629825.1 Erythroxylum guanchezii
TTACTAAAGCAAGAAGAAAAGATGAAGAACTTACCTTTAAAAGCTTGATTCTTCTCTTCTTTCCTTGATTTTTCCTCTTTTTTCCTAGCTTTTTCGAATTTTCTTCTCCTCTTCTCTTTAGTTCACGTTTTCTCTTCTTCTATTCTCCCACTCACGACATCTCTCACTTCTTCTTCTAATTTTAAGACACCAATAGCCTATTCCTTCCAATTTTTCCCCTCACTAACTTAGACTTTCCTATTTTGCCCTTCTTTGTCTTTTATGTCTCTACACCTTCAATCCATTAACTCCACATTAATTCTAACTAACTCCTCATCTTTCCAACTAATTTCATTCTTTATTCATGCCTACTAATTTAATAACCTAATAAAAATTAAACAAACAAACAAGCATACATAAATCATTAAACAAATAATAAGTAAAAATTTAAAACAAATCGGGATCCAGCACTTGAAGTTTGATGAATGAATTCGTTTTGTTCTTGATGTATGGAAACCCTAGGCTATAGATTGTTTTAGGGATGAATTGATGAGGAATTGAAGTTTTTAAAGGTATAATTAATGTGTAATTGATGAACTATCATGAAGGCGTCAAAATTTGGAAGAAATGTAATAACCTAGACCACTGTAGATATTATCCGCTTTGGGCCAAAACCTTAGTGCTCCCGACACGCACAACTTTGCTTTTCCAGCATGTAGGCCTCTTTTGGATACTACTCCCGCAGGACTTCCTAGGAGATCACTCATCCTGGTACTATTCTTGCTCAAGCACATTTAACTTCAGAGTTCTGATGGGATCCCGTGCGTTAGGGCATGGAAAAAGCATCTATAATGGGAAGGTATCCACACTCTTATAAGGAGTGCTTCGTTTTCCTTCCCAACCGATGTGGGATTTCTCCCCTCCCTCATGGAGGCCCAGCATCCTCACTGGTTCATTGGTCCGGGTATTGGCTCTAATACCAATTGTAACAACCCAAACCACCCGCTTGTAGATATTGTCCGCTTTGGGCCTAAGCCTTAGTGCTCCCGACCCGCACGGTTTTGCTTTTCCAGCGTGTATGCCTCTTTTGGACACTACTCCCGCAGGACTTCCTAGGAGGTCACCCATCCTGGTACTACTCTTGCCCAAGCACATTTAACTTCAGAGTTCTGATGGGATCCGGTGCGTTAGGGCATAGAAAACGCGTATGCAAGGGAAAGGTATCCACACCCTTATAAGGAGTGCTTCATTCTCCTTCCCAACCGATGTAGGATTGGTAGCAATCTAAATTGATTTGAAAAAGTTAGATTGAAGGAAAGTGAGGGAATCTATTAGAATAGTATGATCTGGTATGATTTCACTGAACATGCTTGGGTATTTTGGTTATATCTTGATCTCTAGTCATCCAAATGAGATGATTTTTAATTTGGAGTAAACTAGAGAAATATGGCTACAAATTACGTCAAAAAAAAATCAAATTTTGGTTTAGTCTTTAAGATTTTCAATTTCTGGATGAAAGTTGAGTATAATGTACTATTTCAGTATAAGAATAGTAGAACCGAAATTAAGTTTTTGGAAAAATCTAAAAGTGATTCAATGAGTTATGAATTATGATTTAATGGTTTTATTGAGGTATAAGCCTAAGTACAAATAATACTTAGGTGAGTCTAGAGATAGGATTGATTTTGTGATAAGGATAATGGAAAAATACCCGGGATTGTCATGAATAAGCATTATACATATTTCATTGCATACATGTGCATTATTAAATACTTACAATTGTGGAAATTTTTATATGTGTATATTGCTTGTTATAGAGGAGCAACTGGAACGTCAACCTCTAGACGTTGTCGGAACTTCCAAGTGTTAGCTTCGGAAGCGACTTGTGAGTAACCTAGACGATTTCTCTCAATTACGGTTTGCTTTAAATTGTATTTTAAATGATAGATGAATGTGATTGATTGTGTTGATTTTGGACAATGAAGGTCCGATGATTGTGATATATGAATGATATACTGAAGTGCTCCTTGTATGTGAATGTGGCGGAATAAATGACTCAACAATGATGTTGAATGCCGGACCTTGGGTCCTACAAAAATTATGAATTGAATGTGAAAGTGCAAGCATGTGATTGATTGAGAAAAATGATATGTGAAGTATTTCGATACATGAATACATGTAAGATAAAGGAAGTTGTGACCGGAGTTGCCAGTGAAAAAGACCTTAAAGCTCATAAGGTGAAAAGAGCCTTAGGCTCAGTTGTGAATGTACTCAGTATCTACTAAGAGATATGGGATATAATTTGACACAACTCGGTATCCAATAAGGGATATGAGCTAGTAAAAAGGCACTCGGTCACAACAACAATAATAAATGAAAGTGAGTCTTATATGCATTGCATTTATAGTTGATATGTTTATTATATATGAATGAAAGGATTATGATGATTGTTCCGAAATTGAAATGTGATATTTTATGAATATGCAAAAAGATGTGAATAATATGTTACGTGTATTAATGTGATGCATGAATTGAGTGAACCATCGATGATGGTTACCTCCTTGAATTCGCAAAACTCATCAAAATTGCAACGTTGACTTTTCAGAATCGAGAGACGATATTAACTACTGAGGGACGCTACAAGCAGTGTAGACTTGTACTTTTAGGAAAGAGAAGAAATGGCTCAAAGGTCGGTCAGTGGGATATGGATAGAATAGATAGATTTTGTGTATTTTCCTCTTTCATGTAGCATGTTTTTGTATTAGGCTATGATGTTGTATATGTATGAATGTTGAAAGATACATTATATAACGTTCGGTTTTATGAAATGAAATGAGGAAAAGTTGGTTTTAAAATATTGTGACTTTTCTTATGATTTTTACAAGAGAACAAAGATAGATGATGCCATGTTAAGTGAATGTAGTGATTGATTGTAGCACACCATTATCATAGGTTATGTACTGGAATGTCTGTCCGACGTCCCGTTATATACCCTAGGGTAAGGGGCGCTACAAGAAAAATTGAAGGAAAATGAAGGTGAAATTTTCAGTTCACTTATCCCACGATCGTGGGAATTGTATGGTTCCTTCCCACGATCGTGGACATACTTGGCTGTTCGTAAAATGCAAGTGCACGGTTTTCAAAGTGAGTAATAAATCAATAAGAACTGAGTTGTATCCACAGGGATTATGAGAAAGTTCAAATCTATGTTAGCTAATAGTATTTGAAATCGGGTTGAGTGAAATTTTAGTAAATTAAAAGCAATGTAAAGAATTTTTAATAACTCAAAGAAATTTCTAAACAACTACCCAATTCAATGCGACCAATGAATATGACAAATTTGTGCAGTAATTAATTAAAAAAAGTGCAACAATTTACTAATTAAAGGTATTCACGTTAATAGGGAATGACTTTCTCTTAAGGAATGATATTTTTGTCAACCTTAATATTGAATTAGCTATCCTACACTAATGAATAATCCTAACCTTGTATGTGAATTTTATGAGTAATTAATCCCCTTCTCCCAAAGGTGAATTAATCTACCCACTTTAGACATCACTTAGTAATCCCTTACTTAAGTTCTTCCTAGAGTTTCTTAAGTTCCAAACTCAACCTTCTATTTTCACCTCCTAGGTTTCTTGGGTCTCCCAACTCACAAGAAAATCCTAGTTGAAATTCCTTCAATCTTCTAGCAAAAACCTCCTTTTTTCAAAGGTGAATTTATACCAAGCAAACTTCCAATAATCCAAAGTAAGAGTAATTAAACCCAAGGAAAATCAACAAGAGTATAAATATTCAGTCATGGATTTCAGCAAAATTCAATATTAAAGCATCATCAAAATATCAAATCCCTAAGAGAAATTAAAAGTTCAGCCACAAATCATCAAGCCAGGCAATCCAAAAATATAAACCCTAAACAAGTTCATGAGGGAATTAAATATAAATGAAGGTTGCGTGGTCTGTCTTGCTTGTGCGTGGGTCTATCTTTGGAGTGGGGGTTGTGTTACTTTTTGGTGGAGTGAAACTGCGTCGTTTATGTGTTTGACGGAGGCAACCTAAGTGGAAGGGTAACGTGATGGAGGCTGTGTTGTTGTTGGGTGAGGCAGCATTGGTGTGTGCTGAATGAGTGGAAAGTTTACGTCTTTGATGTGAGTAAATGGAGGTTGGAGCTTTCGTGTGTGAGTGGAGAGTAGATGCTTGAATGGGGGGTGGTGTGAGTGTTGTAGAGTGGCGTTTTTGTTGGAGTTGTGTAAATGGCTGGTAGATGGAGGCTGCTTGGCTTTTTAGTGAAGGATGGAGCTGGCGGCGTGGAGTGCTTGTATGAAGAGGCTGCTTCTTTTTTTTGCTAGAGAGTGTAAGTGAATGGAGGATTACTTTTTTCCAGTGTGGGGGCTGCGTGCCTTCCTTCTGTTGGTTGGAGGCAGCATTTTTTTTTGGTCTCTATCCCTCTCCCACGCTAAACCCTCGTTGTTTCATTTTTAAAAAACGTTGGCCATCTCCCCCCATAATGTTGCGTTTTTGCAACGTTTTTTTATCTACCCAAAAGGCTGAAGCCTTCTCTTTTTGCTTTCTTGCATTTCACACATGCATAATCAACAATTTTTTGCTATCTTGTTTTTCTTCATGTTTTGTCGTTTTGTCCCATCTTTTCTCAGTTGCTTGTCCATACATTGAAGCATTGACCATTCTTCCAAATTGCTATCTTTTTTCTCTATTTTTTCAAAAATTCCTAACACTCAAATATTATAAAAACAACAATTTAGCATCATATTTATCCCAAAATATTGCACAATTCACCTACATTAATGCATCAAATAAAAGCCTATCAACATCTCTATCATTGGTAGTGAGAAAAATTTGTGTTTTGTGTTATGGTTGAATCATATATGGATAAGACACCATACATTGGTGCTTTTAGATTTGATTAAGGCTTAAAATGGACTTAGTTTGATGTTGAATCAACTGGTTAAGTATTTGACGAGTTTAGGTTGTTAATTGATGTTATAACTTAAGGAATGGATTTTTTGATATCAACGTATATGAATTTGAGAATTATGATTTGTTAATAGTATAAGGATGTTCATATGAATGCAAATGTGATTTAAAGTATATAAGTAATGAATTAGGCATGATTGAATGAGAATTGAGAAATTTTGTAAATATAATACTAGAAAGGGATCGATGAATGTATGATTGATGAATTGAGAGTAATCAAACTTACTTTATGCAATTGAGCATGCATTAAACATAACACATATACATGTGTATGATTGGGTACTCATTTCATTAAACAAGTTAGTAATGTGTAAATATGTGTGTATTGCATGATATAGAAGCACAAATTGACTGACAACATCTAGACATTGATGGATCATTAAGGCAATAGCAAATCTGGAGCATACTATAAGTCAACCTAGATGTTTTCTCACTATTTTTGATTTGTTTTTGTTTAAATTCCAATTATTGAATTGTTACCTATGAGATTGTGATAATTCCGAACATTGATAGTCCAAGGAGTCTAATATTCGGGAATGTATTGGAAGTGCTATCTACTTATATGTAAATATGGAAAAATGAGTGCTCAACTGAATGTTGAATGCCGGACTTAAATTCGATGAATGTGATAAATGACTATGCATATTGAACGAAAATGATTGATAGTATATTGTGTGAAATGATGCATTTCATGATATTAATATGCATGATCAGATAAAGGAGTTGTAACCAAAGTGACTAATGTGAAAAATAACTTAAAGCTTAGGAAATGTGCACACAGAGCCACAAGCTCAGTTATTAATGAGCCCGGTTTTCATAATAGGTACGGGACAGTATCTGAAATGAACTTGATATCTGCAACGAATATGGGATAGTTAAATAAGCACTCAGTCACGACAAAAATAAAAATCAAAATGGAGTCTCATGAGCATTTGCATATACATATCCTTACATGTGTCCTAAGAATGATTGGAAAGAACCAGTGATTTGTGTTGAATAGTGATATGAAATACCTGTGTATATGTTGATGATATGAATGATTAAGATGAGTGATTTGATTGTTCTGAGATGACTTTATGAAATGCTTATAATCCTAATATGCTTGTGAAATATGATATGTATATTGTGATTTGGTATACAAACTGAGTGATGTGATGCATGAGAATTGATTTTAGATAATGTGATATATTCGTGAAATTGGTTTTATACTTCTGATATTTGTGTTTTGACATGAGTGAGCATATCGATGATGGTTCACCTACTGAGTTCGCAAACTCATCAAAATTGCAACGTTAATTTTTAGGCACTGGGGAGACCTAACTTCTAAAGGAATCTAGTAGCAGTCTAGTATTGTCCATTTTGGAATCGAGAATGGCTCAAAGGTCTGGTTAGATGATGTCTGAGCAGTTTAGTTAGAAAGATTCTGTTAACATCCCATTTCATGTTAGATATTTTGTATAGGACAACAAACTCTCAGATGTTTTGTGATGTAAAAATGTGGATTATGAGATGTAATGCTACAATGTAAATTATGTTTGCGAATGAACTGGGAAAAATGTTTTTATGAATATTATGTGTATGATGCCTTGAATATGATAATGTGATTGCTATAACATGCCATTCTTGTGAGGTATGTGCTCGGATATTCTCTGGATTGTTGGGTATATGTCCTGTAAGAGTAGTACATTACATACAAAAACAATTTTATTCTAACTCTCTTCCTTTTGCATACGAATTCAATCAATATTTAACAATGAAACACATTATTCATGGATAGATTTCAACCAATTCAGAATATCGGTTTAAAGAATTTTATAATCAAGATTATAATAAGTTTAAAAAATTGTTAAAAATTCATTGAAACTTTTGTTCTTAGGCTCAAAAACTAATGAAAAATATGGGTATTTTGTGTGTAAATAATATGCAACATCATTCAATTTGAATATTTCAATGATTATTACAAATATGACTTACAAAAACAATTTTATTCTAACTCTCATCTTTTTGTATACCAATTAAATCAATATTCAAAAATGAAACATAATATTCATAAATAGATTTCAACTAATTCAGAATATCATTTAAAAGAAATTTATAATCAAGATTATAATAATCTTGAAGAAATTATTAAAATTTAATAAACCCATCTCCACACTTAAAATTGTACAATGTTCCCAATTGTACACAATATAAGCATTTAAAAATAAGTGAGGGGGTTAAGTTGGTATTTTGCTGATTGTGACAATTTTCTAATTTCAAATCCATCAATGTTAAACTACATCCTTGCAAAATATAAACGAGAAAGGGATAAAAAGAACATGGAAATAACATAAAATAAAATAAAATCTTATACCAACACATGAAATAAAATAAAATAAAATATAAACGTATCCTAATTCATAGGTTGCCTCCTATGTAGTGCTTGTTTAACATCGTTAGCTAGACGTGCGCTTTATGTTTAACTTCATCCTGGATTAATTATGAGTGGCTTGCTTCCACCCATTTCTCAGCAAGGGGATTTTGAAGCCTATAAGTAAGTCACCTATTGCAAAATAATAACAAGGACATAATTTATCAAATTAATAAATCCAATTGTAAGCATTAATGCCCTTTTTAATGACAAATTGTTAATGAAAGAGGAAATAACAAAAATCACTAAATCATCAGTTGATTTGATCAATTTGTCTTCGAGGAAGTGGGAACCCTCCGTACTTAAGGTAACTACCAACGCTTCAACAATAGTTTCCTTATTTGGTTTCTTCGCCAGTTCTTCTTCAACCATCTCTATCCACTCTTCTTCTTCTTTCTGGACAGAGGTTTTTGACTTATCTTCTTCAATTATCTCCTTCCACTTCTCTACTTCTTCTTCTTGGATGGAGGCTTCTTCATCTTCTTCACAAAGCTCTTTGTCAATCCATTCATGAGACCAACCCTTGTCTTGTCTTCACTCTCGAATTTAATTCGGTTAGCTTTAATTTCAGCAAGGATTTTTATTAATTTATCTATAATACTTGTTTCCTCTTCCTCTTCCTCTTCTACTTCTTTTGCTTTCTCTCCTTCTAGAAGCTCGTTTCCATTCCTAAAGGTGATTGACGTTCTATATTCTTCAGCATTAGTTTCAATAAAACTGGGCAAACTCCCTTGCATCTAATCAGATATTATCTTTGCCAACTGATCCATCTAATTCACCAAATTTTGTATATAATCCTCTGTTTCCTAATGCTTTATGATTGATTCTTGAATGAAATCAACTATTATATCTTCCAGAGTTGGCTTGTTAATTGGAGTTGCTTAGGACTATAAATATTCAACTAGAGCGTAATTGTTCCATCTATAGGCGTAAGAGTTATTACACTCTGAATTGTAGTTGTTCCTGTATAATACACCTTGAAGTTGATCATACATGTTCGATTGCTCCCATATATAAGTTGGTGCTCGACATTCATAATTATAGTAAGTACTCCCACAAATGTCACAACATGATATAGACATCAGTTGAGCCTCTGAAAACATTTGAGCACACCTCTCTCTCCCATATGACGAGTTTTGTATTATGAAGACATATCCTGGCTTCAATAAAACTATTGTTTGCTCAATCATTCCATTGTGAGTTGTGGCTATGACAATGAATTGTAAATTCTACAATAAACCACAAACTCAAGATCAAGTAAAGAAATTCAAAAGATTATTAAGTTAATAAGCCACAAATACAATACAATACATTAAAAATAGAATGGAATAGTATACAGAAAATAATGACTAGTATAATAGCATTCAGGTGTTCCTAATATCAAAGTCCCCGACAATAGTGTCAAAAACTTAATTGATTTTGTCTGAGTTAGTCAATTATGAAATAATCGCAAGTGCACAACGTAGCTATAGCTAGTACCGGCAAGTACAGGTCGATCTCATGAATATGAATGTCAATTTTGGCCTAGCTCGACTCGATTTTGGCCCAAGTTGACTAGGCCATGGGCCAAGCTCAGGTCAACCCCATCGAAAAGTCAAAAATAACGTCGTTTTTTAATTTTAAAATATATATATAAGGTTAGACTAAGCCGTGGGTCACCTAACCCGGCCCGACCCATTGACATCTCTATCCACAAGGACTATGAATACTAGTAATTACGATTATCCTATTATCTAGTATATCGAATTGGTTTTGATTTTTAATTTTAAAAAAACTAAAGCAATTAAGATAAATGGCGGCAAAATTGAATCAAAAAATTAAGAAAGTACTTAGTAAACTATCAATATTAGAAAACTAGTATCTAGGTTTCGAATCCCTTAAAACCCGTAGCATATTAATCTTTCATTGTGCTATTGTTTTATTGACTTATTAGACCGTAGAGATTCCTATGGTATACTAATAGCTGACATTAATTCTACTAACAACTAATCCTAAGATTTTCAACTGAATTACTGAGGTTAAAGTTTATAGGATTGCTTTGCCGATTTGTGAACCTCTCTATTAAGTTTGACCCTAATTTGGAAGATTTATGTCATCCTATCTTTAAGGTTGAAATCAGCTCCTTCCAATTATAGTAGATCTATTCATAAACAAGATTTCTCAATCTTTATGTATGAAATTATATTATGATATAATATTTCAAATCTATTAGAGCATAAATAAAAAATGTAATCGGATCACAATATATCAATCAAACCAATTGCATTAATAAAAGAATCAAATCATTGTTAAAGTATAGACATAGGGTTCATCTAGTCCAAACACTAACAAGACGTTTAGTTACACATGATATAATATGAAATCAAACATAAACTAAAAGAAAAATGAATAGAAAATAGAAGATTGATAATTCTAAATCTCCCTTTCAATTATATCAAATGTTCTTACAAGGTAGAGGTTTGATCTTGTATTCTGATGGATATTTCGATGATTTCTTCGTGTTTTCCACTTCTTTGGATTAAAATCACTCCTTGAGAACGATCTTTAAGTCTGGAATCACCTCCCAATATTTGCTCGCCCCTTTTGCCTCCAAACATGTCTTTTTATAGCGAATTCTAAGATTCTGGGAGATGCACGGCCTTATGCATGACCATGCATTAAACAACACATAACCAAAATCTTTGGAATTTGTGAATCTACATAGCTTGAAAGAAGTGCACAGGCTAATGCACGACCGTACTTCCCTTCTATGCTTCGAATATTTAGTTTATTTAGTGTTTTCTTCCAAATGCTTCTCCTTTAAGGTCGTGAAGATAATTATACTTTGTAAACATTCTTCGAGCGAATTAAGTACCAAATATAAGATAAAAATATAAAATATCAAGCAAAAATATATCAAATATGAAATATAAATATAATCAATTATGCATCTATTACTATTCCTATTTATAATAGCCATCCTTGTTGGTTATTACAAAAGCGGCCCAACAAATCGAACCTTTTTTGCAACAAAAATTCCTACTTTATTCATTCTAACACGTTCTTGTTGATTATCTCCTTCTATTAAATTACTATTAATACAACATTTCGACCTCAACAATGCTAAACTCTTTTATACGAAAAAAAAAAAGAAAAGTTCATTGGTGTGGCAAGCAAGAGGCAGAAAGAATGACACAAATTTTAAAAGATGATGGTCTTTAAATATTTATCAGGTTAATTTGAATAGTTATTTTAAGGATGATTTGAGGCTTCAGATAATTGGAATATGAACCTTTTGACTTAAAAAATTGTCACCTAAATGTGACACAAATTTAAAATTTCATCAATTTGAAGAACAAATTACATGTTCTGTAAAACATCAAGAGCATTAAAAACTTATTCCGAACTTAAATTTAAATATCAACCTTAAAAACAAAATTTTGCTTTCAAACTATGTTAAAGATGTTTTTAAAATGTCTGACAGAAGGATCTCCATTTCTTTTCTTTATGCCGAAAAAGCACAAAAAGCTCCATGAATAAGAAAACTATATTTCGTGTTTGCTAATCATTAGACATGAAGATAAAATTTTCAATCAACGTGCCAAAAGAACAAGTCAAGAAATAAAGTTCACGGATAAAAGGGCAAAATCATTAGTGTTCAGAACGTCATATTTCCTTACTTTTAACTGGAAAAGATGCAAATTAACCATCCGTTGTTAGATTCTTCGGGATGAAAGAACAGAGAGGTCTTAACTCATTTTCAACAAACAAGAATATCAGTCGAGGCTACCAAAACCAGTACTGATCCTAGATATTCCACGAGGCAATGCTACCAAGCTGAAGAGCACAAACTTATCTCAAAATGTGGCTGGTGAGGGTATCTCGTCAAAGAAGAACCCAAACAATCAACTACAACTGAAAATATTAAGGTTCTATTCCATTTTTCGTTGTCAACAAAATTTGTCTCAAATATGTCTAGTAGTTCAGTGGATTCAGATCAATCAGATTTCTCAATTTAGCTCTTGCTGGCTTGCTTTTCCTTTGCCTTCTGAATCTTCAAGACCTTCTTAACGATTTTTTGTTCCTCCACCAAGAAAGCTCGAATAATCCTATGCAGACCATGAAACAGAGATTAATCCAATTACAGGGCTTACAACAGAAACAGGAGAAATTTTGAACCAAGTAATTAATAAGGACAACCTACCTCTCCCTAACAGCACCTCCAGACAATACCCCACCATAGGCACGATTTACAGTCCTACGATTCCTGGATAGTCTGGACCTTTTGTATTCAGCAGGTCTCAGGTGAGGTATCTGTAATCCATCAAATCAACATCATTGAAGCAGACTTCATCAAATATGCGGCTTAAAAAGAAACAACTTAGAGAAAGAGGGTATCAAGTAGTTCAGATAGAAATTGGCAAGATACTACAAGATCGACAGTACTAAAGTAACCAGTCTAACGATGAAACTTTGCAGAATAAACACGCTATGTAATTCTACTTGCCTTACATGGAAAAAGTAACGCAGCTACTGGGACAGGAAAGAAGACTAGTATTGACTTGCCAAAGTTGTCAATTTCTAAGGCATACCTCTCACAATTTTTTTGATAGCAGGAATTAAAACAACCCTCAGTTGCAAAATTATGTAATGTAAACCCAAAAACTCAATGTTGTGACTCAGGCTCTTACCTCCCAATCTTTTTTTCAAATCATGCTCAACTATGACTAAGTTGATTTTTTGCAGATAGCCACCAATATGATCCTAAAGACCTCTTTTGACAGGAAAATGGACGGGTATTAACCACTAAGTTATTCCTCAGTCATAAAAGACCTAAGGTGTAAAATTTTCTAGGATCACTCACGAACAAGTGAACCACACAACTCCCGATAAGAAACAAAGATTAATCCTCAGGTCAGAAGAAAATATAACACCACACACAAATCATCACCCCGAAAGCCTCCATAGTAACGCAGCATTTTGAAGCATACTCAAAATATCCAGTGCCTCAATGACACGAAACAAGTAAAAACAATGCAAACTTTAACATTTCAAAGTAACCAAATTCTGAATAGCCAAGTGAAAAAGTATCAATCTTTTCCATCTCAAATGCACAATAAAGACATTAAAGCAAAATTTTATGGCACCTTCGTCTCAACCAAAAGAACAAAAAACCACAAAAACAGAGCAACAATCGAAACCAAGTAAAACATCTCAAAACGTAAATCCTTCCGGCATTAAACCACATACCCCTTGAATCCTCTTGCCAGTAACGGGACACTTAGGTCCACTTGCCCTTTTCTTCGTGGTCTGATACACCAACTTCCCACCTTCAGCCACGAAAACAAAAACAAAACACGCCCATCAAAATTTCCACTCTGAAAACCCAGAAACGAAAGCAAAAAAAACATGAAAATCTGCCAAAACACGAGAATACCCGGGGTTTTGACGACACGATGCTGGTTAGATTTGGTGGCATAGCTATGCCGCTTACGGTAGGTCAGTCGCTGAACCATTTTTTTGCGGTGGGGAGGCTCAAGAGAGACAACTTGGGCGGAGAGAGTCAAGTCACGAAGCGGGCGGGTTATAATTAGGTATTTTGGTGGATGAAGCCCTACATCTGACGGCTGCTATTATGAGTTATTCTATCAACGGTTGTGATTGAAGAACTGGGCTTCGATGGTCAGTCAATCTTGTGTGCACCTGTTACAGGAGTTCACAAGTACATTCCCATTTTTTATTCTGATTTAAACATTTGAATTTGCTTTATGCTATTTCGAAAGTATCCATTCCACGGGCAAACGAATTCTTCATGTGCAAGTTGAGAATTTTTTCAAATTTAGATATTTCAACTTCATCTTTATGCATTGGAAAAAAGAGATTAAATACCTGCTTGTAACTAAAAAATTGGTACAGCCCTCATGCTTTTTCCAGGTATTGAAGAAATAAAAATGAGAGATAAATTGGAAGGGTAAGTTATTCCAGAAAGCTATTTTATCTATTAATGGTTGGAGGATGTAATGTACAACAAGCTAATGACTACCATCAGCAAGGAAAAAGCAGCAAAGATGGTTCTACATGTATCTTCCGGCTAACAAAATTGATTTTGCTCAACTTATTGTGACACCAAATTAGCTGCTCCATTGTTACTTTGGACATGCTCAGAACCCTTGAGACCAACTTCATATCCACCTGTGAGAAGAAGTAAAGAACGTGATCTGAACTGTCTTCTTGCTGCTTTCTAAGCTTCCTCAATATGCAGTTTCCACTCCTCAACATTTCCTTAAGCTTTTTCTCCTTCTGCACTCCATAAAGAAGCCGAGTTTAATCAAGGATGGTATTTCATCAGATGGTGAAAATTTTAAGCTTACCTTTAGCAGGCTTGCTTCAACCTCTGCCAAGAGCTGTAGCTGAGATGGGTCTTGAGGTTCTATTCGAGTTCCTTTTCGGCCCTTTTGAATCACTTCATGTGCATCTCTGTCAGCTCGAACAAATTGCCAGAAAATTCTTATGGATTCTTCCAAGATTTCTACTAACATATCGCTTGTAATCACATCATCTTCCTTGCCTTTTCTTCTTGCCTTTTTATCCTTTGCCTTGTCTTCTGCAGAACAATTTAGCAATTGTTAGTCACACCCAACAAGAAATGAACATTGATTCAATAGTATGGTCATACCTTTAATTACTGGAACTTGTAATAAATTACGCATGCTACACCTCTTCCTAGTGTAATTTTCTACTCTTGGACCTTCAAAAGATTCGTTCTCTACAAATCTTTGTAACAGCACTTGAAACTGCTGAAATTCACCAGCAACTTCATTGTATTGGCGCAGGCTATGGTGGTCAGAGTCCCATAGCTCTATTGCCTTCTCATACTGCCAATGAAGGATTTCCCATGAGAGGCACATTTGCCCAACATAGACAGTCTCCAAGTCACCATGCAGTTCTCTAAGGAAGTTCATCATCAAGTCAGGATCAGGCTTTCTACGTTTGCTCAGCAGAAATTTTTGAGAAAGAAGGGAGAATCCTCGAACCGAAGCTTTTCGGCCTGAAATTGACTGAAATATGTCCTTTGATTGGAGAAAGCCTACAGATTTCCATGAAAAGTGGAGAATAAAATAATTGAATGAAACTTAAAATCCAATAAAGTTTAGTGATCTAACGAAGACTCAATTGGCCAGCTATCGGTAATCATGCTTGAAAAGTTATAACAATCAACTTTTCCTAATTTGGCTCTGCTGTGACTAAGAATTTTGTTCACGTAAGAGATCAGTTTTAGAAAAAGAAAAAAGGTAACTTGGGTCATTGGAATTAATCATACAGCTAAGTTGAAACTTGAAAGATTGTTGGATGGCATTAAAGATTAGTGATATGCACCTTCAACTAACCATAAAATTTGGATTCACGCATTCAGGAAAATAGGTTTTGTTCCACATTCCTAAACAATTATGGTTAACATGTGACCTGACTACTTAGCTTTACAGGGAAAAAAGGGCATACACTTCAGGTGACACTTCAACATGAAAAAGAGTGTTACTAAAACCTGTTATATTATACAGGCAAATAAGATACCTTTTTCATGTACGCATGATTGCATGTGTGTTAGTAGAAAAAATAAAAAGAGAACACGTTAGAAGTTATGATTGCCTATTACTCGCAGTTTCATATTTCTGTGTATTTTGCAAAACAGATTGAGTGGGTCCATGCCCTTAACTTCTAAAAGACTACAAAAGGTAGGTTAAGCTATGATGTCCTTCGATTGAAAGGTATTGATCAGTAGGATCTCGTCATAATTACAAAGATAACCTCCTATCTACAATAAAAATTTGAATGAAATTGTCATCACCGTAGGACTTGAGAACACACAGAAAATTTTCAAGCAAAATAATGGAAATGTGAATGCAAGAAACTAACCCATGGCATACATCTTTTGGAAATTCAGGATATCAAATTTTCGCATCCGCTCTCTGTAACTCTTGTAGAACTTGTGCAGCTCACCCATTGCATCTACTTGTTGAAACTTCTCATCAATTTTCCATGGCTTGAAATCTTCCATTATTTTAGGAGACTCGTCTTCCTCTGAGATGGTCGGAAGACCTGTGGCTCTGGCCTTTCTCAGCTCCATTTGCAGCTGTTCAATGAAATCTTGATGCTCCCACAGAGTATCAAATTTATTTGAATCATCAGAATCCCATCCTGATGAATTCTGTTCATTGGACTTCTCAGGATCACCTAAACCATTCTTTCTACAGCAAAGCTCTTCTTTTCTATAGCTTCCGTCGTGTAAGTCATTCTCGGACAAACTCTTGAGGTCTTCGTTGCCTAAGTTCTGCTGCGTATCAGGCTCTTCTACTTCTCTTAGCTCTTCCAGTACTTCACTATCTTCCTCATTAAAGTCATCATGACCATAAACTAAACTCAAATTCTGAAGATTTACATCTAATTCCAAACCTTCCTCATCTAAGTCTAGCTCCTTTTTCACTACACTCAAACTGTTACGATCAAAGCCATCATCAACATCTTTCTCCAACAAGAACCGATCACTGCTTGATGCCACAAAGCGACTAAAAACCTCATGGCTTGAAGTAATTGAATCAGAATCAGAATCCGAATCCAGAGCCACGAACTCCTCCCTGGAAACAGGTGGAACTTCATTTTTCAAATCATCTTCATTACCCAATACTTTTCTATTAACCTCCACTGCTTTTACCTTCCCAGAAATCGACTCTTTAATGGATGTGTCTAATCCAAACTCCTGTATTTGTTCTTCTTCACCTACAATATCTACCAAACCATTTTGTGATATCTCATGAACGAGCTCCTCATTTGACAATAGCCCTTTACTGACATAACTAATTGGACCAATTGAACCACCACCAGAATCAGTGTAAAGCTCTTTGACAGTGAGGTTCAGAGCCTCAGGCTTCTCTATGTATTGATTCAAATTCTTCGCGGATGAAAACTCATACTTATTGGTGCTTGTGGAGGTCGTGCTATTTGAACAAACAGGCTCATATTCCTCTTTATATGTTTGATACTGAAACTTGAAAGTGAATTTTGGTGAATCACTCTCTTCAACATATCCACTTTCTTCAGTATCGTTCGTAACATCGATTTCAGGTATCAGATGCTCAGCCTTTTTCCCTGTAGAATTTGAAGTGAAATTCGAATTGTCTGCTTGAGAACCAGTCTTCCACTTAATTCTGTACAATTGTGAAATTAAATTACCAAAACGCATAACACATGAAAATATGGTCAGACAAGGTTTCAGTAACATTCATTACCTGAAGATAGTTCTTTTGCAAAGTCTAAACAGAGTCCGGAACAGAGTGAACACAGAGACCCAGAAACAAGCAGCAAGAAAGATCAGTTTTTGATAGAGAAACCTATTGACAGAACCCATATTCACCAATCTGAAATGGGTATTTCTTGCAGGAACCCATCCATTTAACCGATCAATCTGTTGAGTTATTTCATTTTGAAGCAAAAAAACAGAGGAAGAAACAGAGGAAGTCTTTGAGACTGTAATATCTGCGTTGAAAAGTTTGAAAAAAGAATGGACTTTTCACCAACAGAAAAGTAAGGGAACAATGTGAAGAGCACAAAATTTGCATGAGAATGAAATGCAGTGACGAAGTTGAAATCTGACCTAATAGGGGAGAGTTTTCGAGGGGGATAGTTAGGCAAGAGCTAGGGAGAGAAAAGAACGTGTGAGCGACTTGGAGGGTTTTTAAGAGCTGATCTCTGATTGCTTAAAGCCTTGGGATTCTGAGAGACCGTTATTAGATTTCGATTATGGAAGAGGATTTCCTTGCCTTCAGTTGAAGGGTCTGCTTTGTCGTCTATTTTGTATGTAAAGTCGACGTACGCAAAGAGAGAGATGAAGAGTACAAAATGGGCCAAATTGAAAGTTTACGCCTTTGATTTTCAGGCATTTGAGACTTGGTGGGGTTGAGAAGAGTAGTTGCGGAGAATTTTCCAACTAGAGAAATGTTTTTTTGTGAAGTGGGAAAAGGCACCAACTTACAACTTACAAGGACGAGTTTCACGGCCTTATTCAGGTCGGTAGGGAATTACGTGTACAAACCTCGTGGTTGAGACGAGATTCGATTGATATGGATAAATGCCAAGTTTTACGGTTCAAATAGCTGGGAAGCTTCAAATCTAACTTAATAGAAAGTTTCCACCAAATCTAAATTAATGGTGCTATTAACAACAAAAAGAAACTGAGATCTATACAATACGTAAGTACTTTGCCTTTTGTCTTGATAGGTACAATATCTTCGGATCTAGTCACTTCGCAAGGCGCCCTTTTATTGGTAAGAAGGATTGAGATGTAGAAGAATTCACAGCACACCACTTGCTCTATCTACAGCCCGTTGAACCGCCAAGAACTATATCTTTTCTTACCAGACTTACAATGTAAATTGCACAAAACCTGTTTGGATAGGGAGAAGAAAAAGCTGGTGCAAATACGAGAATGATCATATACTCAACTTCCATGGACGATAAACAAAAAGGAGCTCTTATTCGTTTATTATTGTATTTGTACGTACAACCTATGTTTGTGTTTGATGACTCCAGCAATCACGCTGGGGGCGCTTTGTATGACGTAGGCCGCTTTACAATGCGAGTCCAACACAACACACACCACGCCCACATAAAGAATGATAAAATATTAAATCTTGCCGCGTTGCTCGTATAATGGGAGCCTTTGTTTTACGAAATTGATGTCAGAGTTCAAACTAAACTAGGAGGGAGCAAACAGTCAGCAAGGCATGATGCGCTACACTTGTGTCATTATACGGCCAAGATCTTTTAATTATGAGATTTAATCTGCTACTTTTTAGCCATACATTTGTGAGGAATCTTCATCATATTCATTTGATCCTAATCTCAAATACTTATAATTGAGTGGACCTATACTCATGAGACCATTTTGCGTTTATGGTAGGTCATAAGTGTAAACTTTGTCCATTCAGAATAATTCACCTTTGAAGACATGGGTCTACTGTCCAAGTCCAAACCGACACTGGAGAATTATGAAAATCGTACCAAAATATATACAAGGTTGGCTTTAACAATTCCTCGAGCGTCACTTATCGTTTACATTGAAGATATCAGCGTAAGATCAATGTGTATTTTCTCTTCTTTCTCAAGTCAAGACGAAATATAAATAATGAAATTAGAAAAAGAATTCTTCAAACTTATAAAACTTGGACCATGCTTATTTCCACGCTAGAAAATTCAATTCTAGTTTTGGAAACGAATTGAATTGATTTGTTGATCAGGTGCTTCAGGAAGAGGATGGGCGTCTTCAAGACTTGCGAATTTAGAGCTTTGTCTCTCATAAATAGAGGAAACTTTTATTAGACATTTTATTTATCTTTTTTACACTATAAAACTAACTTATATTTAAAATTTGATTCAAATGTAATAAATTAAATTTAGGTTAATCGAATTTCCAACCAAGTTCAATTTAATTAGCTCAAACTCTTTCGATTTAAAGTAATGTTATTTTAATTTGTATATTTAAGAAGTTATTGTTTTATTATTTGAAAATTCCTTTAAAACTGAACAAAACTATTTCAAAATATTTTGCAATTCCTTTCTCATAAGTAAAGCATTACGTTATGATTATATTATAAATATACAATTTTTTAAAACCTAAAATACATACACTCAAAGTGCTTTGATTTGAAAATTTGTAAGTTCACGATACTCATTTCGTGTAAATTCAAGTTTAATATTCACTTGAGCAATTAAAATTCATAAATAAAGTATCCTCAAGACAACAATATTTCTTTTTAATACAAAGATAATAAAATGTTTTATAAAAATTACTTAAAAAAATCTTAAGAAAACAGCTTCATAATGAATTGTATCTCACTTATCTTTTAGCCAAATTTTAATGTCATATTGTTGATTTATGCCCTTCAGCCAATCAGATAGTTATAATTTATTGACAAAATAATTTAACAACTATATACGACACCAGACATTTATAACATTATTATTCTCTCTAATACACATATTTTCATTCCAAAATTTACACATCAAATTAAATTAAAATACACCAAAGTAAAAAAAATGAGAATATGAGTACAAAGTGTAGATACTTATAAGTCTTTCTGCATGCTCGTAGTAGGTAATAGATCCTCCAGTATATACAGGAAGACTCTCTCCCCCCAGTCCTCCACGTCTGTTGGTAAAATTATGCTCTAAAACGAACATTGTCTTGGGTGATGTCTAATACTGCTGCCAACAAATCTATATTTGTTCAGAAATATAAGGCAGTCATCCACCAGCCTTGTGTATCACACCAACAAAGTGTCGATAACTTGTACGTACTCGTGTCTCCTAAACTTTATAAATGATCGCATCAAATTCAGAATCCTAAAAAAATTCTTTATGAAAAAAAGAAAAAATATACGATAAGTACTTATAATCTATAATATTTATCTAATTAATGTATAAAATTAATTAAAAATATATATTTTTTGTACCTCAAACTCCTGATAATAAAAATCCTTTGTTACCTGAGAGATATTCTTCCGAATATAACCCTCAAGATCAATATTCTTCTTAAATTTGGATGTCATATTTCTTGAGCACGATCCAGACGGAATCAACCTAATATTAAAACAATTAATTTTATATCATTTTTAAATTTAAACCTATAAGTTAATTATAAACATATGGTGTTTTTATATATTTTCATTTACAAATTATTGATAATTGTGATGTAAGTTCTTCCATCAACTCCCTCAACTCCAAGTTGGAAGCCGCTTCCTTCATCCACATTGATTACCCCTGATATCTCTGTCAGTATAAGGGTGGTAGATGGTGTACCAGCAGATACGAAAGGTGATGCCTCATTTGCAAGTATAGTAGTTGGAGGTACAATATCTGATTCGGTTGCAACTGCAGAATGTGATGCTTCACCTAGACAGTAACTGGCTCCAAATCGTAGTATGCAACAGGTACAAAAGGTGATGCCTCATCTGTAAGTGTAGTAGCTGGAGGTACAACATCTGATTCGGTTGCAACTGTATAATGTGATGTTTCACCTGGATAGTAACTGGCTCCAAATCGTGGTATGAACCTTGGCCGCATCATATCATATTTTCTCTTCGGTGGCATATTTTAACCTGAAATTCATATTTTATTGAGTATTTCATAAATTTAACAACTTCAATTCAATATATAACAATATATTGTCGATTCAATAATTGATTTATTGAATATAATATTCTATTACTATCCTAAGGGTTTATTATGCAAAGAGTTGTCTTGTTTATTAAACATATGAATTTCTTGTGATAATACTAATAAATCACATTGAAGTTGAAGTATTTATGTTTGAATTAATCACTTACAATTAATTTTAATACTATGGTACGTAGCATTGTTTACATCTGTGAATCCAAAAAGCAAGTTCTTGCTATCACTCCTAGGCTCGTGGAATTTTTCACTGATAAGCTTCACGGGAGCTGCATCACAGGTTTCCAACCTATATACCGTTCTAGGGGTTTATTATGCAAATAACTGTCTTGTCTATTAAACCTATGAATTTTTTGTATTAATAATAAGTTTGAATTAATCACATTGAAGTTGAAGTATTTATGTTTAAATTAATCACCTACAATTGATTTCAATACTATGGTAAGTGACATTGTTTACACATGTGAATCAAGAAAGAAAGTTCTTACTGTAACTCTTAGGCTCGTGAAATTTTTTACCGATAAGCCTCACGGGAGCTGTATCACGAGTTTCCAGTCTATATACCATTCTAGGAGTTTATTGTAAAAAACTATCTCGTTTATTAAACTTATGAATTTCTTGTGTTACTACTAAGTTTGCATTAATCACGTTGAAGTTGAAGTATTTATGTTTGAATTAATCCCTGACAATTGATTTCAATACTATGGCATGTGGCGTTGTTTATATATGTAAATCAAGAAAGCAAGTTCTTGCTATGACTCCTAAGCTCGTGAAATTTTTCACCAATAAGCTTCACGAGAGCTGCATCACAAGTTTCTAGCCTATATGCCGTCTTAGGAACTTCGTTATGACTCAAATCATCCATAAGATCTTAAACTCATTTCACATATAGTAAATAATTAGTCTATAGAAGAACACAAAAACTCATCAATGATTATAAGAATATTCTAAACAACAACACAAAATCAAGCCCTTCTTTGCATTCAAATAAAATGCAAATGCATAAGAATCATATTATTAAAGCAATACATATGGTAGACATGAGTTAGACCACTTACTTGGATGAACGAACAACTCCAAACTACAAAGAAGAAGGATAAGCGACGCTTTTGCGAAAAGAATATTTCGTATTTAATATAATACACTTATTTAATAGTTTTGTTATATTTTTAATATATTAAAGCAAGCAAATCAAAAAATAATATTGTTTATTTTGAAATAGAAATATGTGGACTTTTAGTAGGAGTAATGTTAAAAATATTGCTAGACCAAACCAATATCGACTGACTTAGTTTAAACTATCCGTAAAATCATACAGAATATTATAGGATATTCTAATTATAATTTTCATTTTGATAATCGATATAACTATCGTTAAGAGAATTTGACTTAAAACAATATTAAAAAAGGGTAAATTATTCAATTGAAAAAAGTATGTGAGTTCTCTTTATTATTTATATATCAAAATTTTAAATATATATAATTAACAAAAAAGTATTATCAATTATAATAATCAAAATGAACCCTAATAGTTTAAATACTCTTTAAACCTTTATAAAACTAGTCTTTCATCAACAATTAATCAATAATGTAGCAACAAATTAAATTACACAATTTAAGTTATCAAAGGTATAGCAAATTGTCTTACATTTTCATCTTACCAATCTTACCTTTCTTTTTTCAATCTTTCCCTAAATCTGTAAAATTTGTCATAAGCCTAGGTAATTATTTAGATGAGCATGATTAGGTGCCTAACACC
>JAOTAX010000008.1:11910796-11931774 GCA_025629825.1 Erythroxylum guanchezii
CCATTCTGATGTGTTATATGTTTTTGCTTTTGTTTATAATGTGATGCATTCATGTTTTGAATTTGTTCATGAATTGTAAAAATTTTGAGAAATTTGAGAAATGAGAAAATGAGTTTTCAACCATGAAATTTTAGAAATTGATTATGATCGATTTGAAAAGTTGAAAAGTTTGAAAAAAATAAGCTTTTGATGAATTTTCTGCTGTAAAATGTTTATAAATAGAAAATGAGTTTTGAAAATGCTTTTTCTTATTGTTCGATTTATAAACATGTTATCCACGAGCTGTCAAGCTCACCCCCTTTCATCCCCATCCCCAGGTATCGAGCGGGAGATCAGATGAAAGAAAGTCAAGGCATTTGTTCGATTTTCGCATGTCTTGTATTTTATGAAATTTTGGATTTTTGGAATTGGTATATTATTTGTATATGGCTTGGAAGGCCATTAATATTTTTTTAAGCATTATTTCATGATATGTATGAATTATGAAGAATTATGAAATTTGTGTATTGAATTGAGATCTGAATGTGTATGGTTATGATATATGAACGTAACTGTATATAAATGGGATTTGATTGTGATTTGGATTCCGGACGGGAGGTCCGATGATACTGATTTTTGATTGAGAATTATTGAAGTGCTAGGTATAGAAATGTGTTTGTTTATGCTGGGTTCCGGACGGGAGGTCCGATGATACTGATTTTTGGTTTGGAATATAGAAGTGAGTTTAAAAACCATTTGCAGGTTTTTGGGATTTTTTTTATACAGCCGTTATGCTGCCCAATTTTTGAAAAAGGACAAATAAGATTTTGGTTAATAGATGAATTATGGGATATGTATGAATGTATAAGAAGAACTTTTGGAATTGAGTTTTTGATTGAGGATAAGTTCCAAATGGGAAATTATGTTGCCTTGTATGAAATGGAGTAAAGAATGAGAAAGAAGAAGAAAAAAAATTATACCGGATTTCGGATTGGTTTAGTCTTAGGGTTTCTAACGTGACGTTTTTCTAAAATTTCGTTACCCGGATGTCGGAATTAAATTTTTGATCTTAAGCGATTTGCTTTCGTTTTGTAAATCTGATTCTTCGATTTCGCTTATGATTTTGCTTCCGCTTTATGATTTCTGATCCGTTCGTTTGGTTCGCTTTTCATTTTCCATTTTTTGTTTGTCCGTTTGGGGTCCGGTTCCGAGATCGGGTCCCAACACCATCCCCCTTTTATGACGTTTTCTGAAACGTCTTTGAATTAACATATTTTCTGTGACGTGTTTCATAAAACGTCACGGAAACCGTTTCCTTACTCCACCTCCAACGACGTTTTTTGTGACGTTTTAAAAATATAATAGAAGGGGTATTTTTCTTGTAGGGGGAATAAAGTATTCCTGTGACATATTCCAAATATAATTTTAATTTTTTTAAAATCTAAACCACAATTAATTTTAAAATTATTTTAAAATCTAAAAGTCAATTCTAAAATTAAAGTAAATATTTTCTTTATTTGATTATAACAATAACAACAATAATACTCAATAGAAATCTCGCTGACATGCGAGATTTGGGTAGGTCCAATAATATGTAGTCTTACCCTCAACTAGTAAAAAAATAGTTTTAGATTGAAATTTTAGAAAAGTAGTTTCTACAATTAAAATTAATTAGTTTCAATTAGATTGAAATTAATTAACTAGACTCCTTAAAATTAAGAAAAATATTTTCTTAAATAATTAAGTGTCATTTAATTAAATTTATTTATTTTAATTTGATTGAGATAAATTAAATTTAAGATTTTATTTTTTAGAGAATTATTGTTCAATTTATTAGAAATTTATTTATGAATAATAAGTTTCTTGATTTATTTTGAAATGTGTTTTCATTTAGTAATGAAAAAAATGTGTTCTCTTTAATATTTTTGAAATAGTTTTCTAATTTAATAAAGAAATGTTTTCTAATTAATTAAGAATTTGATCTCCAAATAATTAATATAAATGACTTTCTTAATTAAATTTAAAAAGTTTTTATTTAATTTTGAAAGTAGTTTTCTTTTGATAGTAAAAAAAATTCTAATTAAGGAAAAGTAATTTCTAATTAGATTAGAAATAGTTTTCTACTTGGATTAGAATGTTTTACTTATATAATTTTGAAAAAAAGGTTTTTCTAAATTATAATAAGTAAAAATCATAATTTATTGAAAATTGTTTTCAATTGAATTTGCTAAAAGAGTCAAGATAATTGAAAACAGTTTCCAATTAGATTTAACAATTATTTTTGATTCAAATTAAATTTCTATTTAGAATGGAAACTTGGTTTATTTAAAAATTAATGAGTTAAAATCTAATTTATTTTTCAAGGAGTTGGAAATATTATTTTAAATTATGAAGATCAATAACTAGAGTCAAACGAAGTTTGATATTTTTATGCATATAATTTAATTATTAATGCATAAATTGCATTTTTGAATATATGTTTGATATATTATACATGTTAAATTGTATGTTTTATATGTATAATAATTTACATGTAATTTTTTGTTTGATAAGACGAACAAAATGAAATCCCTTATTAAAAATATTAAATACATGTTCTGAACATGATTGTTACCTTATATTGTTATAAGAATAAACCATAGTTTTATTTATTGTTAGGCTTGTTGAGCAAACTCAAGGTCATTTAAACCCGAATATGTTTAGTCTTATGAAAATGGGTTCTACTTAACTAAATTTGTGTGATTTAAATGAGTAAACTCATGATCATACAAATTTAGAGGCAGGGTTGAGAATAACATATAAGATATATTTTATCAATTATCACCTAATGGATCTGGAACTTACATTAGATGTGATTGATAAAATTGTTATCTACATAATCTAAGTTTAGACGGTTTATTAAGCAAACTTATGATCAACTAAATTTGAATGAGATCCTAGCCTACTATAAAGATTAGAGTAATCTTTCAAAATAGTAGTGGGGACTATTACTTTAAATAAAATAATGAGAGTAACCAAATACATGATTAAATCCCTAATTTCATTTTATAGTCATGACATATAATCAATTACTTGCTATCCTTACATTTGTATTTTTTCTGATTGGAATTTACCTTGTTTAGTATAAATGATACTAAGTTAGTGAACCAAAATTCCTAAACATAGGATATGTTTAAAAAGAGTTCTCAAAGTTAGAAAAATTGTATGCCCAATATATAATTAGGAAAATTGTGGGCCCATTATATAATTTTGTTATAATCCCTATCAAGGATTCTCTAACAAAGTTTTAGAGACATGTCAAAATCATATAGATGATAAAAATATATTGACATTTTGAGTTAAATAATGTCTCATAAACTTTGGTGTTAACATGTAAGATGTATGTCAACATCATTATAGTAAGATGCAAGAGGTTGCATGAAGTAGAGCTTAAAGGTATAATACTCTGATGAAATTGTTTTATTTAATTTAGCTTACTAAAAGCATAATTGTGGACTACAATTAAATGCATTTGCTAATAATAGTTATCATTAAAATAAAATAATTGCATGACTTTTCTTGCCTATATTTGATATGATAAAGATCATATATATTTCTAATTCATTCTTATGAGTATATGATATTGAATTTAGATTTAACATTATTATAATGTTCAATGCATGATAAGAAATATATTGTTGAGAAAAAGTAGTTGATCCAATTTTATACAAATAGTTTGTATGTGTAGAATCAAAAGGGACTTATGCTTAACAAAAGTGGAAAGAATACAAAGTTGGATAACTGAGACTTATCATGTTATACCATGTTGGTTAAATCAACATAATGAGAGTCATAAGGTTACATATAAGGATATACGTATCATGTTAATTATAAATCGTGTGAAACTTGCTAAGTTGAAGAATAACCAAATCAACCTTCGGTGAAATGATAATGATGTTATTGAATTATTAAATTTATACGTATGAAGTATTGGATGGAATAACAATTCATAAAAGGATGATTACTATATTTTATTAAATTACTAATGATTTTGTGTGATATAGTCATATGCATTAAATGAAATAATGATTTAAAATTTTGAATAGTTCAAATTGTTTAAATCTAAGTAGAAATTAAGTATTGAGGATGTTGAAGCACTTCAATGAAATCGATTTGGTGAATTTTAAATTTTCGGTTATCTAAAGGAAATGAGATTCTCTGGTAAAAACCTTCACAATAAAATTCCATAAGAGTGTGAATTTATGTATGCAGGAAAATATAATATGAGTTATTATATGGTGCAATATTATTTCTTCTATAGTTATGCCTAGTACATTGGCATACCTTTAATAGTTTTAGTTAATAAATTAGCAAGATTTCATAGTAGATATGAAAGGCTAAGTCTTCGAAAGAGTTAAAGTTCATGATGAAGGACGTGATACTTGGTTGAATAATACATTATCCATTAAGTTTAAAACTAAATTAGGTAATAAAAGGTTTTGAGAAATCCAAAAGATTGGATATAATCTTACAGACCTATTAAACAAATTGATTGTATTAATGAATACTTATAGGAGAATAGTTCTCAAGATAAGTAGTGGGAGTAAGATGAAAATTTGAAAATTTCAAATCTCATGACAATACATCCAATTGAAACTAGTGCCTTTGTTGATACATTTGATGTATAATTGAAAGGCTACGGGATATTGAAAGCTTCACTTTCATGATGAATTCATAGAGTTTGTTTTGAAAATGATTGTGAATTTATCTTATCTGCAAGAAGGTTAGTGGGAGTATTGTTGTCCTCTTTAGCGGGTAAGACATATTGCTCACAGAGAACAACAATTCTAATTTTAAATTGTTGAAAATATAATTGTCAAAGAACAACTCTTTTGGATACAAAAAAGTAACAACTTAATTCTGTAAGTTGTTTACTTATTCTAAGTCTAAATATATAGATAATGTACTAAAGATGTTTAATATTTGAAGTATTTGTTACTTATAAAGTATTCAAGATATCGATTATTCTATGTATGAGTTGGTATTTGAGTTTTAAGATGATAAGGATATTTACTTTAGAAGTAAATCCTGATTAAGGTATATTTTACTTAGAACAATATTGTTTAAAGATTGCAAAGTTCCCATAGCAATGGTTGTTAATTAAGTCATAATGCATTTTTCATTTAGTGGAAATGATTGGATCAATAAGTTCTTTTGTGAACTTGATATAGTTATTTACAATCTCAAGACAGCAATGTATTGTGAAACATTAGATCCACTGAGCATATAAAAAGAGCTAAGGTCTTATTAAAGTTCTAAGGATGTATTTAGGCAATTGTTCTTAATTATGATGATAATTAAGATGAAAGTTGTAAGATTTAAGAAAGTATTCACTATAGAGAATCTTGTAGAATTCTCTCATCAAGACACTATCCCAGCAGTAACATGGTCGACATTCGGTGATATGATATATGATACTTAAATGATTGACTTAGTGTAAATGGGAGATTTTTGGTTTATGCCCTACAGTCAATCAGTTAGTTGTAGTTTAGTGACAAAATAATTTAAAAGCATTCTTTATCTTGTACATATTTAGATGTATTTGATGAATTCTATGGATAATTATACATTGTAAATGAAATTATGATGAGATTATAATTATGAGATTCATATTGCATTTATGTATTATCCCGAAATTATTTCTGGTCATTGTTCTATTAAGACTGAACATTAATAGAACGTAAAAAGACTAACACAAGTTATGTTTTTCCTTATGAAGTAGTCTATCTCATAGGCTAAAGTATGGAAATACTTAAACAAATAAGTGAGTACTTGTTAGAGAACAAGTTCACTGATCTGACCCAATATGAGAAATCCATTTTGAACGTTATTTGTATGCATATGAAAATTTTCATTGTGATGATTGTATAAGTCACTCTTTAATTTGAGATCTCCAAAGTTATCTTATACAAGAATTACTATGTTTTGATACAACTAATGACCTATTCTAATCATAGATAGCTTATTCGGTAGTCATTAGATGTAACATGAGCTATATGGGGATAGTTGAGTGATCAAGATATGATTCATTACCTTAAAGTAATTAGGAATAATGTTTTGTTATTTTTAATTAATATTGATTCGAGAAATCCTTGGCCAATATGGAATGATGTTTTGTAAAGAGTTTACAAATATCATTAATTGAATCAATAACTAAAGGTAGAAAACTAATATGATTAGATTTAAAATAGAATTGACATTAATTTCATACTCTATATCTAATCAGAATATTGTAGGATGAAAGAATTAAATTATACCAAAAAAGTCATTTACGGAAACCACTTTGATATTCTTAAATATGTGGGTAGTCATAATGTGTTGCTAGATGTCAATCTTAGTTTATGAATACAAATTGCTTAATTAGAGAATTAAATGTAAATTAAAAGAGTTTAATTTATCTAATCTTAAATATGATTTAGGATTATAATTTGTATCTATTGTCAACATACTTGAAAACGTAACAGATCTCATATGAAAAACAGGTTAAAGAGAGCAAAAATATTTTAATCAAGTTAGACTTAATTGTAAAGTTTAAGAAACATTAAGATTAAATATGAGATATTTAATAAATAAGAATCAATATAAAATATTGGATCTTACTTAGGCATAATTGGTATTTAGTTTAATTGAAATTATAATTTAATTTCAATTAAATTATTAAAATGTCCAAACTTATTATAAATAGGCTTAAGCTCTAATAAAACTAGCAATCCTTATTTAACTCTTTCTATAAGACTTACAGAATTCTTTCAACTAGTTTTGTGAATATTATTAAAGGTCGGACATTTGTGAGACTTCGATGCTTGAGATAGATCGATCTCGAAATAAGGAATGAATTAAGATTCACACTTTATTATTATTTATGTGTTAATCATTTTATAGAATTAAAGTAAAATTAGATTTGAAGAAATCAAAATATGAAAAGATTTTGTATTTGAGATTAATTAGATCCTGTTGTGATTTTCTTAACTCATATAACATTGTATAACATCGTTCTCACTTTATTATCCATACCCAAATAGAGTTTTTTTTTTAACTTCTAAAATCTCCATTCAAAATTCTCAAACCGAATATTTTCTTAAATATTGGTCTAAATAATGTTAACTTTATTTTTTAAGAATTATATATTTCTATGTTAATTACGCATCACATATTATTATAAAAATTAGAGTTAATATTATGAATTAAAATATTTTTATTATTTTATTATAATCATACAAAATTGGCACTATGATATTAAAAATAACATAACTGCAACTATTTGTAGATTTTAATTAAAATATTATGTTTAAATTAAGATCTAATTACTAAAAATGTTTGAAAAGTCATATTTAACTAATTTGATCACATGAAAATTTCAAAGCTAAATTCATATTACATAAAAGTAGTGAAAAAAAAACGGTTTGATTGAATTTAATTATAAATGTTAAATTTGGATTGAAAAAGCCTAAATTAAAACTAAAAAGCGGACTTTAAATTATATACTCAAAATTTAAACCAACTTGATTTCGGTCTACTTTATTTATACTGGATCACATTTATATTCAAGTTTAGGCCTGTCAATCTTAAGACGTGGAATTTATATTCCTACCGGCCGGCTAGGCTTGAACGAACTAATCGAAGTTTCCCAATCCTACGTAAAAGTTTTTCCTACTCGAATTCACCAACTCAGATAGTTAGCGTCAATCTCCTTTCCTTTCTTTCCTAAAATTATTCCCAGTCAAATTGACCCGGTCGTTCTATTCTCCTTTCCTTTGCTAGTCAAATTGACGCGGTCATTCTATTCAGCACTTCTATAGAATAAGATACGAAACCATCTTGTTCTGCTCCATTGACTTTGGAAAACCAATACAATGAATACTCAAAAAGAACAAACCAAACAGATGCCACCTGAACGAAGAGGCATCTATCGATTAGCCGCCTTCGTTTCTTTCGTTGACGTTTGAAAATATTTTAGATTATTGATCTCACTGTTGAAAAAAAGGAAATATCGCTAAAACAATTTCTATACAAATCCATATGCTCTGCATCATAACCAACATGTTCTCCATACAGCCACACGTTGTCCCATTAATAATGTCACGTCGATAAATTGAACAGTGAAACATGTCCTAATAATGACACGTGCCTCTACAAATTGAAGATTTCATAGTGATCACGGGAAACGTGTACCAATAATCAGTCCACACATTTCCCTATTATGACAGTTGCATGTGTCAGTCTAGAAGTTCTAAGTCTCTTCATCTTAGCACGCCATGTCAGCTAGTTTGGTTTACTTGTTCATGCGTCTGGGCCAACCTAATTTAATGATTCAAACACGGATCTCATCGGTTTGACCTATATCTATATATAATATATATATATTTAAGACTGATTCTTAAAGTTTCTTCTTGTCCGAATCCAAATATGTTGTCCCGTTCCTAAAGTTTCCTCCACCGACTATTAGTTTTTCCCATTTTCATCTCTATTTTCTTAGTTTTCTTATCTTATTTTTGTCATGGATTCTACATCTTTTTAGGCTAATTATATTATTTTGAATTTGATAGATCAAATTAAGACTTAGAGGCTCAAGAGATGTGTAACTTCGCAAAAGATATAATTTTATGGCATACTGTGGCCGTTGAAGTTTTAAAATTCACTAACAAAGATAATAAATATGAAGAAAAGTTCATTGAACAATAGGGAAATGGGATGGTGAGGATCATCACGTCTTGACTTAAATTCGTAACATTATTAAATTAGACTTTCACTGGTTTATGAGATTCCTTTAGAATCTAAATATTCAATCTTTGATTATATTTATGAATTTTAGTTCTATCTTCAACTTCATCATATACAACAACATTCAGGATAGACTATTCATGTATATATCCCTGAGCTACAAGTTTCGTTAGATCAATTAGCTATTTGTGGTCCAACATGGCCTAATGTTAAAACTACTAAAGTCTATGTTGATTTTGGTGATCGACAATGTATTTGACATTTGCTTATGACCCTTGGAGATAAGTTTCGAGTCTGTTCAAAGTTTTTTTTTTTTTATATTTCATTGAAGCTCTTTGCATAAACTTGACCCTATAACCAAGGAATTGCGTCCTGAGGATACTTCTTAAATTGCTTATAGAGATCAAACATTATCAATGTCTACTATGAATTCGTCTATTAAAAGAATTATTTAATTACTATGAAAATTATGGTTATAAGCCTTCTCGTGCCTTTGTTGTTGGTGTTACTAATAAGGAGTCTTCTGAGAGCACTTCTTTCAATTTTTCTATAAAATTGTATTCATGATCGTCACCCATAATTGTTTTAGATACTAGTAAATCTACCTTGTAACTTTTATCTGTTACATTATTTAACTCTTCCTCATGGTCCTTTGACTCTACTTATTGCAATCATATGATTTTTTATTCTTCAGTCTTCATATCCAAAAAATCCAATTATTGCACTTATTTTATATAATGCATATAACTTAATTATAATTATTCAAAACATTAGAATAATCAGCACATTAAATTTATTTGTTTTAAGATTTTTATGTTCCCAAAGTTAGCTTAAATCTTTTATCTATTGGACAACTATGTAATTTTTTTTGTTAATATTCATTTTTGAAGCATGATTATTTCATGAAGAATTAACAGATGGGGGAGATCATTACGTTGGACATAAAATTGCTTGCATGTTTGATCTTATCTATACTCTTCTTCCTTTTAATAATATCGTTGCTTCCTTATTTTTCACATTTGGCATACTTGTTTGGGTCATCTTCTTAGTTCCAAATTGAAAGCCTTATTTTTTAGTAATTGTTTGGGTCATGTCATAATAAATACTCGTGCATATAGTTATATCAAACAATATAAAGTCTAACTTTTCACAAGGCTCTACACAAAAATATTGCATTAATTATAAACAAATTTTTTTCTCTAATAACTTGTCTTACTTCTGTTTGGAGTCTTATTTCCACTGCAACTTAATGGACGATGTTTTAAATGGTTATTAATAATGCAATTCGTACTGGAGATTTATTTGAAAAAGTGTATATGAAACTATCTCCTAACTATATCCACCTAATAATGTTTATTGCCTACGAAAGGCTTTTTGTAGTTCTAAGTAAGCACCATAAGCTTAGTTTTCTAAATTCGATAACACTGTCTCTCAACTTGGTTTCAACTTTAATCCTTATGATCATGCACTATTTTTTTTGTAAGACTACCTAGGATATGCTCTACTTCTTTTATATGTTGATGACATAATTATTAATGATGCTGATTTTCAAGGAATTGTTGATCTTAAAACCATCAATTTGACATGAAAGATAAGAGACTTTTTAGTTTCTTCTTGGTCTTGAAGTCTCATCCTACCAGTTTAGATATTACTTGAATCAAGTCAAGTAAGCTACTAAATTTATTCTTTGTATAAATCTCCTAGATCTTAAAATTGTACACACGTATATGGAGTCTAATGCTTATTATTCTATTACTCTTCTTTATAATGACCTTCATCAATAATTGTTAGCAGTCTTATTTATGTCATGGTCACTTAACCAGGCATTGACTATGTGGTATATATTGTCAGTCAATTCATGTATACTCCATTTACCACTTATCATGTTGATATCATAAGGATCATCTATTATCTCAGAGAGATATTATTTCATGGCCTTCATTTTCTTAACATTCATTTCATGCCCTAAAAAAATATGTAAAGATGATTGGGTTGGTAATCCTAATGATCGATGCTTTATCACTAGTTTATGCTTTTCTATTTAGAGATTTATTAATTTATTGGTACTATAAGAAGCAAACCATCGTATCTTACTTTAAAAGTTTAATATCAAGTCATAACAGATACTATCTTTGAGCTTATTTAGTTGCACTGATTAATCTAAAAAATGGGAATTATACACTCATCGACTACTATCCTACAAAATGATAATTGCAATGCTGTACATATATTGCTTATAATGGTGTCTTTCATAAGTTTGGTCCCTGGTGGTGAAATTGGTGCTCGTAAATTTAAAATCGTTTGCAAATTAGAAAAGAAAAATGATTAATTTCAAATAAAATGAAAATGTATTAAAGCTCAATTAAACAAGCAAAATTAAAGTAAAGAGTGTAAGGAAAATAACTGATAAGCTAATTTTGTAATAGTTCAGTAAACAATCCATACCTACATCTACTCCCCAAGTCTCTCTTAAAATTCCACTCAATTATTTTTTCAACCAGGTGAAGAAGAACCTTGTTACAATAATCTCTATTCAGGTAAAGATTAACCTTTTATAACCTTCGTTAAGATAAGAGTAACGAAAAATCCTATTTAGATCAATTGAATATAAGAAACAACCCCTAAATGATATTTACAATTTGAATAAATCTTGCTTGGTTAATCTATTGCTTAAACGCTCACAATCACTTCATATAGATAAATGAATGTTTGTAAATACTTATCAAATCTTGTAAATGTGTTATATCCATACTAGGTCCAAAAGATTGTTAAACATAAAAATTAATTATTATAAGAGCTAGTAATAATTATATTATTATATTAATTTGATAAATTGATTGATTATTATGTTATATTAGTCGACCAATGTATCGACTAATGTCAACACAAACTTATGGAATAGGTGATTCAATCTCTCTATACTATATTGGCCAACCATTCGAATATATTGTTCAAAAAAATATATCACATATTGATCAACAAATGTATTGACCAATGTACGCAATTTTTGTTAACTTTCAACATGCACTGGTTAACCGAAACAATGATTAATTAATATGTCCAAAAATAAAACATTGGTCAACCACTAACCTAGTTTGGTTGACCAGCATAACTGAGAACAAGTGATGCAAAACCTCAAGGCTAAAGAACCCAAAACCCCTTAAACACATACTTTGGATATAACAGGTATAAGATGAAATCCTCATCCCTGATGAACCCCCAATCAATTATATGAAAGGAAAGACATATAATAAGGTTGATTTGAAAATAAGAATAGAAATTACCACAAGTGTTTACCTTGATAAGAATTATATTCTTAATGCAATAAGAGAAGATAAGAAAATCCTTCCTTAAAGAAATCGTTATTTATGCAATCTAACCCTAGATAATTTTTATTATGATGTATTTATACCCCTTGAAAGATAGGAACCCTAACTATGAAAAAGGCATTTAAACATGGGTCTCTCACCAAAATAATTAAAGCTCAAACTATTATTTCTAAAATATAGCCTATTAAACTTAAAAGATTTAAACATGCCTAAGACACACGTAGTGTTTTGCCGAAAGTTATGTTTCTAATGTAAAACAATTAATTAAACAAGAATGAAAGTCTTCTTGCACATTCCGCCTAAATTGATTAGTTATGATGCCATTGGCCCTCATAGTCTCTTGAGATTCCATGCCATCTATAATTCGGCCCATTTAGGATTGAAATGCTTCTTTGAACTTCTTAACTTTTGATTTGTTATTAGTTCTTCTAGCATTACTAACTTATCTTTGGTTCCACTTCTCTTACAAAGTACCATGGTCGTGCTCACATCAACAAGTGTTTCAAACATCTTAAGTTCTTTTAATGATGAAAGCAAACTCCTTTGAAAAAAACTTTTGTCAAAAATATTCCACGAGTTCCTTAATTTTTTTTAAATTTCAAAAACTTTTTAAATAAAAACCTTAATTCCTTTTGAAAATTAAAATGATTTATTAATAAGTTCAAATTATGATACATTTATGCATGAAGAGCCCTCAAATGTATTAAAGTAAATAAGTAAAAGACATAAAAATATGAATGAATTTATGAACTTGTTATACCTTAATCTTTCTTGTTCTTATCCTTAACTTGAATGGATTTGAATTAAACGAGCCTCTCTTTATGGTTGACCACTAACCTAGTTTGGTTCACAAGTGTATCTGAGAACAAGTGTTTCAAACTTTTTAGTTCTTTTAATGCTAAAAGCAAACTCCTTTGACAAAACTTGAATCAAAACTATTCCAAAAGTTCCTTAAAGTTTTGTTTAAAATTCAAAAACTTTTTAAAATAAAAACCATAGTTCCTTTTGAAAATTAAAAAGATTTATGCAATAAGTTCAAAGTATGATACATTTATACATAAAGAGCCCTTAGAAGCATTAAAGTAAATGAGTAAAAGATACAACAAAAATTATGAATGAATTTATGGATTTGTTATACCTTGATCTTTCTTATTCTTATCTTTAACTTTGGATTTAAAGTTTATGAACTTCTCTTTATGGTCTTTATAAGGTGCTTCTTAATTTTATTTTATAGTGCTTTCTTTTAAGATATTAAAAAATAAATCATTAGTATTAACTCCGTTTTGTTATTACTAAAGCATGGATTAGGACCTCTATTGGTTTAAATTTTTTTCCCTTTCTAGTAATGATAAAACACGTCATAACATTTGAAAGTCAACAATGAAATTAACCATTTAAACACACACATTTTCTCTATATAAAAGAAATATGAACATTTAACTCCCTCTTAACTCATGCATCACTAAAATCTCAAAGATTAAGAGATAAACTATTTTCCATTCAAGTAAAAGTATAGAAAAAGAAAAAAAAGTCAAATAACATAATCAAAAATTATAATAATATAAACATATCTAAAAATTACTCTTTCCTCAATAGTGAGAACAATTATAATGTCAAGTACATCAAAGAGATTGACACTATTCTCTTGAAAACGTCTGATATCACTAACTCACTCCCTCCGTTATATAATCATAAAAAGAGAAACTATTTGGAGAAAGAAAGTGAGAATGAAATAATGTGAACAAATCCTCAATGCAATCTCAGAAAGAATGAACTTTGCCTTGAACTAAAGTAACATGAGACTTAGAAGTATCAAAGTGAGAATCCATTATAGAGCTATGACATAGTCATGAGGTGGTAGCCTCATCATCTATAGGAAACTCAGTAATATGACTCCAAAGAGGCTCATCATTAGGCAATTGTTGTTATGTCTACTATTGCTAATAAGAACTAATCATTTGTCCATCTATTCACTGGTAATCTATTAATAAATAGTGGCTGAATCTAAGAAGAAGTTGAAATCAATCTCATCTTCACTAATGGAATGTTGAAATGCTAAAAGATGAGACTAAGCATAAGGGTATGTTGATTCTTTTTTTGTGGTGTTGTGAGAATTGATAATTTGTGTATAAAAAAATAACTAAGATGAACATGCTCACTATCATTAGAGTGAAAAAGAACTAAAGATCATCATGGCCCAATAGAAAGTAAGGTGTCCACTAAAAAAAAGATAGACTTATCCTCCATAAAAATATGGTGGAAACCAAGAATGACTTTAAGATCACAAACAACTTTAGGCTTTCTAGTAAAATTTCCCTACTATTTATCTCAAATATAGTTTTGACTCTATTGGTCACATAATGAGGCCTAAAGTGATATTTTATAAGACAATTGGAATAGGCATAATCCTTGGGTATGAGAATACTAAAAAGTAATGGCATCACTAATAAGTTATTTTCACACTTTGTAATTTAAAAAGGATATAAGTGTCATCACTAAGTACATGAGGTTTAAGGTTGCAGTAAAAAATCCTTACATGTATGGGACTCATTTGGTAATTCTTGATAAGTGGGGGTTCTCACCTTTGATAAAATTAAATAAAACCATAATCTTTAAATTAGTCTAAAGAAGTAGGAACTGGTTTTCATATAAGACACACAAACTATAATTAGCAAACTAAGGAGAGTGGATGTCAAATTACTCATGCACTCAGTGGAAGTGAAGGAGGAGGTGGAGTAGGAGATGTCTCAAGAGTCTTTTATGTATTAGCTTAGCTCCAGAGGTTCCTACCTCTAGTAAGAGTCCTCTGACTATAAAAGCAGCAAGATGGGGCACTAATAGGCTCTTTAGACACAATAGAAGAGTATCCTTGTCTCTTAGCTATAAAAAATAAAAAGTATGAGAACCTAAAGAGTTTAAAAAGAGACCTATGAAGGCACCAAGATGGACATAAGAGTAAGGATACCCACATTTATAACCTATAAGAAAAATCATTTTAATAAAGTTCTAAAATACTAACTTCATTAGCGTCCATCCATAACAATTTTTATTAAGAAAACCCACTTTATGTATGCAAAGTTGACTAAAAAGTCGAGTTTGCATTAATTTGAGACGAAGTTGATCAAAATTAATAAACTTAGGCATGAAAGGGTTCAATTAAATGTTTAAAATTATAGAAATATTGTTTAATAGGTTCAACTTGATAGAAAAATTTAATAAAATTGAAAATGTCCCAATTTTTGTCATTGTGTCAATGTTTAAAATTCCAATTAGAACATAAATTGATAAAACTGAATAAAGCTGAGTATTAGAATAGGTCAAATATGCTTTTGGTCGCAATAACCAACCACCAATTTTATAAAAAGAGTATACACTTTAAGATAAATTTATAAACCTTAAAATAGAAAAGTAAAGAGTGCTTAAAAATCAAATTAATTCAAAATCAAAGATGAATATACACAATTAAGTGTAAAAGAACCTTGATTCAAATTTTAGTTTCACCATAGAAGCATCAGTTTTATCTATGAACTAAAAAATTCCCATATCTAAAACCCTAAAACATTGAAATTTCCAATTTGATTATACCTAAATGAATTTTCATGAAATTAAATGCTCAAGTAGTTTACAAATCATAAAAGTAATGTAAATTAATGTAAATTTTAAGAAAAAAATCATGAATTTTTAAAAATCCCCAAATTAGAAGAGGGTTAGGGTTTACCCGAAAATGAATTTGATGAATTGAGGTTGGACATCAATGGAACTTGATCTTGGAAATGTAGAAGAATCTACTTTAGCTTACTATGTAGCTTAACACGTACTGAGAGAGAACAAATGTAGGTGAAAAGGAGATGTCACACAAGAGACGTTAAGAATGCTTCTTGAATCATGAAGAAATGTAGGAAGGTAGAGTGATAAAGATAGAAGGTAGGTCGAAATGAAGGTCTAAAAAGGTCAAAATATAGTGGTTTTGACTTAGGTGTGACGATTGAGGGTACAAAACGTGCTAGTTTTTAGAGAAAATGATGGAGGTTAATTAAGCTAATAGAGAAAAGATGAGATAGAGAGGAAAAGTTTGTTTGTTATATTAGTTGACCAATCTAATGTATTGGGTGACTAATATAATTGAACAAACATTTAACAAAATGATATCATAAAATCTACTTTAAAGAAAGGCTATATTACCTGACCATTAAATGACAATAGTCAACCAATATGATGTATTCGTTGACCACTATATTGACCCAACTTCTTATAAATTATGATACAAAACTGCTTAGGAAGTTTTAAAGGCACAAATTAACCACTCCTCTATATTATCAACTACTGTGACCTAAAATCATTGATTTCAATCCAAAAATCCTACCAAATTAATATTAAAAAGTACAAAAAAACATATAATTTCAATGAAGTATCAATTAAAAGTAAATTTAATTACTAAAGGAGATCTTAATCAAATCCCATTAATTATGCCCAAGTCTTCCTCATCTAAATGGCTAATCAAATGAGTGCTTTCAATCTAAAAGATTTCCAGCATAATCCACATCTGAATAGTTAATCAAATAAAAATGTATGTTTAAGATACTAAAGTTCTATAGTACTACACAAATACCTAAGCATGCACTTAGCAGTTAAAAGATAAGACTCCCTATTTGATTAAAATCTAGCACATAAACATATATTAAACATAATATTGAGCCTATTTGTCATAAGATAAAGTAAATTACCAATCATACCTTGATAATACTTTGCATAAACCTACTTTCCCTTTTTATTCTTCTTAAACTTACTTGTGATACTTATGGGTGTCCCAAATACCTGCAGTAGTGAGACTGCATAGTCAAACTTTTTATTGGACTCGCAATCTATTTGATCAAATACCCGCTCTGTTATTTCCAACCGTCCTTTTACCTCCGTAAGGTCTTTACTTCTTTAGAGGTCTATAGCTCCCTGCTTTCTAAGCTTATCATACCTCCTCTCTCTCTTCTCAAGAATTATCAGAGGCATTTGTTCAAAATGAGGTACCAGAGACTCTCTATTAGCTCTTATGGACTCAAGGTCAGCTAACTCTACTACTTGATCTCCTATTACGGATGACCTATAACAAACAATAGTTGTGATCACTATATGAGTCTCTCACTATATATCATGTCTAAATGCTCTATATATCCCTAAGGATGCCAAACCATGCTCTGATACCAAAAATTGTAATACCCCACTATCATAGAGTATATACCCAAACATCCAAAGGACATTCAAGAACATACCTTCTGAGAATGGCATATTAGAGCAATCATATTCACTTATTATGCCATTATACAGTACACAAGTATTCAAAAGACTAAATTTCCTCATTTCATTCAAAAACATAATCTTACATTGTCATTACATTCCATAATCCATATATTTACATTACAAAAACAACCAAGAGTTTACTGTTCTATACAAAATGTTCTATATGAAATGAGAAACTAAGCAAAAACATTCTATCTAAACTCCTCAGACATTAGCTAACTAGACCATTGATCTATTTCTTGTTTCCAAAATTGATAATACTAGACTGCTACTAGATTGCCTTAAAGGCTAGGTCTCGTCAGTACCTGAAAATCAACGTTTGCAATTTTAATGAGTTTTGGGAACTCAGTGAGTGAACCATCATCTATGGGCTCACTTAAAATAGAATATAAACATCATAAGTGTATAACACAGTTCAAACAGTATCTTACATCATTCAGAATCAAATCCCATATATCACTTGATCATAGTATACATCATATTTCAACAAGCCCATTATGAATACAAACATTTCATAGAGTTATTTCAGAATAATCCAATCATTCATTTCAATTATTCATATCATCCATGTGTACACAAACATAACATATCATTATATCAACTTAATTTAGTAATTCTTTGGAATTATTCACACAATACACGTAAAGAAATATATGCAATGCACATGAGACTCTACTTTTATTTTTATTTTATTGTGACCGAGTGCTTATTTAACTGTCCTGTATCCCTTTGCAGATACCAAGCTCATTTTAGATATTATCCTGTACCCTTTAGTGGACACTAGGCTCATTAATCACTGAGCCTGTGGCTTTTTGTGCACATTTATAAGCTTTAAGCTCTTTTCAAACTGGTCACTCCAGTCACATCTCCTTTATCTGATCATGCATATCCTATGAAATGCATCTAGTTATAGACTATATCTTCAATCACTTTCATTAAGTCATTTATCATATCCATCGGATCTGAGTCCGGCATTCAACATACGGTTAAGAACACATTTCATATTGCACATTCAATTTGTAAACACTTCCAATATAGTCCCAACTATCAAACTCCTCGGACCATCAATGTTCAGAATTATCATAATCATATCAGTAACAGTTCAATATTTGACAATTATAAAAAACAATTCAAATATAATGAGAAAACATCTAGGTTAACTCACAGTACGTGTCAGAATAGCTATTGCCTTGACGATCCATCAATGTCTGGATGTTGTCGGTCTATTTGTTCTTCTCTATTTGTTCTTCTATATCATGTAATACACATATAGTTACACATTACTATCTTGTTTAAGCAAATGAGTAATCAATCATACACATGTATATGTGTTATATTCAATGTATGCTCAATTGATTATCCTGGGTATGAAACCTTATTCACAAATCTTGCTCATTCATTCATCATGGCTTATATATAACTTGTTTTCAATTAAGTTATGCCTTAAGTAAGTTTGATTACTCTAAATTCATTAATTCTTTCCTATCATTGTATAGTCACACAATTTCCCAATTCTCATTCAATCATACCTAATTCATTAATTATATCCTTTGAATCACATTTGCATTTATAACGACATCTTTATACCATTAACAACTCATACTTCCCAAATTCATATACATTGATATCAATCAATCCATTCCTTAATTTATAACCTCAATTAACAACTTAAACTTATCAGACATTTAATCACTTAGTCAAGCAATTTTCTAGGTTCATTTCAAGGCCCAATCAAGTCCAAATGCTCCTAAATAAAGTAACCTATCCTTATATGGTTTAACCATCACAAAAAAAACACATTTTTTTCACTTCCTAGTATTGCCCACGATCATGGGATGGAGCTTATGTAGTTCCCACGATCGTAGCTCCATCCCACGATCATGGGATGAGTAATCCAAAGGTTTACCAACATTTTTCTTCAAAGTTTTTTTTCTAGCTTTTCCCATCTTCATACCAAATTCACACTTCTTCATTATAGTCCATCACTTACACCTTAATTATGTTTCAATTCCTCATCCATTCCATATCCAATTTCCAATTCAAATCATTCATTTGGTAGCTCACAAATTATGACCTTTCATGCATCAAAATTAAAACAGAAACTATCATTCATTTGATCATACATGTAGTCCTAGTTCTTTCCCATTTCAAGATCACTATATTATCACCTTTCTTTAACATAAATTCACCTTCATTATACCTCAAATATCAATCTAATTCATCCATAAAACAATTCATAACCTACAGTTTTTATACATTAAGAATACAATAGAAAGGTATCCAAGTTTATGTAGAAATTTCCAGCACACTTCATCATCAACATCATATACAATTCATCCCAATTTCATCATCATAAACTTTCTATTATAATATTCCATAAAGAATGATCTTGTACTTACTTATCTAACTCAAATTTACACCTCAATAATCAAGCTAATTCAGCTCTCCATGCATGTAAAAACATCCAAGTACAAGATGAAAGCAGGATGTTTCTAACAAAGGTAAAATGATGATAGCAGATTATAGCTATCTTTGAGCAGATTTTCTTGTATGGATCTTGTAGTGAGTAAGAACGAAATGGAAGCAAGGTACAAAACTTGGGTGAATTTCAGTGGTGAGAGTAAGGGAAAAGGGAAGAATGAACAAAGTTGAAACTACTCGTGCAAAAGTTTGACACATTAGGTACTAGGTGTCACCTTATTACTTTGACATATGTCACTAGGCATGCCTTCCATTGTCCCATAAATAAGTTTCCAAATGTCACACTTATACTAGGCCATTTATCACTCAATGATCAAGGCCATTTGTTAATTAATTAGCTTTTTCAAATGCACTCATTTATTTATGCCAAATGTCACTCAATTATAGGCTTAGTCATCCTAATTTTTCATGTGTCAATTTGTCTTACCACTTGGCATTTTTCCTAGAACAAATGTACATTTTAATTCATCAATTTTCCAATTGCAACAATAAATTCCAAGTTTACTAATTATAGTCCACCAAACCAAAATTCAAGACATAAGCACAGTTCACATCATGATCATTTTAAACCTTTCGTACCTCGGAATAAATCAACCGAGTGCATATACATTCTTTGCAATGTGTACTAAATGATAATTCATGTGTGTATGCTATCATTATGCAAGTGAATGTAATGTAATTCATGAATTCTTTAATGATATGGCCATGTGCAAGAATCGAAGGCACTAACCCTTAATATGGAAAATGGGCTATTACACCATTACTTCTCTCAAATTGGTTTAACTCTTCATTCATATTAAGAACTCATATTTATCACCACACTATTCTTCTATAATTTTAGGCTTAAGTTGAGAAAGATGATATATATCTCTAAGATGTGATATATTAATTAAACCTTATTGAATACCATTTATGATTTGTTCATAACGATAATTCTTTTTTAAATTCCAATCTCTTAGAAGTTCCTTATCCTTTTTATCTCCCCTATTTAGTTTAACTAGAGGTGCCTTGGTGATCAATCTTGTTCGCTTCAATGGTCAATTTCTCTAAATCCTTGGATTGTAACATCCCGGTACCAGCGGGAAGGGTAAAATAGTAAATATGGGTTAACAGTGAGAGCTTAGTAATGCAATTACT
>JAOTAX010000008.1:11931874-11951857 GCA_025629825.1 Erythroxylum guanchezii
GCGCCTTTATCGTAGGATATGTGCCGGAATGACCTTCGGGCATCCCGGTGTGTACTCTGCGGTAAGGGGGCGCTACATGGATAGAGTTATATCATCATCTTTTTTTTTTCTTATAAGCAAGAGGATTAGATTTATAATAAACAACATGTTTCGATTCTTTAATTTCAAGACTCTTCCTATTAAACATGCTATATGCTTTACTAGTTAAGGAATAACCATAAAAATTCTTTTAACCAATTTAGAATAGAATTTTTCCAAGTTATTGTTAGTTTTTAAAATCTAGCACTTACAAACTCTCCCATCATGCTGGCTAAGGAATTAGAAGCTATTGGAGAGCTTTATAGATCTTTTGCGGATCAGAAATCATTTTATAGACAATCCTCTAGGATCTAATGGCTTCGAGAAGGAGATCGGAATACCAAATTTTTTCATAATTCTATCCTTTCCCATAGGAACAGAAATTCCATCCATAGTCTAGATGTGGGCAATGGCATCCGAGTTGTGGGTTTTCCCGAAATTCAGGCTCAATTTCTAACCTACTTTAAGGGTACCATAGGGGCTACTAAGAATCTCCACTCCTCCAAGGAGTTTGTTGCTCCTCTTTTTCCCTGTCCCCTTGAGGACAGTCTTTCAAATACCCTTATTGTTAAGGTTTCCCCTCAAGAAATTCGAGAGGCTTTTCACTCTATTAACCCCAATAAAGCCTTAGGCCCTGATGGGTTTAATGGGTTCTTTTATCAGCAAGCTTGGCCAATTATAGGGGATGAAGTTATGGGAGCTATTCAAAACTTTTTTCTCCATGGAAAACTACTCAAGGAGCTCAATTCCACATTCATTTCCCTTATCCCCAAAACAACTCATCCCTCCTGTGTCCTAGACTTTCGACCTATTTCCTGTTGCAACATGCTCTATAAGGTTATTACTAAGATTTTAGCAAATAGGCTCAGTCAAATTCTCCCACACCTAGTTAGTCCTAATCAGAGTGCCTTTATCAAGAACCGCCGAATAGGGGACAACATTCTTTTAGCACAAGAGATCTTTAGGAACTACCATATTTCCAATAATTATAAGCGGTGTGCTTTCAAAGTGGATCTCTAAAAAGCCTATGACTCTATCCATTGGGAATTTCTCCTTAACACTCTTGAAGCAATAGGACTTCCATTGAGGTTCATTGAGTGGATCAAAGAATGTATCACCTCCCCGTCTTATTCCATTTTAGTAAATGGGTGGCCTACACAAATTTTCAAAGGTAAGTCGAGTTTAAGACAGGGAGACCCGCTTTCGACCTTCTTCTTCATTCTCTGTATAGAGGTTTTTTCTAGGAATTTGAGAGCTAATACAGACAATGCTCCTCAGTTCAAATACCATTGGAGATGTCAAGGTCTTAAAATCAACCACCTTGTTTTTGCGGATAATCTCTTAATGTTTTGTCATGCGGACTTATTTTCAGCTCAACTTTTACTTGACTCCTTGTGCACTTTCTCTATATTTTCTGGTATGGACATGAATACCTCCAAGAGTCATTTTTACTTATCCCCGGATGCTAGCTATCTAAGCTATAGGATAAAAGTTGTATCTGGCCTGCAGCAAGGATCTCTCCCTTTTCGGTATCTAGGGGTTCCTCTCATTACAGGTCGTCTCAGTAGGCGGGATTGTGCTTCTCTGGTAGAAAAAATTGACAATAGGATAAATCACTGGACTCACAAGAGTCTTTCATATGCGGGTCGACTGCAATTGGTCATTTCTGTCCTCTTTTCCTTCCATGTTTATTAGTCTTCTCATTTATTCTTCTCTCTTCTATCATGAAGGACATAGAGGCCAAGCTTAGGAATTTTTTATGGGCAGGTAAGGCGGGGTCCAAAACACCGGCTAAGGTTAAGTGGAGTAATATCTGTCGGCCAAAAAGGGAAGGGGGTTTAGGAGTTAAGCATCTGACTACTTGGAATCAAGTATTGCTAGGCAAAAGGATTTAGAATTTGTTCGTAGATAAGGAAGCTTTATGGGTTAAGTGGGTACATACTATAATTCTGAGGAGGCAAAATTTTTAAAGTGCTTAGCCTACTTATACTAGTTCTTGGAGTTGGCATAAGCTTTTATCAGTGAGGGATAAGTAGTGTCCTCAATTCAGATTTAGGATTGGCAATAGTATCTCAACTCTTTTTTGGAAGGATCCTTGGCACCCGCGCGGTATACTGAGGACCCTGACTACATCGATAATGATCAACAGCTCGGAGCTCCCACTCTCAGCTCGCGTGAGTGAAGTCATAATTAATGATAATTGGTGATTGAATGAGGTTTCTATGGACATCATAAGGCACCTTGGTCCCCCTAGGTATGTCCCCAATTCCTCCCTACCCAACTGTCTGGAATGGTTAGCTAGCCCTACTAAAAGATATACAAATGCCTCAGCCTCCCAACTATTGCGCCCCCCCTACCGAATGTTTCTTGGTATAAGCTGGTCTGGTCCAAATATTGCCAACCTCGATGCTCCTTTACCTTATGGCTAGCATTCCTACAAAAGTTGCAGATAAGGGACAAACTACCCTACCTATACACCCCCAATCACTATTCTCTGTGCATTGCTGCTAATGAATCCTTAGATCACTTATTCTTTGACTGTCCCTTTTCTAAAACTATTTAGGACTGATGCCTCACCCACTTCCATTCGCCCATCCTTAACCAGCCTTATCTTTCAACAATCCTCTCTTGGTATAGCAATGCTTCCAGTACTGGGCTTTCGGTATTCCCGTATTTCCCTCTCATTCTTTCCACGACGGCGTACCTCATATGAACTGAACATAATGCTAGAACCTTCAAGAATGAAACCATGGATGTGGAGCGAGTATATCTAGGGGTAATCTCCCATATTAGGGAGCATCTTAGCCTATTCACTGAGGTGAGCTAACTATTTTATTTTATTGTTGGTTTTCACTAACTTTCAAGTTGGGTTCCCAATCTATCAGTGGAAAATATCGAAGGATCAACACAGTCTCTTCCTCGTGGCAATCTACTCCAGTAGTCTCCGAGGAAGACTAGCTATAGCGGTTCAGAATGCTTTCAACTCCTTACATCATTGGGAGATCGTTGTGGATTGAGCGTCAGCTAGCTTAGTCGCCCCTATTATTTCCTCTTTGGTTTGAGTCAGTTTGCATCTTAATAGAGGTCGGCAGTGTCATGAGTAGATTTTGGTTGGAGTGTGGCTTGTTGCTTTGAACTAGTTTTTGTCCTCCGAGGCACTTGTGTTAGAACTTCATATACATATCTTGGTTTAATTAATTAATTTTTTCTGACTTACCAAAAAAAAAACTTTGAAGTAAGTAATCTTTTTCTTCTTCCCATGTTACAGCTCATATGGTCTTTTATCTAAAGTTTCTCCCATATAAACTCCATTGGAAATGTAACATACAGTTGCTACAACTTCCATATAAAAGTAATTTGGGAGCTTATAATCATTTATCATAGTCCTAACCACGTCTTCTAATATCTTATTTTTTTCTTAATAATTTCATTTTGTTAAGGGGTTTTAAGAGTAGAAAAGTTATGAAAGATATCATTTTCTTTACAAAACTATTCAAATATTTCATTCTCAAACTCTTTACCATGATCACTCCTAATTAATGCAATGGAGAGTTCCTTTTCATTTTGAACTCTTTTAACAAACTTTAAAAAAGTCTTAAAACATTGATCTTTATTAGTTAAGGATAAAATTCATGTAATCTTACTAAAATGATTTATTATAATAAAAGCATAAAATTTACCGACTAGATTAGCAACTCTAGTAGGGCTAAACAAATTCATATGAAGTAATTGTAAAAGTCTAGTGGAAGTTACCAACTGTTTTCTTTTAAATAAGGTCTTGGATTGTTTTCTCATTAGCAAGCTCTACACAACTTGTCTTTCTCAAACTTGACAATTGGAAGGCTACTGACAAGTTGTTTAGAGTTGATGTTGGAGATCATATCTATGTTTGAATCTCTAAGTATCATATGTCAAATCTACATACCTTTACTTATATACAATAAATACTTAATAGTTTGGTTAGATACATTGTTCAATTGTATGCATTTCCTTCTCTCTTTCCAAAAAATATAATGCCATTATCAATTACTTTATATAAAATGCATTATTTTCCTTTAAAATATTTTTTGTAATCCTTATCATATAATTGGCTTGCACTTAACAAATTATACTTTAATTCATTAACTAAAAGCACATTATCAATTATAGTGTGATTTTCCTTACCTATTTTTCCAATGTCAATTATCTTACATTTGCATTATCTTTAAATGTGATAAACCCTCCATCTTTGGCTTTAAAAGCTATAATTTATGATGCATAATTGATTATGTGCCTTGAACACCCACTATTTATACAACATTTGCTCTTCTTTTTCTTAAAGACTTAAAAAACAAGGCAATCAATGTATTTTAGGTACCTATATAAACTTAGGTCCCTGATTATTAAAATATGCCTCTTTAAAGCCTATTTCCTTAAAGGTTTACTCATTAAGCTTTGCTTTGAGGGAAGAAAAGCTTATCATTATACCCATATGCACCATAAAAATGACATATCATGTTATATTAATATGAATTGATGCTATAATAGTGAGACCTTATTGTTTTGGTGCATAATGAATTCATAGGCCTTCTTGGAAAACATGAGTGCTGATAAGCTTATATATATTCCTTTAACTATGTTGATGCCTATAAAGGAGGTGAATATGTATCATTGCATTATGTTTAACTTGAGGCCAATCGTAAGTGAGAACTTGATTCTTACTTCTAAATTGATTTTGAGGCCTAAATGAGTATGATCATAAAAGTGTTTCCTATTTTTTCCTAGGTGATATTAAAATGTACACTTAGATTGAGAACCATATATTAATGTATGAGACTTGTCTTCTGAGTAAAATTTAGTGGATTAGACATGAGCATAAGAGTTATACGTATGCTTAAATAGGGATGCACTATGCTCATTTGCCATCATAAGAAAATATTCTTCACTATACAAATGTGTCTTTTGACAAATGTAGTCTTTATACTGAATGCACTTCCATCATTGTATCCAATCTCATACATCTCATTGTAATTCTTTTGCGACCCTAGTATGCTTCTTAATTTTTCACTTCCTTTCATGAATTTGGACAAGAATTCCTTAAAAGCATTGACCTCATTTTAAATGTATCATTCTTATGTTTTAATGCATCTAAATTATGATTATCAATAATGGCCACTCTCTTAAATGCTTTAATTAATTTATAATTTTGTATCCAATCTCATACATATTATTGTAATTCCCTTTTTCTCCCATCATACTTCTTAGTTTCTCACTTCCTTTTATAAATTTAGACAAGAAGTCCTGAAAAGGATTGATTTTCTTTTTTAATGTATCATCCTTATGTTATAATGCATATAAATTATGATTATCAACAATGGCCAAACTCTTAAATTCTTTGAATAATTTATAATTCACTCTTCTTATTTTGGTTTTCACTCTTGTTTGCATTTATATGCTTTTGATTCCTTTTGAGATTGGAAGATAGTTTCTTACTTTTTATACTTATACTCTCAGGGCTTTTAACTAGTTTATTATAGAATAACTCAACATTACTATCACTATCACCATCTTAAGATTTAAGTGCCTTCTTGTTGTTTTGTTCCCTCTTCTCCTTCTTATCATTCCTTTCATACTTGTAATTATCTTTGAGAAGAGGAGATTAGAACTATATGTAACTGTATTTCCTATATACAAAACAAATGGCATTTATTGGTTTGCATTTAGTATCAACTTCACCTTCCTTCAAGTCTTTTCTTTTAGAGAACTTCTTTCTCCTTATAAACATTCTGAATCTTCTAGTGATAAGAGCAATGTCTTCCTTATTGCTTTGATATATCTTCTTCTTCACTTTGCTTCTCTTTTGAAGCCTTGAATGCTAAGTTCTTCCTTTTAGGAGCTATTTCTTTTTATTGTCTTTCTAATTTCTCATTTTGTAAGAGAAAATATCTGATTAATTCCTCCATTGATAGCACATTTAAGTCCTTTCCTTTTTAAATTGTTACCAACTTAGCTTCCCAAGTTTTTGGAAAAGATCTAAGCAATTTTCTCATATTTCAACGTTAGTATATGTTTTACGTAAGCCTTTAGAGCATTGATAATATCATATATCTAGGGCATATGCTAGAAATCCTTTCATTGTATTTCATTTGACATAATTCATATTGGTGTTATAACGTGCTCACTTTGCTTTCCTTGACTTGATTTGTGCTTTCATATGCAACTTTTAATGTATACCAAGTATTATAGGTTGTTTCACATATAAAGACTCTATAAAATTCATTTCTTTGTAATGCACAAAATCAAATGTGAATCACCTTGACATTTAAGGAAATTAGCCTTTTGTTTTAGGAATTTATTCTTCTTTTAGTTTGAGAACTTTTATATTATCTAAGATCTTAGTATGAATGAATGGGCCATTAGAATCAATTTCCCACAAGTTAATACTTTTAACCATCAAGAAGAATTTCATTTTTGTTTTCTAATAAAGATAATTATTTCCATCAAAGAAAGGAACCCCACTAATATTTTGTCCATTTTGACTAGGTGAAAATGTAGATGTGTGAAGATATGCCATGAAGATATTTTTCAAAAATTTTGTTTAAAATAATAATAAAAGCGACTCAAACTGATACCACTTATTGGTCCCTAATGGTACCTAAAAAAAGGTGAATTAGGTGTTAGTGAATATTTTATAACTTAAAAGAGAAACTTAAATTTAGTAAAGCTTAATGAAACAAATAAGAGTAGTGTATAAAATGTAGGGAAGAAAACTTGTAAATTGATTTTATAGTGGTCTAGAAAATAATCTTACCTATGTCTACTCTAAAAATCATTTTCCATATTATTCTATACTTTTGTTTCAACTAGGTAAAAAGAACCCTTCTTACAACAATCTTTGTTCAGGTAAAGAATAACCCTTGCATGATCTTATTTGAAGGTGAAGCAACGTTAATTCCTATTAGATCAATCAAATATAAGAAAATGATCTTTATAACTTGAATAAATCTTACTTGTTCACTTTAATGCCTAAGGGCTCATGATCACTTCAATATAAATGAATAAATGCGTATAAAATCTTGTTATTGTAACTCATGATTATCATAAAGTTGTCCAACAATTGAATAATCAAGTATTTATACCTATACTAGTTTCGAAATGTCACACATTAGTTTGCTAATGTGTTAGATAGTGTACCTACAAATTGATAATTCACATTTTTGTTAACTTTCAATATAAATCGGTTGACCACACTGAAAAATGGTTGACTAATATGTCCAAAGTAATACATTAGTTAACAACTAACTTCGGTTGGTCAACCAATACATTTGAGAACAAGTATTTCAAACCTATTAAGTTATTTCAATGATAAAAAACAATCTTTTATCAAAATTTTGATTTAAAATTATTTTAAAAGTTTCTCAAAAGTTTGTTAAGAAATCAACAAAGTTTTCTCTAAACTCAAAACCTTAATTCCTTTTAACAATTAAAGTAATTTATATATTAAGTTTAGAATATGATAAGCTTAAAGTAACTAAATGGGAGATGTAACAAAAATTTCAAATGAATTTGTTAACTTGTTATCTTGATCTTCTTTGGTTTTGATTTTATCTTTGATGCATGTAAATGGATTTGAAATTTATGAGCTTCTGTATGGTCCTTATATGGTGTTTCTTACTTTATTTCATAGTACTTTCTTTTAAGATATAAAATAGTAATAATAACAATGCTTTGTTATCATTAAAATATGATGTGAGTTTATTTACTTGTTGAGTGTTAACGTTTTTAGATATGTTTTTGGTACTTTTAGTTCTTGGTTTAGTAGTTTAGTTTAGTTTTTGGGTAACTTTGATGTTTTGTTAAGTGTGAAGGGACAGAGGAGTAAGATGATAATAGTTGGTCAAAGAAATAAGGAAAGAGGTGTCTGGTGCGATCATGAGGAATAATGGTGCGAGCGTGACCGAAGCTGTGGATTTAAGGAAGAAAAACATCATACTGGTGCGATCGCGAGAGTGTCTGGTGCGATCGTAGTCGAGATTTTTGGCCAGGAGCTAGGCTATTTGTACCTTGGTGTGATCGCACTTTGTAACTTTAAGGGTGCTTCTGTCATTTCATCAAGTGTTTAAATGAATGGTGGACGGTTAGAAGAATTTTACAACTTGCAAGAACGTGGGGAGGAGCTGATACGATCCATTAGAGGTGGAGAGTCATGAGGAAATTAATGAATTCCTTTCCCAATGAGGAGAAGTATAAAAAGAGGAAGAAAGGCACAAAGAAAAAGGGGGAAGAAGAAGGAAGAACGAGGAAGAGGAAATAGGAGCTCTGAGAAGCTTGTAGTCCAGGGCATAAGAACATTTGTTTTCGTCTTTTTAGTTTATTTTCAGTTTGCTTATGATGTGTGTTTTCTACTTTCTTTATTTCAAAGGTTGTTAAACTTATTTTCTAAACTTCTGTTATGTATGGTTTGCTGTTCTTATCAATAGTTCTTATTTGACCTTAACGAGAGTTGAGTTCTTCTTTACAATCATACAAATACAACTTGCATGTTAAGAGATTAGTGTCTAAGTTTTATTCCTTAAAGGTTATACAATTCATCTCTGTTTTATTTATATCTGAATTGAGAAATTTGCATTATGATAAAACAAAGTAGGTAATTCAAACTTGAGAGAGAAGAATTACTTCTAAAGAAACTTGGGGTAACAGAATAATAGGATTCAGATTTACTTTAGCAGGAGTTGATAACAATTTTTGGAACTTTAATCTTATGAATTAGTGAAAGCAATTACTCTTCTTAAAGATTTAGTTTCGTCCTGAAAGTTTAAACGTAATTGATTTATTTTTATCCCTTTTAATTTCTAAATCTTTTTATTATTAATTTCAACAATCTGGACAGAATTGATTGGTGTTTAGCATAAATCCTCGTGGAAACGATAACTGTACTATAATCACCCGTACGCTTGCAATTGGGGTCTGAGTGCGTTTTATTTTATAACTCATCAAGTTTTTGGCACCGTTGCCTGGGATCTATCTAACATCATTTTTAGTTTAATTACAGGTTGATTTAAGTATTTCATTTCTTTGCAGGTGTATGTCCGGGAGAAAAACGAAAAATTCGACGAAGCCTTTGGTTGAATTTCGCAACGAAGTTTCTCGTTTGGAAACAACTCTATGTCAAGCTGTTGAAGATACACGTGTGACTGAAGCTGTACTACTGGAGAATATCATCGCAGATAAACAAAGAACATTGATTGATGTGGTTAGGCTTAGATTTCGACCAAATTAGCAAAGTGTGACAAGACCTGCTATGACAGTGAAAAATTTCGAGATCAAACTAGCTTTGTTGTAGATGTTACAAGCGATAGTGCAGTTTTATGGGTTGTCAAACGAAGATCCAAATACCCATATCACATATTTCTTGGAAATTTGTGACATTTTTAAGTACAATGGAGTAACAGATGACTCAATTCGATTACGGTTGTTTCCATTCATTCTGAAAGATAAAGCTAAGGTGTGACTCAATTCTTTTCCATTAGTGTCCATTACTACATGGACTAGGTTAGCTCAAGCATTTCTATCCAAGTATTTCCTTTTAGCCAAAACAGTGAAGATCATTAAGGAAATCACCAACTTCCAATAGCAAGACGGTGAATCTTTATATGAGGCTTGAGAAAGGTTCAAAGAGTTACAACAAAGTTGTCCTCATCACAATTTACCTCAGGAAATACTGCTGCAAACTTTTTATAATGGAGTTAACACCACCACTCATGGTACATTTGATGCAGCTGCAGGGGGATCTTTAATGAAGAAGACAATTGATGCGACTTATGATCTATTGGAAGAAATGGCAGCTACTAATGCATTATGGGCGTTAGATGGATCTTAATCGATGATAAAAGAGCAGAAGGGGGTTTTGTCTCTCGATCCAGTGACTACTTTACAGGCTGAAGTTGCGAATCTTATGAAATAGATTAGCAGCTTCATTTCAAGTTCATCAGTAGCAGCAATTCAAAGTGTATGTGAGTTATGCAATCAGCAGGGGCACTTCACCAATGAGTGTCCAGAAGTTGTTATGGCTGAGAAAGCCAATTTTGTGGGGAATAACCGTCCAGGAAGCAACCCATTTTCAAAAACTTATAACCCTAGAAGACGGAATCATCCCAACTTTTCATGGAGCAACAATAACAATACAGTGGGAGAGCAAAGACAGCTTCAGCCTAGGAATCCATTTGAGGCTAAGATGGAGAAATTTATGGATATGATTGGAATTAAGTTAAATAACAATAGAAGCTAGAAGCGAAGGTTGATCAAATAGCGAAAAATCACTTTTCTTCAATTCACAATTTGGAGGTCCAAATGGGACAATTGGCAACTACTCTAGCACAACGGAACCTTGACAGTTTCTTGAGTACCACAAAATCAAATCCAAAGGAATCTTTAAAAGCTATACAGCTGAGGAGTGGTAAGGAGCTAGAAAATCAAGTAAAGAACAAAGCAAACGAGTAGTCAGAAGAAGGGTGTGATCGCGAGCCTGTTGATGGAAAATCGAGTAAGCTACAAAGCCTCAGTCGCGATCGCGATCGCGATCAAACAGGGTGTAATCGCACCCTGGGAGTTGAGTCAGAGCAGGAAAAGTCAAGCCTTGGGTGCAGAAAGGTGCGATCGTGAACGCCATGAAATAGGTAAAAACAAGCAGGCCGAATCAGGCAAGTATGTACCACCTATCCCTTTACCTCAACGACTTAAGAAACAACAAGATGATAGTCAGTTTGCCTCATTTCTTGAAAAGTTTTTTTAAAAAAATTCAAATTAATCTTTCTTTTGTGGACGCATTGGAACATATGCCCAAGTATGCCAAATTTTTGAAAGATATCCTAACTCAAAAGAGAACTCTTATTGATAACAAAACAGTGCAACTTCCAGAAAAATGTAGCTCAATTATTTCAAATGTTATTCCTTCAAAACTACAAGATCTTGGAAGTTTCACAATTCCTTATGTAGTTGGTGATATACAATTTAACAAATGTTTGTGTGATTTGGGTGCAAGTATACACTTGATGCCCCGTTCAGTTTTTCAAAAATTAGGTCTTGGAGAGGTTAAACCGACATCTATGGTGTTACAACTAGCGAATCAATCAATTAAGAGGCCGTTTGGGATTTTGGAAGATGTGCTTGTGAAAGTGGACAAGTTTATAATTCCAGTGGATTTCGTGGTGTTGGATTTTGAGGCTGATTCAGAATTGATTTTGGGCCATCCATTCCTCTACATAGGAAAAGCTCTAGTAGATGTCTACGGAGGGAAACTCATATTACCCATTGGTGAGGAGCAAGTTTAGTTTTGTATGAGGTTGGCCATGAATCAACCAATGGATAACGAGGTTTGTATGAAGGTAGACATTGTGGATGACTGAGTGTTGAGTGTGGCGATTCGGATGTAGAGGTTATTGGTGAAGGTAAGGGTGAAAAAGAAAGAACAGAGAAGTTGCTGCGAGAAACAAATCCAGCTCCACCGTCCATTGTGCATCCACAGTCTTAGGGTTGAAACCATTGTCGAGTCATTTAAGGTATGCATTTTTAGGGGAAGGGGAAACCTTACCTATTATTGTTTCCAATAATTTGACAAATGAGTAGGAACAACAGTTGGTGGTGTTGGTAAGGAAGTATGTTAGAGCTATGGGGTGGCAGATTTCTAATATAAGAGGAATTAGCCCCGATGTAGTGATGCACAAAACTTACTTGGAGGAAGGAAGCAAGTCTGTGAGGGAACGATAGAGAAGATTAAATCCAAACATGAAGGAAGTCGTAAAGAAAGAGGTTATCAAATTACTTGATGCGGGCATTATCTATCCTAATTCGGATAGTGAGTGGGTAAGTCTGGTTTAGTGTGTGCCGAAAAAAGGAGGTATGGCTGTCGTTGAAAATGAGGAAGGTGAGGTTATTCTTACCAAAACAGTTACGGGGTGGAGAGTGTGGATTGACTTCAGAAAGCTGAACTCTGCTACACGAAAAGATCATTTTCCGTTACCATTTGTTGATCAAATGTTGGAGAAAGTATCAAGTCATGCTTTTTATTATTTCTTGGATGGATATTCGGGTTATAATAAAATTTTTATCTATCCACATGATCAAGAGAAAACCACATTCACATGCCCCTATGGAACGTTTGCGTATAGAAGAATGCCTTTTGGTTTGTGTAACGCTTCAGCAACATTTAATCAGTGCATGACGACAATTTTTGCTAATTTAGCGGAGGACTTCATGGAAATATTTATGGATGATTTTTCAGTTTTTGGTGATTTGTTTGATGCATGTTTGCAGAATTTAGGGAAGGTGCTTGCATGATGTGAGGAGTCAAATTGAGTTCTCAACTGGAAGAAATGCCATTTTATGGTGGATGAGGCCATAGTTCTTGGGTATAAAATTTCCAGCAAAGGAATTGAAGTTGACAGGGTTAAGATTGAAGTGATAGCAAAGTTACCATCTCCTACGAATGCGAAAGGAGTTCGTTCATTCTTGGGACATGCCAGGTTTTACAGAAGATTTATTCAAGATTTTTCCATAATTGCTCGACCTTTAACTAATTTGCTTGTGAAATATGTGCCATTTGATTTTAATGCTTAGTGTGTGCAGGCTTTTGAAACACTTAAGGCTGCTCTTAGTACAACACCAGTCTTAGCAGCACCCGATTGGTCATTACCATTCGAGGTGATGTGTGATGCAAGCAAGCAAGCTGTAGGTTATGTACTAGGGCGCGAAAGGATAAGAAACTGCACGCAATCTATTATGCAAGCAAAATGTTATTGAGAGCTCAATTAAATTACACAACAATCGAGAAGGAGTTTTTAGCAGTGGTTTTTGCATATGAGAAATTTAGATCATACCTCTTTGGAGCAAAAGCAATAATCTTTTCTGATCATTTAGCATTGAGGTATTTGTTTAACAAGAAAGATGCAAAGCCAAGATTAATTCGTTGGGTGTTGTTACTGTATGAATTCGACATTGAAATTAAGGATAAAAAGGGAGCTGAAAAATATGGTGGCAGATCACTTATCTCAAATTGAACAAGATAATAATATAGACAATCAGCCAATTTGAGAAGAATTTCCAGTTGAGTAAAATTTCCTTATTCAGCAGTTGGAAACCCCATGGTATGCGGATATAGTAAATTATCTTGTGAGTGATATCGTCCCTTTCGACTTGTCTTATCAACAATGGAAGAAATTCTTTGAAGAAATTAGGCATTACCATTGGGAAAAACCGTATTTATTCCAAATATGTGCTAATGGATTAATTTGAAGATGTGTTCTGAAAAGTGAGATGCTTTCTATACTAACTCATTGTCATGATTCGTTTTATATAGGGCATTATGGGGCTAATAAAACTTTGAGTAGAATCTTGGAATGCGGATTTTATTAGCCAACTTTGAACCAAGATGCGAGGGAGTTTATACGAAAATGTGATAGATGTCAGCGAACGAGCAACATTTCAAAAAAGAGACGAGATGCCACAATCAAGTCTATTAGGGGTTGAGATATTCGATGTATGGGGCATCGATTTCATTGGACCGTTTCCTGCATCTTATGGAAACAAATACATATTGGTGGGAGTAGACTATGTTTCTAAATGGGCGGAATTTAGTGCTAGCTCAAGTAATGATGGAAGGGTGGTAAAAAAGTTCTTGAAAAGGCTGTTCGTGCGATTTGGAGTTCCACGTGTTTTAATCAGTAATGATGGTTCTCATTTTTGTAACTCAAGGCTTGAACTTCTGCTTAAACGATATGGTGTGCAATATAGGGTGTCAATACTTTATCATCCGCAAACAAGTGGGCAGGTGGAAGTTGTCAATAGGGAGCTCAAAAGGATTTTGGAGAAAACGGTGAACAAAGCAAGGAAAGATTGGGCTATGAAGCTTGACGATGCCTTGTGGGCATATCAGACAGCTTTCAAGACACCTATTGGAACAACTCCATACAGACTTATTTATGGTAAGGCACGTCATTTGCCTGTGGAACTTGAACACAAAGCATACTGGGCTATCAAAACTCTTAATATGGATAACAAAGTGGCGGGGACTAAGAGATTGCTACAGTTGCAAGAGTTGGAGGAGTTACATTTCATAGCTTACGAGAATGCCAAGTTATTCAAAGAGCGAACCAAGGGATGGCACGACAAGCACATTAAAGATAAGCACTTCAAGGAAGGTGATTTTATCTTATTATATAACTCTCGATTAAGGTTATTTCCAGGAAATCTACGTTCAAGATGGAGTGGGCCTTTCAAAGTCTCTACTGTTTATGGGAATGGAGTTTTGGAACTTGACAATGCACGCGGTGAGAATTTCAAGGTGAACGGGCAAAGATGTAAGCTTTATCTTGGAGGTCTTATCCATAGATCTAAGGAGGTAATGGATTTTCAATTTAACCCTTGAAAGAAAGGTTTCGGTCATGCTAAAAGACCTTAAAATTAGCATGTGTGTGTGTAGGTTTAAATAAGAAAGTTTGTTTCTTTATTTGTTTAAGAAGTTGTTTGTAGGAACGTGTGATCGCCCTATTTTGCAGGTGAATTCATTGGCGCAATCGCGAGTCAGTAAGGTGCAACCGTGGAACTATTTTGCAGGTGCAGTCTTGATTGTGATCGCGAGCTGTCTAGTACGATCGCACCACGTTAGGTAACGTTCAAAATTCAAAATTTTCTCAGTTTGCTAAAGAAATTTATAAGTCTTTACTTCTTTTGACGTTTCCTTTGGCTATTTAAACATCATTTTGGGAGTTTTCTTGTGATGTTCATATCTCAAAGCCCTAGCTTCCAAAATTTCTTGTTTGAGAATCAATAAGAAGAGAGAGAACCACCCCTTCAAAATATCCTTCAAATAAATCACCTATTGAAGAGAATTCAAGGAGGAAGATGGCAACAACCAAGTCTAAAGGGAAGGGTAAGGCCATTCAACAGTTAATGTTGGATCTTTCAGCACAATATTCTGCCCCTTTCCTAATCTTCTCGCATAAAGAAGGAAAGAAATATCTAAAGGTGAAAGCGAAAAGAATCATTGTACCAAGCTACTTTGATTGGGAGATGGTGACGCAGCTAGATCTAAAGGATAATCTTTTAGCTATGGCTGAGCGATTGGGATGGCAGTGTTTAATTATGGGAGAATGGGAGATCTATGAGGAGCTGGTACACGAATGTTACACCAAATTGGTGGTGGAAGGGGATAAATTTACAAAACTGAGGTTTAGGCTGTGCAGACAAGAGTGGGAGATGGATTCCTTGATGTTAGAACATTTACTTGGGCTACAACAATGGTTCGATTAATTTAACTAGTAAATTTTGCTCGGGAGATTTTTGGTGAACAATTACGCAGGGTTTATTAGCCTATTCTATTCATAACGCTCTATTCATAACGCTCCAAATTTGCTCATTCAGGATGCTTCGTTGATTCTTCTACACAAATTCATGGCAGTATCAGTTTTCAGTAGGTGGAGAGTAATAAGGTCTAAAGCCAAGAGTTATATGCCTTATGGTGCACTTCTAATAACACGCCCTATTGTACCTCTTTTCACTTGTTGAAGGGGTTTGCGTAGATGGCACGACCATCAAGCACTAAATTGGGATTGGGGTATATATTGACCGCATTAGTTCAATCAGTGGGCCTTGACATCACAACATTAAATGCATTTCGATAGAATTTTTCGACCAAAGATACTTGCATGTCTATGGCCTGATGAGCTTTATGGGATGCAATTTACGGCCTTATCATGAGAGAGCAGCCGTCAAACATAGAGGAGCAAGGGACTTAGTCTCTAGAGAAGAAGAAGAAGAAAGCAGCGACCCACAACAAGAAGAAGCACAATCTGCAGCTCCTGTTGCTGATGCTGCTACAGTTCCGGAGGTGCTAAAATGCTGGGAAGATGCTGCCGCAACAAATAGCAACAGGTTAGCAGCAATTGAATCAACAATAGCGAATATTCAAAGGCAGTAGCGGTACCAAGCAAAGAAATTGAAGAAATTCTTCACTACGTCTAATATGGAGGTACCATCACCTACACCTTCACCACAGGTAGTAACATGCCAAGATTCTTTAACTTAGCTTGACGTATTTTTAACATCCTACATGCCCTTTTAGTTACTAAAAATGCATGAACGTAACTAATGATCATTTGAGGATAATGCGTATACTAGAACAACTTTGGTACTTTTAGCAAAATTATTTGTATTAAGTTCTTTGCTTGATAATTATGACTATTTTTATTTACTTGAAATTTTAACTAGAGCATAAGAAAAATTGTATGAATGATAAGGAGGAATTATGAAAACAAAAACAAAAACAAAAAAACCTCCAATTTTTTGCTCCGCTGTGCTGAGGGTGCCTGAAACTGGCCTTGGACACATGAACAGTGCCAGTAGCCACTTAATGTTGAAAGTGAAGTAGGTTCTGTGTATTTGAGTATGCTCCTCATTTATATTTAATTGAAAAACTTTTCATCTCAAGTAAGGTTCTTAAGTTGTGCTGGAAATAAGGTTTCTTCATCCTCATTGCACAGTTTTAACAACAAGTTGTTAACAATACACATATGCTTAAAAGATAATTTATTCTAATAATAAAGTTATTAGCACTGCTCTTGTATGCGTTCTATTCGCAAGTTGATTTATGAAAGCTTCATCTACGTTCTTGGTAATTCAGGGGTTGGTAGGATGTTAACAATCATGTCAAGATGGGCAAAGATTCTTTGGTATCAAGCTATTTGGGTCATTGCTTTTGTTTTATTTTCTTTTGTTGTATTGTTTGCTTGGGGACAAGCACAAGTATAGTGGTGAGTATTGATGTGAGTTTATTTACTTGTTGAGTGTTAATGTTTTTAGATATGTTTTTGGTACTTTTAGTTCTTGGTTTAGTAGTTTAGTTTAGTTTTTGGGCAACTTTGATGTTTTGTTAAATGTGAAGGGACAGGGGAGCAAGATGAGAAAACTTGGTGAAAGAAACAAGGAAAGAGGTGTCTGGTACGCTCGTGAGGAATAATGGTGTGAGCGCGACCAAAGCTGTGGATTTAAGGAAGAACAACATTATACTGGTACGATCGCGAGAGTGTCTAGTGCGATTGCACTCGGAATTTTTGGCCAGGAGCTAGGCTATTCGTACCCTGGTGCGATTGCGAGGGTCGTGGTCCGATCGTACTTCGTAACTTCAAGGGTACTTCCGTCATTTCATCAAGTTTTTAAATGAATGGTGGACGGTTAGAAGAAGTCTACAACATGCAAGAATGTGTGGAGGAGCTGTTACGATCCATTGGAGGTGGAGAGTCATGAGGAAATTAATGAATTCCTTTCCCAATGAGGAGAAGTATAAAAAGAGGAAGAAAGGCATGAAGAAAAAGGGAGAAGAAGAAGGAAGAACAAGGAAGAGGAAATAGGAGCTCTGTGAAGCTTGTAATCCAGGGCATAAGAACATTTGTTTTCATCTTTTCAGTTTATTTTTAGTTTGCTTATGATGTATGTTTTCTAGTTTCTTTATTTCAAAGGTTGTTTCACCCTCTAGGGTGAATCTTGTTTTCTAAACTTCTGCTATGTATGGTTTGTTGTTCTTATGAATAGTTCTTATTTGACCATAACGAGAGTTGAGTTCTTCATTAAAATCATACAAATATAACTTGCATGCTAAGAGATTAGTGTCTAAGTTTTATTCCTCAAAAGTTATGCAGTGCATCTCTATTTTATTTATATCTAAATTGAGAAATTTGCATTATGATAAAACAAAATAGGTAATTCAAACTTTAGAGAGGAGAATTACTTCTAAAGAAACTTGGGGTAGCAGAATAATATGATTCACATTTACTTTAGCAGGAGTTAATAACAATTTTTGAAACTTTAATCTTGTGAATTCGTGAAAGCAATTCCTCTTCTTGAAGTTTTAGTTTCATCCTAAAAGTTTAAACGTAATTGATTTATTTTTATCCCTTTTAATTTCTAAATCTTCTTATTATTAATTTAAACAATCTGGAAAGAATTGATTAGTGCTTAGTATAAATTCTTGTTGGAACGATAACAGTACTATAATAACCCGTACGCTTACAGTCAGGATTCGAGTGCGTTTTATTTTATAACTCATCAAAATATAAATTGAAATCTCTCTTAGTTCAATATTAACTGCGCTAAATACATAGACAATGATTGTCACTTTATAAGACATCATATTATTCAAGGTACAATACGATTTATCTTTATTTATTTAAAGATCGATCTATTGGTATTTTCATTAAAGTTCATTCACCAAATTAATTTTATATTCTTATTTCCAAATTCTAACTTATCAATGTTTAACCATTTTAAATTTGAGAAAAAAATGTTGAAGATATTCAAGATTAATTGAAAATATTATAGATTAACATTTAAAAATCTGCTTAATTTCACTATTATCACCACCTTTCTATAGTTACGTAACTTGATTTACTATTCTATTTATTCCTTAATGTAATAAAGTGAACGTGCAATATTTTACAACAGTGAATAACAATTTTAGGTGTATCACTAGTTCCTTTGTTTTGTTAATACACTGGTCACTATTAAAAAAAAAGATGTTAAAATTTCTATTCCTAGAATTCAAATTTCGTTGAAGCATTTGGTGTATTAAAACAAGTTTAATTAACATAAATAAAAGAAATACAAGAATAATGCTAGAAATATTGACGATTATAATATATACAGACAGATAACGATTTTTTATAAGGTTTTTTTTAACGATCTTATTCATATGTAAGGTTGTATAATCAAGTGTTTTTCGTCATATCAACTATTAAACACTTCGTAACACAACTTTTAAGTAAGTAATACTAATATTAAAGATAGATTATGCATGGTTAGCGACTCTATGAACGGTCATATGGCAACCAAATCAAGTAGCATTGTGCCTCTCATCCTTTGTTCAAGATTGTGATCAAATTTTTTATTAAACAACAATTTTAACTATTGAAGTCAGTTTGAATAATATAAATTTTACTAATTAAATAAATACGTATAATTTTATTGAATATATAATATAAGGTCTCAAATTTTATTTTTTATAATAAGAGAATTGCAATCACACATTACATAAATTTATATATGTAAATAATAATTTATCAATTATAATTATTAAATATAATTTTATTTATAATTTGCAATTAAGTTATAAATTTAATTTGATTGATCAATAATGAATTCAAACGGATTGTAAAAAGCAATATATATTTTTTATTTATTAATACAAAGTTCTTAAAAGTTTGAGAATTGAAATATAAAACCTTCAATACTAGTGTGTTAGAGACACTTGGGAGTTGTTGTCAGTCTGACCTATTCTATATATGTTATTTGTTTATTTATACTAAATCTAGACTCTTAAAGTGTTAGCTATCTTCAAGGATAAAAAATAATAAAGTTTGGGTGGATTTGAGGCAGAAACTGATGAGTTGAAGCTCTTTTTAAAGTATAAACTTATGTCTAAGAGGCACACACTTGTGTTAGTCGTGGACACGACTATGTAAACTTTTGTAACTGTATGGAAGTTAAAAGGAAAATGCTGAAGGACAAACAGACACACCCATGTGAAGTTAGACACTATCGTGTAAGTGTACACAGTCGTATCCGTCAATTGTGTAAGTCACCGAGGTCGTGTGCCACTATCCATGGGTGACCATGTGCACATAAAATCTTATCCTTTTGAAATTTAAAGATAAGTTTGTGAGGCAGAAGTTATATAGGATAGAAACACATGATGATAGAAGAATTTAAAAATTGAAATAACTTTCACCAACTATAGTTTTTCTAAAGTTTGATTAATATAATTTATTTATGATTACTATTGATGTGTGTGTGTGTGGGTGTTTCTCTCTCTCTCTCTCTCTCTCTCTCTCTCTCTCTCTCTCTCTCTCTCTCTATATATATATATATATATATATATAT
>JAOTAX010000008.1:11955564-11973016 GCA_025629825.1 Erythroxylum guanchezii
TTCAATTTAACTAACAACTTACTATTCTCTTAATTTAATCTCAATTTCTCAATTTAATAACCTCTAAATCCATCACTCTAAGCAATAAATCTTCCAACAATTGACATTCTAATTAAACGCTAACCCAAAACAATTTAATCAATCAAAACCTCAAAAATAAATTGAAATCATGCTTAAGCAATAGGAAAAGAATTTGGGGCCAACACACAAACTGATGGTCAATCAGAAAAGACAATACGAACATTGGAGGCAATGTTAAAAGCTTGTGTCATAGACTTTTAAGGCTCATAGGATGATCATTTACCTTTAATTGAGTTTGCTTACAATAATTCCTATCACTCAGGAATTCAGACGGCACCTTATGAAGCTTTATATGATAGGAAGTGCAAAACTCCTATTTGTTAGGATGAGGAAGGTGAGAGAAGGCTTTTAGGGCCTGAATTGGTGCAAGTTACAGTTGATAAGATTAAGTTGGTGAAAGAGAGACTCAAAGCAGCTCAAGATCGGATGAAGAGCTATACAAATGCCCATAAAAGGGAGATGTAATTTGAAATTAGAGACAAAGTGTTTCTTAGAGTTTCTCCATGGAAAGGGGTTTTGAGGTTTGGTAAGAAGGGCAAGCTTAGTCCAAGATACATAGGCCTTTATGAGATCATTGAGAAGATTAGGCCTTTAGCCTATAAGTTAGCTTTGCCACCGAAATTGTCTACGATTCACAATGTCTTCCACGTATCGATGTTGAAGAAGTATCGATCCGATCCTTCACACATAGTTCAACCTTCGAAGGTTCAATTAAGGGAGGATTTGACGTATAAGGAGCAACCAATGGAGATTCTACAGAAGAGGCCATGTGGGAACCCTTAGAGGCCATGAGGGAGAAGTATCCACACCTCTTCAATGTATCATGTAAGAATTTCGAGGACGAAATTCTTTAAAGGGGGAGAATTGTTGGACCCTAAATTTTTTTTTTATTATTATTGATTTATTTTTTTCATTATTTTTGAAATTAAGCCCATTAATTTGGTGAGTATAAGTTGAAATTAGAAATTTGATGGAAAGATTAGAATTAAGTTAGAATTAATATGGGAATGTTAGAATTAAGATTGCTTAAGGAGTTAGTAGATAAAGACAAAAGGAGGGGCATAAGGGACATTATATTAAATGATGAGGGCATAATTGGAAGACCAAGGATAAATGTTGTCTTAAAAATAAGAAAGAAGAAGGAGAAGTGTTATGAGAAGCTAAGAGAAGAGAGAAAAAAATGTAGAGAAAGAAGAGAAGAAGAAGAAAATCGTGGGAAGCTTGGAAGGAAGAAGAAAAAGAAGAGGAAATCAATTTGTTAGAGGTAAGTCTTCATCTTTCTTCTTGCTAGGTTCAAAGAGGCATTAAATAGAGGCTATGGTTTATGTTTGGAATGAAGGAAGAAAGAAGAGGAAGATGAAACCATTTTGATTTTGGATTTCTAAGATAGGATTTTGGCTTTTCTGGCCTAGATGGATTATGGGTAGGTAAGGTTTAAATCCAATTTTAGCATTTTTTATTTTTTTGAAGTTTTATGAATTTTTATTTGAATATGGATTAAATAGAAATTGGTTTATTGAAGGGAATCAAGAAAATCCTACCCAAGAGCAAGGGGAAAGACAACCTTAAATTGGATTTTGCAAGCGAAATTAGGTGGGTAATGTATTTATAGTTTTGTGTGATTGGGCAAATTCTTGCCTATATGTGTGTATGTGTTGAATGCATAAATTTTAATTGATGTTGTGGGGATTTGATAATGCATGATGATTTTGATTTTGTTATGCCTTGAAAAAGTTTATAACATTTTGTATAATCAAAAAGAAGTAAAAGCATGAAAGTATGGGCATTTGATAAAATGATTTTTGATCATGATTATGTGCTTCTGTTTGGGAGAGAGTAGAACCATTCTGTTCATCACGTGCACGTCGACAAGAGCCTTCTCCTGGCTGCCCGCTTGTTGCATATGATCTTCGAAAAATAGACTCATTCTGTCATGGGGTAAACTTCGGCTTCTCCATTCTATTTCCATGGAACCTTCGAGCCAATTGTTTGTGCATTGCATAATTGAATTGCCAAGTATGAAGCATTTGAGTGTTATGTGTTATGCGTTTTGAGCTAAATTGATAAATGTTTAAATTGTTGGATTTATATATATATATATATATATATAAATGTTTAAATTGTTGGATTTATATATATATATATACACGTTTACCTATGCTTGAGTTTGTGTTCAATTGCCAATGGCTATAAATATGTTAGCCACTGAGCTGTATAACTCACCCCACTATTCCCTCCTCAGGTGCAGAAAGAGACGATTAACAATCCTTGTAATGCATTCGCAAGATAGTTAAAGATTTTGTAACTAAGTTAGTGATTTTTGGATAGCTTTATAAGCATATCAAACATTGAGCATCCATCTGTATTTGTATTAAGCTACCGATGAGCATGTTGATATGTAATTAAAGCTAGGCTCAAATTGTGTTTGGATTTGTTAATGAAATATGATTGCTTTTGCTTATGAATTTTTTTTAAAGTCTTTCAAAGGTGTAGAAATTGTGTTTTGACTTCAAGGGAAAATTAGATTAATCTAGGCTAAATTAGACAAAGTTGTTTTTCTAGGAAGTTGTAGTTTATTGTTTTATCTTTCCAACGATATAAAGTATGTGATTTTTGGATATCGGAGTCGAGAGTTATGACCATTACAAGTTAGGGTGTCGCAGACGATGTATATATAGGACAACTATAGTAAGGATGAGAATTTGTTATATGTGAGGAGAACCTTCATCTAGTTCATCTTAGGCTGAGCCTTCATCTGGTTCATCTTAGATTGAGCCTTCATCTGGTTCGTCTTAGACTGAGCTTTCGTCTGATGCTTCTCTGACCAAGCTTTCGTTTGAGCCACTCTGACCAAGCTTTCGTTTGACAAGTACTGTTTTAGTTTAGAAAAGCGGTCAGACAGGTCTGGGATTGGATTTCGGCTAGAGAAACCTTTACGTTGCGCTTTTGACCAAGCCATCGTCTGACCCACTTCTGACCAAGCCATTGTTTGATGTAGTCTAACCTTCGTCTGATCCAAATTTGACCCTCTAGATGACCAAATCTCCCCTCGGTGTCTTCATACAAAAGTTGTAGATCTCAAAGTCCGCTTTAAAACCGTACTAAGATAATCCTAATCTGACATCTTTAGTGAAAGTTATGCCAATTGTCTCAAGACAGGTACAATACGATTGAGGGCAAAATTATGTTTGATCCTTTTGGCCATAACTTCTTCATTCGACCCCTAAATGAAATGATTCTTGAACCAATAGATTCCTAACACATGTTTCTACCTCTCCATAAAAGAAATTAGTAGCCTTTGGTGTTGATTTGAAAAATATTGATAAAAAGAAAGAAAAAGGGTTGGTTGGAAGAGTATGAATTAGACATTTTACTGAACATACTTTGGTATTTTGATGATAACATGATCTATAGAGCTCCAAATAAGTTGATTCTTGTTTCTAAATAAACAAGAGACATAGAGCTACAAATGTTTTGAAGAAATCAAATTATAATGTCAATTTGAGGTCTTCCAAAATCTGTCCTGAAGTTGAAGAAATGAGTTTACTCACGTTTTATGACTCCGAATGTTGGACTCTGGAAGTAGGGTCTAACAGTTGCACCTTATACAAGACACACTGGAAAGTATGTACTGGAAAATTACATGCAGTTTAAGGAAATACTTCATTGGATATATAAAATTGGAGATTAGGATGCGTTAGCAAGAAAGGGATCAAGTTGCTGGTTAGAAAATCATATATCCCTGCAAAGACTTTAAGTTTTCTTAACCTCTATGATTATTGCTTGACTGGAAAGTCACATTAAGAGTCTTTCTTTAAGAGATCTATCAGAAGGAAGGTGAAGTTGAAGTTGGTGCATTCCAATGTATGTAGTCCTATAGAGGTAGAGCCTCTGGGAGGTAAAAAGTATTTTCTTACATTTATCTATAATAATACACATAAGAATTAGGTTTTTTATTGAAAACAAAAAGCTAGTGAATAAGACCTTTCAAAAACTTCATGATATGGTGGAAAGGGAGATAGAGATAAACATGAAGTGTTTCCGAATTGATAATGAAGGAGAGTATACCTCCAATAAATTTAAAGATTATTATACAAGATATGACATAAGACACGAGAAGACGGAACCTAGTACCCCACAACACAACGGTGTTACTGAGAGGACGAATATAACCATTTTGGAGAAAGTTTGGTATATGCTCCAAATGTCGAAATTGTTGAAATCCTTTTGGGGTGAGGCAGTCAAAACCACAGTATACGTGATCAATAAACTCGTTCAGTCCTTTAGATCTTGACATTCTTAAGAAAGTGAAGAAAGGGAAGGATCCAACCTATTCACATCTAAAGGTGTTTGGATGTAAGACTTTTAAGCACTTAGATCATAGCTGGATTCAAAGACTAATCCTTGTGTTATTATTGGATATAGTGATAGGAGTTTAGCTAAAGGCTCTATAACCCCCAAAATTAAAAGGTTATTAGAAGTAGTAATGTAAACTTTTACAAGTATGAGTTGACTGTAGATTGTATCAAGGAAGGCAATGCTACTTTCAGTAGTTTTTCATTTGGTACTACACATTCTACCCCTATTTTGAATTTTGTTGCCTATAAGTGAAGAAGACAAAATGAGCTAGCATAAGATGGTGATGATTAGATGCGATATGATAGAGATAAGTCATACAAGAGGCATCTTGTAGATGAGGTAGAGGAGGTTCATAAGCATCATGAGCAAGGGAAGCAACCTACTCAAATGAAGGAATTTGTCCAACTTCGCAGGTCAACTAAAGTGAAAAGACCTTTAAAAAGATACCCCCGCTTAGAATATTTTCCAGTCACTACTGAGGGGGATCCAGAGAACTTCCAAGAAGTGCAATCATTTAAAGATAAAAACTCTCAGCTTAAGGAAATGCAAAAGTAGATGGACTCATTGGAGACGAATGAGACTTATGCGTTAGTGAAACTTCTGAGAAGCAAACAGGCTTTGAAGAATAGATAAGTGTTCAAGATCAAGAAAGATGGTGATAAGCTAGCGAAGCATAAGGCGAGACTAGTGGTGAAAAGATATAATTGAAATAAAGGTATCAATTTCAATGAAATTTTCTATGAATAATCAAGATGACGTATACGCACGATATTAAGACTAGTTTCTATTTGGTTTTCGAACTCAAATAGCTTGACATGAAGACTGTTTTCTTAGATAGCGACTTGGATGAGGATTTACATGGAGCAACTAGAAGGGTTCAAAATATAAAGGAAAGAGAACTTAGTATGCAAGTTTAAGAGGAGTCTTTATAGGTTCAACTAGGAATCAAAGCAGCGCAAGTTTGATTCATTTATAACGAGTAATGGGTATAAGTGAACGTTAATTGATCCATGTATGTATTTTAAAAAATTCCCTAGTGTTAACTTCATCATTATTCTTTTGTATATGGATGGTATACTAATTGTAGTACAAGATACTGATATGATTTGATGGCGGACTTGTCCAATTCCTTTGATATGAAAATTTTGGGTTATGCAAAATAGAATTTGAGCATGGGGATTCATGACAAGAAGACTGAAAGGTTGTGGTTATCACAAGAGAAATATGTTAAATAGGTGCTTAAGAGGTTTAATATGAAGTATGCCAAGTGAAAGAGTACACCTTTAGTAGCTTATTTCCAATTGAATAAGAGATCTTATCCTACTATAGAAGAGGAGAATGAGAGTATGTCTTCAATTCCATGTTCCTCCATTATTGGCTCCTTGATGTATTCCATGGTATACACTAGACCAAATATCGCACATATTGTTGGATTGGTGAGTTGATTTTTATCTAATCTGGGAAAGGTAAATTGGGATGCAGTGAAGTGGTTCTTCAAACGTCTTCAAAGAACTTCCATATTATGTTTTTGTTTTAGAAATGATGAGCCAATTCTAGAAGGATACACAAATGCAGATATGGTTAGTGATCTCAATAATAGAAAGACAACCTCGGGTTATTTATTTAGGTATACAAGGGAGTTATTTGTAGAAGTATATAACTTTGTCTATTACTGAGACAGAATATGTTGTAATTATGAAAGCTAGAAAGAAGATGCTTTGGTTGAGGCAATTTCTCCAAGAATTGGACAAGAATCAAGATGAGCACATAGTTTTCTATCACGGTCAAGGTGTTGGAAAAATTTTTATAATCATTCCTACACTAAGCACATGATGTAAGGTATCATTAGTTGCAATATGTGTTTGAGGAACAATTAATGATGTTAAAGAAGATTCATATAGACAAGAATGGTATTGACATATTAACAAAGGTGGTTCTTAGGAATAACCTTGAGCTTTGTAGTAAGCTTATTAGGATGGCTTTCAAGTGATTAATGAAAAATGGGTTGAAGTGAGGATTGTTGTAGGTCCAGCCCCACTGTATGGGCATTTATTAGTTTAATTCCTCTAAATCTAGATTCTGGAAGTATTAGCTACCTTCATGGATAAACAAGAATGAAGTTTAGGCAAATAAAAGGCAAAAACCAATGAGTTGAAGTTGTTTCCAGAGTACACGCCCATGTATAGGAGGCATTTGCCCATGTTAATGGTGGACACAATCATGTAAGCTTTTGTAACTGAGTGAAAGTTAAAAGGACAACACATGAGGACAAACAGACATGCCCATGTAAAGTCAGATACGACCATATCCACTGATTGTGTAAGTCATTCGGACGTTGTATCTCCATTACATTGAATTTTAAAGAACACGATCACCATATACTATCATGCAGGAGACTATGTGCACACAAAATTTTATCCTTTTCATATTTAAAGATAACTTTGAGAGACAAATTGCATAAGACAAAAGTACATGATGTCAAAAGAATTTTAGAGTCCAAATAGTTTTCATATACTACAGTTTTATTAGAATTGAATTTCTAGAATTTATGTAAGAGTAGTATTGGTGTATGTCTTTGTGTGTGTGTGTGTGTGTGTGTATATTTATATATATTTGTATTGAATTCTCAAAATTTGAGAGAATTTTTTTAGAGAGAGCTAAAAAAGCTTTAGTTATGGTTGCTTTGTCATGTGTTCTTTACTCGAAACCTTAATATTTGTATCTCGTTATTGTTAGATTTAGTAGATTTCTTATCTGTAAAATTTTGTGTCTAATTTTTTGGTTGTCATTTATATTGTTTCAGTAGTGTGTTATTAATTGAGTTATCTAGTTGATTGTGTGAGCATAATTGTTTGGAGTCCAACAGAAGTCTCCTGTTATCGGTTCAACACCCCTAAAGGGCCTCGTAGCTACTTGTTATTGCCAATATCATCGTATGAAAGCAACACGGAATGTCGTGATATTTTCTTGCTTACTTAAAGAAGACGCTAATAAGGACCAGTCTCACTTCGCATATCTATCCTTAGAAATAAGTAGAAAAGAAGACAATAATAAAAACAAATAATTTTCTTCCATCTCCTCTGTTTTTTATTTTTTTCGTTTTAAATCACATCGAGGAAACTTTTAACTTCGTCTTGTATTTACTTGACAAACGTTAAAGGAAAATAGGGTGCATCGTATCTTAGCTGACATTGGTTTAGGCACATTTTACAACAAAAGAATACGATGTTTACTTGTTTTGAGCAACATGGCCTCCTCTTTTTCTTAATTATTTTTTTTCAAGTTGGCACTGGTAATTGATTCTTGAAAATGGTGTATATGATTAATCATCCAAAGTCCTGACCCATACGATAGAAGAAATTAGTACCCACCTACAGCAACCTTGGGCTTCAAGGTAGGAAAAAGATTGAAAAAAAAAACGAGGATAATAATTAACTATCAAATCAACACTATTGCATGCATCAGATATTATTTTAAGTTTGAGATCAATATATCTAGGTGAGAATAATAATAAAAGTGTACGCTTGAACATTTGTGTAATTGACCTGGAAATTAAGTCATCAATATGCATCTCTATCTTAAGAAACTTCGAATAGCGTAAAAATGATCATCCACGTTCGCTTCGATTCTAAGATTTGAGGATGAATAGAGACATAGGAATAAACAACTTTTTTTTATCCAATAATTTCAAAGCAATATGAACATAAAACAACTGCATCCTTTCTTTCAACCGTGTGCGGCCAAGGAACATGAGGCTTCAAACGCGTTTGTGCTCTTCGATAAAAGAAAACAAAACAAGGGTGGCGTGAACATATATAATAGTTTTAGGGGATATGCAAATTATAGAAGCAAGAAAGTTGTTAAGACGTTTTCCAAAGGGTCTGGCTTTCTTACCTCCACAAAATTCCAAAACAATCAACTTCAATGCCGGGGACCTAGACCAAGAATAAGAACATGTAAGACATGTAGCCACCTTTTATTGTGTTTTGTAGTGGAAGGAGAGAACTTGCCTGTCCCACCAACCTAACGACCCACCAAGTTGCAGGTAGAGAACAAATTACACCACACCTAGTCAAATCTTACCCGCTTGTCAATCTTTTATTACAAGGGATGACACAACTTTACGAGTAATCTGAATTGACTTTGTAATTAAGTATACTTAGTTAGAAGATTAGATCAATCACCGATGCCCTCAATGGTATGTTTGTTGTGCAATTGTTTGACAAAGATGATTCCAAAGTTTGGAGACAAGAATAACTTCTAAACGAAGAAAACAGACTCCGTCTCAAGGTTTATGGGTCGAGCTGGCTAGACTCTCTGCCCTTGTACTTGTTTGTACCCTTAGACCATAAGACTTTTTGTTTTGAGAACAAATTACATTTTGAATCTTGATCTGCACAATAATAACTCATTTCTATTTTTCTCAGAAGAAAATTTGATCCTGAGAAAAAACAGGCCCTCTCATTATAGTCCAAAACTTTAGGAACAAGGGTAGTAGATATTTTGGACTTTTGTGGACTGGCTTTTGGATCATGACCAAATTGAAAACTTTTTCCTTGTCAGTAAGGTTCGCGAAACAGGGAGCTATTTAGTAGTTGAATCATGATGGCAAAACCCTATGTATAAAGTATTAAAACTCTTTATGTTTACTCTGAATGTATCGCTGGATAATAAATTAACTGACGGGTGGGCGACTTTAGGAAAACCACAAACACAGAGATTGCCATCAAAATTTGCTTATAATTTTATAAATAATTATCAAGTGTTGTAATTAAGTGTTAAGTTCTTCTCAATGAAAGGAAAGTCTGTAAGTATGCTTGTAATATGTAACAAAATATCATTTCAATGACGAATTATTTTTAACAACATAGACCTAAAGGAGAATAATATTTTGGTGAAGTAATGCACTCTTTACGCATATAAAAATGGGCACAAGATGGCTTGTTCTTCATTGTTATAAGCAATAAGGAGGTCTTTGCAAAATTATGGCGGTTTTGTGCAAATTTCTAGCAGACTTCATTGTGATCAGGTTTGATGAGTCCAGTAGTCATTTCCTTTTTGGTTCATGCACACAAGCCCGAAAAACTCATTGCGTGTCCATGCAACAGTCCATGGACTAAATTCAAAACGAATAATTCAAGATGCTAGGTCAGTGAAGAAGAACAACATAAATGAAACCAGAAGCAGGTTGATTATTTACGTCTCAAGGAAGTCGTTTTGCATGTGTAATTTATTTGGGCATTAAAAGCCACAAGGAAATAATGAATCCGTGTCACTTGTGATTGAAATAAGAAAATAAAAAGAAAATGATAATGAACATGATGGTCATAAGCAGAAACACATATTTATTTCACGATCTAAGAAACAAATCAGAACTATACTGATGGATCTTAGCTCATTTGAGCAGAGCTAGCATTTTATCCACAATATGCTGTCAGAAATAATGAAGCGCTCTGCATTTCTGGAACACTTATCTTGTCTATTTAATAGATGATTTATTACGTCTTTTATTAAACGGGTCTCAAGTGGGTTTTCGGTACAAAAACTTATCAGTGAACTCACGAAAATTTCTAGTTTCAACTGTCTTCTAAACGTGCAAGAATAACAATCATTAAGTGAAAAGACACTAAGTTTCTAAATTTTTAAAATAAATAAAAATAAGAAATTGCAATTTGTTAACTTGCATATAAGAGTGGACGAGAAGTGTAGCGGATCGGAACATTAGGAGCAGAGATGACGAATGGTTCGAGGGGCCTCTTCTGTTACTTGTCATTGAAATTGATGTTACAAATGTTGGGACCATGGACATACATATCACTACCTTACTTATTGGCATCTTTTATAAGCAAAAAGCTTAATCTCATTCGTAACTTTCATTTATAACATATCATTTGCATTATGTTGATAGATCATAAATGTTAGGTTCAAGCCCATTACGGAGGCCTAGCTAAGATCGAATGGGCCCTGTCTCTCTATCCTCCCTCATTATTGCCACGACTTAGATTGTATGGAAAAGAAAAGCAATGTTCACACGTCACAAGATAAACATATTCAGTACAAAACGCTTCCCACTTAATAAAGGACTGAGGAGGGTATTAAACTTGTGATCTTGTCATCACGAAAAAGTAACTTTTATCAGTTACTCTAACACTCTTTCTTATTCCCGTATTATACCGCGGCAAAAATAGCAACAATTTTAAAAACTTCTAAAAATTAGTATAATATAACAGTTTTTAAAATATAACATTTAATAATATTAAGACGTAAAATAAAATAATTTGTTGTCATATATTAAAAAATAAAATTAAAAGCTTAATTAAAAATGTAAACTTTATTAAATTTTGTAACTTTAGTCCAAATAGTAGGACATTAGTCCGTCGCTAATGTGTCATGCTATATCAATCAACATCTTTACCAGAATGACAAGTGGATTTTAATTTCCACATTAGTATATCATAAAATGAATATATAAATTTTAATTTAATTAATTTACCATAATTTCTAATATTTAAAATTAATAAAAATATTAGTGTATAACAAACTTAAGGCCTTTTTGCATTACTTCTCTCACCTTGCATCTGGCAATTTTTCTACGTTTTAATTTCTTCGTCTCTTTTTCTACCAAATGACCTATCTCTTTTTCTACCAAACGATCTATTACAATCTATCTCTTATGTTTTTTATTATTTCTAATTTTAGATATTATTTTTTAAAATTAATTAATAATAATATAATTATTATTCTTAATCATGAAAAATAATTATTTTATTTTGAAATTGATTTTAAATTTAAAACTGTTTTAAATTTCAATTGAAATAAAGATACTCTTAATAGGGATCGACTTATCTTAGTTATGGAATTACTAAAAAATTGGATTACATTAATCCTCCTTATCAAACAAAATAAATCCCTACTTGGAAAATCCTATTCCAATTTAAGACACCCTAAACTTCATGGCCAAACAATCCTTACTCCAACAATAAAAAAACCAATGTTTTTCCTCCAAGTTTCTCAATTAAAATCAAAAACCAAACTACAAATCCATATCTAGTTTTTGACATTGCCATCGATTAGTCTCAGGCATTACCATCATGTGACGTAGCAAATGAAAAAACGCAAAACACAGCCCTAATGTTTATTCTGCATTTTCCTTATTAAAAACTTTTATTCAGTAATCGCAAGAACCAAAAAAATGTTGGTTATGAGTTTCTCAAACCCAGACATGAACAATAAGAGGAAAATGTCAAGACAATCTGGGTACTTCAGATTCTGGTTTTAGGTGTTTTAGAATTATAATATGAACTTTTGAGATTTTTGGGTTTATAATATGAACTCTTCGTATTTTTCAATTCCAAATTATAAAGATCAATCATAGGCAAAAATCTGATACTAATGTTTAAAAACTAGGTCAAGATCTATTCCCGACCGTAGAGAAATAATTATGAAATTTTTACAAATTAATTTTTTAAAAACCAAGATCTCTTTAATTTTATAAAATGATTAACACGTAAACATAATAAACCATGAATCTAAATTCATACTTTATTTCAAAGGTTGATCATAATCTTGTTGTATCTCTTGAATCGTTTCTAAAATTGATTTGTCTTAACCATCATAGCCACATAAATGTTCGGCTTTTAATGGTATCCACAAAATAGATTGAAATAACTCTGTACCTCTTACAAAGAGGATTAAGCAAGAAGTACTAGCACCATTAAAGCTTAAACCTATTTATAATAGGTTTTAGATAGTTTAGTAATTTAATTAAAATTTAATTAGAATTATAAATAATTCTAATTAAATATGAATTATGTCTAAATTAAATTCTATATCTCATATTAATCCTTATTTATTAAATATCTCATATTTAATCATAAAGTTTATCAAACTAATCAAATCCAACTTGATTAAAATACCTTTACTCTCTTAAACTCATTCTATATGTGAGACTCATTAAGTTCCCAAATATGTTGGCAATGATTATAAGTTATAATTATAATTCATAATTAGAATTAGATAAATTAAAATCCTTTTAAATTTATCTTTAGTTCTCCAATTAAATAATTTATAATCATAGATCAAGATTGGTACCTAACAATGCATCATGACCACCTAAATATTTAGGAATATCAAAGTAGTTTTAACTAACCTTTCCGTACATGATTTTTTCGTATAATTCAATTCTTCCATCAACTAATATTTTGATTAGACATAGACCATAGAATTAATATCTACTCTATTTTTAGTCCAATCATATATTAGTTTTCTTCTATTAGCTATCGATTCAAATAATGATATTTGTAAACTATTTACAAAATGTCATTCTACCTTGGCTAAAGATTTCCTGAATCATACTAATCAAGAACAACGGAATATTCTCCCTAATTGCTTAAGGGCGATGAATCATATCTTGATCACATAACTACCTCCATATAGTTCATGCTACATCCAATAACCATCGATTAAATGACCCATGATTAAATAGATTGTAAGTAGTATTAAAACATAGCAATTCTCATACAAGATTACTTTGGTGACCTCAAGTCAAAGGATCACTTATACAATCATCATAATAAGAATTCCATAGACATACAAGTAACGGTCCAAATGGATTTCTCATGCCGGGTCTGTTTAATGAACTTGTTGTCTAACACGCACCTATACATTTGTTTAAATATCTCCATACTTTAACTTATGAGATTGACTACTTCCTTTATAAGAAAAAACAAAACATGTGCTAGTCTTTTTGTGTTCTATTAAAGTCCAGTGTTAATAAAACAATAACAGGACAATTTAAGGATAACTCTTAAATGTAATATAAATCTCATAATTATAAACTTATTATAATTTTATTTGTAATGTACAATTATCCCATGGACTTTATCATATACATCTCAATATGTACATGATAAAGGATGCCTTTAAATTATTTTGTCACTAAATTACAACAAAAGTGAATGACTGTAGAGCATAAACCAACAATACATCGGCTGCGCATCTTTCATCCTCTTTTGGTGGTATTGTCACTTACTTCTCTTTCGCGCTCCTAGAAAATATTAAACACAAAAAACTCAATTTTTTGATATGCACTATTGTTGGAGGACCTCCACAATGTCTAACTTAGTGGAAGTTACGAGGTCCATACCCAAAACTCTTATCAACTGGTATATGGAAAACGAGGTAGGATCTCACCAGTTAGGTCCATATTATCTTCGAATGGTATTAGGCTAGCAAGAGTTGGCACGGTTAATTTGACACATATGGATAAGGTTTTAAAGGTGGATAAGGAGAAGAGATAAAGTTGGGATAACGGTTCAACAATTGGTCAATAGGATTAAAGATTACGGGCTTACTTTGTATAATCTTGGTTTAATTAGAGGGTAGTAGATTGGTGGCATTATTCAAGTAACTTTTTGCATTTGTTACTTCTAGTAAATAAGTTAGCTTTTTTTACTAGATTGCCCTTAAAATGTTTTAGCTTATGTTTTTGGAACTTAGAGTTGTAAAAGTTTAGTAATTCATTGCTTGTTTATTAGTGAAAGTTTTATGCTTACAAAATAGAAATACAAATCTATAGGTTATGGAGCATGGTACTGATGCTAAGTGAAAAACTATTCATGTTCCATTTTGAGTTATGGATATGGTACTGATGCTAAGTGAAAAACTATTCATGTTCCGTTACGAGTTATGGATACTTAAACATAAACCTCAAATTCATGTACCTTTTACATTCTTTCTTAACATTTACGTTATTAAAATATTGAAAAATTAAAAGATCTTTTGTAATTTATCTTTGCTAATTTGGTAGACCTAGAGAAGATACTACAGGAATTTAAACACTAGTAGCTTTGGCTAGTTGAGATTTTTGAAATACTTCCTAACTATGGATTGTTCTTACTCCATAGCTACCTCTTTTTGATGATGTACCATAAGCATTGAAAAAGTGGCATGCTTTGGATGTAAAGGTATCTTTTTTATTATTTTCCTCTTAAATTCACAATTTGTATAAGTAAAATAGCATATGATTTGTTTAATGTTATATGAGACTTAATTATGTTTTACAATGTAGGTACACATATATTCTAATCGCAGTAGGTTTATATAAAGGCTATTATTTAGAAATATTATAAACCATGTAGATCTAAGAAAATATTTTTATGAATTTTTTTGATAGTGGCGTAAGCTCAAGTTATCTTACTGTAGATCTAAATCTAATTCCCCCACATTTTGCTTGTTTTTAAGATTCAAATGTTGAGTCAATTGACCTAATGGTTATAATAAAACAAAATAATTTAAAATCTAATTCCTTTGTAATGCCTTTATGTCTAGTTGCCTTAACGAGTAATTCTCATCTTCTATTTGTAGAAATAAGAAAGAAAAACAAAGTTATATTGAAGGCACTGAGTCAATTGGAGTTTATACAAATAATGTTCAAGAAGCAATAGCTGCAAAAGGAGCAGTTAAGAAACCATCGTATTAGTACTCATTTGAATTTTATTTATGAAATTTTAATGACATGAAGAACAATAGGTCATAAAATTCCTACTGTACATCACCTTGTTATCTTTTTCGTTAGGATAAATTGCAATATTTTTGCTTAATTTCCCATTTTCTAGTACGAACTATATCATTGTGTTGTTTGTTTTAAACTACATTAATTTTCTTGATTAAATGAAATCATAATAAAGTGGTTAGTATTTCATTCTTTAGATATATCAACATATTTATGAGTATAGTTGTTTTTACATCAATTCTAATCTTCTTTCTTTTTTTGTAGGAAGGTGATGATTAAGACTAAAGAAGAACTTTGTGAAGGATTTTAGAGTGCCTATATATATTGGTTTTGTTTTGTATTTTGATTGATGCATTATATTCTATATGGACTAGAGGAATATAGGTGCACATTTTAACTAATAATTTTTGGTTATTATATTTTGGATATGCTAAAGGTTGAATTTCACATATCCATATAAACTATATGATAAAATATATAAATGCAATTTTTTGTACTTTGACATTTAACAATATATATTTTGGGCCTTATATAATTAGTGTATATATCGCTACTTTTAATTTGTCTTAATAAACATTATTGTATAAGTGGTTGTTTCCAACTTAATGATAATAGTTTATTTTTACGTTAACAAATTGTTACTAATGAAAGAATAAATTGCTACTTTTATTATTAGATATTGTTGCTTAATCAAGATATTTTGTTAACTTACATATATAATTTATTTAACAACATGAATTTTGTTGCCTTACTGAAAAGACAATAGTAATTGTACTTCTAGCTATGTTTTTGTTTGTTACCTAATGTATTTTTTGTAAAGACACAAATTTCGTATCATACCAGCCGGTATCGACTAGAATTACCGTACCGGCCAGTATCGAATTTTTCGTCTGGTACCGGCCAATATTTGAAATACTCGCCAAATATTGTCCAGTATCGTAAACTTCTAAATTCTTAAGGACTAAATTGCAAAAAACAGAACCCACCGCAAACTCCACGTCATTTTCACCTTTCTCCTCTCCACCCATTTTCAACGTTCTCCCTCCCTCCAACGTTTACTATCGTTGGACACCTATTGCTACTGTTAGGATTTATTTTAAATAAATCCTATATTTATTTTTGGCATTTTTATTAGATATGATGGGATATACCATATATCTTGAAGATTTGACTTAAATTCGACATTATATGATGGAGATTTTATGTAGGAATTGGGTTCTTGATTTGGAAAATTCCTTTTTAGATATGATATGGATTAGTAGAGTAATCGTTGAAAAAGATCTAGGGGTGTCCACGTTTGACGATGACTCTATCAAAAAACTTAGTAGCATGTGTGTTTGAAGGGACTCTTGGCTGTACACACGGGTGGTGTTGTTGATTGCGGCAGCTGAAATTGTTGTTCTTTTATGTGTGAACAAAATCGTGTGATATATGGCTTGTGAGGGTGCTGCTGTGTTGTTGGTAGTTTTTATCTTCTGATTGTGTTGGTTTTCTTAAGGCTTTTGCAGCAGTATATCCACGTGTTCTTTTATCACCAGCAATCAGTTCAAGCATGATGGGCAGTCGACGTTGTTGCTGGATTAGTTAAGTTATTTGATGGTTACAGTATTAAGAAGGCTAGTGCTGTCACTAGACGTTTTGGGTGAAAAGTTTTAGTTCTGTTCTTATTGCCGTCTTGTGTTATTTGTCTTTGTTCTTGGATAGAAATAGTTTGAAAAAATCCTCTAACGAGGTTAACACGAGTTGGTCGTGAAGATCTTTCACGGGTAGTTAGGCTGTGGGTCGGTTACATAGATTGGGTCTTTCGGGGTAGATCAATCTTGTGTAATTTTTGTGAACTACAGTGAAAGAATTTAATCTGGGTGAGGGCCCCGCAGACGTAGGCAAGGTGTGCCGAACTGCGTTACCAAACATCGGTGTTTTTCATTATTTTGCAGTTTTGATTTTTATTCACTTGTGCGAAGAAAAATTTGGGGATAGTCTGCGAATTGATTAACGATTTAATTATTTCAAAAAACATGACTGTCAAAACCGATTCGGTTCCAGAAAGAAATTGACTGTTGGAATTGAATCCTAGGTTCTACAATGATCATTAAATCCACTCTATGAACTGAAGCAAATTCACTAATGTGTCTACGGGTAATACTATTACCTGCCCATGAATATTCCGAGCCATAATAGTTAACTGAATCATTTTTAAAAGGATGTTAAAGAAGAAACGGGGAAGATAAATCTAGCAAACACACTAATGTGAAACCCTCTCTATATCGTCTTCCATATCTTCTTCATCTTCAACCAATTGGTGGTTTATAGCAATTTCATTATCACCTCCTTTCACTGAATAATCAATATTTGGGCGATAACTCCCACGATGATCCTCTATCTCCTGGGTCTGGTGGTCTGAGTCGCTTGGGGGTTGTCATCACAATCTGGTAGAGTTTCATCTTGCGTCATGTTCTAACTTTTGGTGTGCTTTTTAACTGAGTATTTAAGAAATGC
>JAOTAX010000008.1:11984401-11994748 GCA_025629825.1 Erythroxylum guanchezii
AGGTATACTTATGATACCTGTGTAATGAAAGGACTCCACCAAACGTTAGTTTTCAAAGTATACCCATAACTTTTATCTCATACCCCCCAAACAAGCATGCCCTTAGTATTTATGAATTGTGATTTATAAATGTTATAATAGATTTTGTTACGCGTACGATTAAAAAAAAGTCAAAAAGCCAAATTGGCTAGGAGTCAGGTCAAATGTCGACCAAACTCCGACTTCAAGGCTTTTGTGGCGATACGATATGAGATTGTGAGTTATTATATTTTATTTTGATTGACATTTCAAAATTTATAATAAATATTACTAGTAATATATTTCTATACAACAAAGTGACAGTGATGGAGAAGAGTGTGACCGAATGAAACTATGGTATCATACTCATTATAATGAAAGCAAAGGTCAATAGACAACTGCCGAATGCAAAGAAAAATGGGCAAGTACATAGTTCATTTACAAATATTTCTTAAATGAGATTATGTAATTAATTCTTACTTTTTCAGGAATTAATGTGTCATGAATTGACACATTCAATAGAACAAGGTCATCCGATGATAGTGGATGAAGTGTGTGACAAAGTCTTGAGCACTAGATCAGGTTACGTTGTTGGCATAGGAATTGGGCCTCGACCACAAAGGAAGACTTCGATCAGAAAGAGACTTCGAGACAAATTAGAGGAGTCAAAGAAGGTTAATCAGGGGTTACAGTATCAAGTCGAGGAATTGACTAAAACAGTTGAAGAAATGCAGGATCGATTAACTACCGAAGTTGAACAACGAAAAAAGATCTTAGATCTTTTATGTGCTATACATAATATTCGTTTAGATTAGATATGTACTCATATTGATATATTAAATACTTATGACGCATTGTTTATATTAATTACTGTATTATGACATATTTGGGAATTGCAATTAAATAATAAATTGTCTGCACGTATTAAATTCTTGTTATACATGAATTATTAAATAGCTATTAAATAAAAAAAGTCATCAATAATATTGAATGGTTATTTAATAAATAAGATTTTAAAAAATTGGGTATTTAAAAAACTATTAAATTAGAAAAATAATTAAATTACAATTATTTTTGAAAAATTGAAACAAAATAAAAAGAAAAATAATTATTAAATTAAAATTATTTTCGGAATAATGAAAAAAGATAAAATAATTATTAAAATTAAAAAATTATTAAATTAAAAAATTTTCAGATAAATAAAAAAATAAGAATTGAATAATTATAAAATTAAATTTATTTTCTGGAGAAATAAAAAACTAATTATTAAAATTGAAAACATATTAAATTAAATTTATTTTCAGAAAAATGAAAAAATTAATTATTAAAATTGAATTTTTATTAAATTAAATTTATTTTCCAAAAATAAAAATATAAATTACTTATAATCCGCGATGTTTAAAATTTTCCGAGTTTCCGCGACATTGCTTATAAACGTAGCGTAAACTCTAACAATCTGCGACGTTTTTTAAAAAACATCGCAGATTGTCTAACTTTTTAGTGACATTTTTCAAACGTCGCGGAATGTCAGCGTTTTTTGCGACGTTTTTCATAAAACGTTACGGATGCCTTTTACCTATATCATATTCCGCGATATTTTTTATGACGTTTTTTAAAATATCGCAAATACTCTTCTGCGATCTTTTAGTTAAAACGTCGCAAAAGAGCTTTTTTCCTTGTAATGATATAAGACAACTTTAGAAAAATAGAGAAAAACGTCAAAATAGAAACGCATAGAACAGAGAATGCAGCTCAGTGAGCTGCAAAAGCCAACTGTTTAAGCAAAATACCTATACACTTCGATCGTGGACCTAAAAACACAAATCAAAATAACAGGGACAGCTACAAGAGTTTCTCAACAAACAGATGGCAATGATAAGATGCAGATGGTTGAAGATGAAGCATAACGAGAGAGATGTAAACTGTGTAAAATTACTGGAATGAAAATTAAATTAACAAAGAAGAATATACAAAGGGTATAAATAAACCCCAAAAGACATGCAAACCTTACACGTGTACGGCTAAGATGAAAAACTAACGTATCTAACAACTAACTTAAGAAACTAACGTGGACCTGCTACTGTTTTCAGATCCAAAGGCAAGAGATTCCAGAAGAAATGGATCGAAAAATTCAAAAATGGGAATTATATCTCCAGTATCATTAGACCAACTTGAGCACACTCCGCCATTCTTCTAATAGTATGAATTAAAAGAAAATCGTCTAGACCTCACCAATCACCATACATTTCCGATAATTACAAGAATAAAAAGAAAAAAGAACTTTATAAACAACGGACCATATGATAAGAGAAGAAAAGAAGGTTATCAAATTAATAGTATCAGTAGTCCATTCACAAATTAAGATTGCATTTGTTCTTCTGGCCTTACATCCAAGTCCATAAAAATAAAATATCACTGACAACGTAAGATGACCCTAATATGTCTTTAACCATCAACTTCAGCCTCTGCTGCGCTACGTAGTCATTAAGGTAGTGACATCTTATTGATACTCCCTCCTAGTAGTGCCGCCATTGTCTTCCCGGCACTAATGTCGGGTTATTTTCAAGAAGAAAAATTTGGCATTGCAAAGGTCAACGGTCGGATGCTAGTTGCTCACATCTTTTTCGAAGGATAACTATCTGACTATTATTGAACAAATTTGTCCATTTTTATTAAGTTGAATAACCATTAATTGTATTTTTTGATTTTTTTAATAATTTATCGGTTAAGTTACATAATTTGATCCGGATAAAGATAATAAAATAGCTCAATAAATAATATAAATCACTGAGTCAAAGTTCGGATGGAAAATGAATTTCAATCAATGTAGACCGGACCCATATCAATTTTGTGATGGAAAAGCTCGATATGAATACTATATATAAAGATTAAAGTCCCCTGCAGTAGCTCATATATCAAACGTAAGTATAAGGATTTTCTGACCTATTAAGAAAACTTATATTTTGAGAAAACTGTAGAAAAATCTTATTCACATCCCGGAGAGCAGTTTCCGTGAAGGCAGTGATAGATTCACGTTTGTTTCAACTTCAAAAAACTCGTTTAAAATTACGAAGACTGAAATCAGGTATTTTCACATTTTTTTCATTTCTTATCTTTTCACGTTTGATTTGAGATACGCAACTAAAGTAACGTTAGGTATTATAACAATTCATGCTGACTTTATGAATTAGGTAGATCAATTAATGAGCAATTAATTTCTGATTTAGTTTGCTTGACTCGGAGAATCATAAAATTCAAACTTATTCATATATAAATATGAACGTTCAACGCAGGTACTTGTCTATAGCTAGCTTAGAATTGAATCGTGAATAAAGTAGCCGAAAGCTGAAAATTTAATGACATGGTTTCATTTTTCCGATGCATTGTTTTCCTGCAACTAGACCTCTTTATTTTCCTTGATAGTCCTATCTCTTGAGTATGCTATACAGTGATGAATTATGCCATTGATTGCTCTACAAAGTCAACGCACATATAATAACAGTGAAGTCAATGCCAAAGCAAATATATATTCCTTCTACTTAAAATAAAAGTTATTTTTAGAGAGATTTTAATTATTTAAAATTAGTGTCGTTCGTGACTTTTTATGCATGTTTATGATTTTACTTCTAAAATTATTTTTTAGTTTCTCTTACATCTTGATTACACAGATTACATAAATTATATTTTCAGGGTACTTTAATATATAATTAATAAAGAGTATATCCAACTTTTGGTTAATTTTTTTAATAAGTATGCATTCTTCAAAAACAACTTTTATTTTAAATAAAAGGGAGTATATATTTTTTTTTCTTTTCAATTCAAGTCAGTCTTATCAGAAATGTCTTGGGTCACAGACTCACCAAGTAGAAATGTCTTCGGTAACTCATGGGATATAGGGTTTAGCAAGATAACAGCGTATTATACGTACATGGGGTGTTGTGTTTTCTGTTCATTTTTGGTTTAATTTCCGGTGCAAAGTGCAAACCCACATTGAATGCCACGCGGTCTTGTGAGGCGCAGAAGGATCATTGGCACAGCTGACTTTGGCTTGTCGATTGAGTAAATGCATTTGCTGTCATCTTTTGACTCTTTCTTTTTTGTGGTACCCTTTTGCCTTCTCTTATTTCATCTCACTCCCTCCCCCTCTCTTTGGAGTCATTTTTCTATAAATTTGCTTCAAGCTAAGAAACTGATCCTTAGATGCTTGTGTTCCAACTTTGGAAAAGAAATAATACGAAGATTGTGCGACGGTAGAAGAAAAACTCGAACTTTTTGCTGGGGTTCGAATGAAGCTTGGCGGACTTTAAAGAGAGAAAGAGAGAATAACTAGGCGTGATTATGGGCAGGCCACCTTGCTGTGACAAGATAGGCGTGAAGAAAGGACCGTGGACTCCCGAAGAAGATATCATTTTGGTAACATATATTCAAGAACATGGCCCTGGGAATTGGAGAGCTGTGCCTACAAAAACAGGTAGTTGATCAAATATCATCACTTCAATTAAGCACCTGTTTTTTTTTTAATATATTCTGTTATGGGTTCCAGTGAGTTTATTCATTTCCACGGCTTTTCAGGTTTGCTCAGGTGCAGTAAGAGTTGCAGGCTTCGATGGACAAACTACCTGAAACCTGGGATCAAACGTGGTAATTTCACTGAACAAGAGGAGAAGATGATAGTCCACCTTCAAGCTCTTTTGGGCAACAGGTAAAATCTTATAATTAATCATTATTTCCTGTTTTAGGTTCTCTCTTCTCTTTCTCAAATTTGAAAATTACTATGTGACTGTTTATCTCTGTCGTGAACTTGATGTGATTTGAAATGGTGCCATTTATATTTTTGGGTGACTTGGATGGCTTAATTTCTGAACGTAAAAGTAACGTCATTCATCGATTGTAACGCAGATGGGCTGCCATAGCTTCATATCTTCCTCAGAGAACAGATAATGACATAAAAAACTACTGGAACACCCATCTGAAGAAGAAGCTTAAAAAGCTTCAAACAGGGTTTGAAGATCATGCAAGGGAAGGATTGTCATTAAATACTACTCAACAATCCATCTCAAGAGGACAGTGGGAGAGAACGCTACAAACTGATATTCACATGGCTAGACAAGCTCTATGTGAGGCCTTGTCCCCAGAAAAACCAAACTGGTTAACCGAGTTGAAACCTTCAGTTGGAAATAATTCAAAGCAGACTCCAACATCAACCTATGCATCAAGCACTGAAAACATTGCTAAATTGCTTAAAGGATGGATGAGAAACGGGTTGAAAAAGTCCCAAACAAGCTCAACGACTACTCAGAATTCATTAGCTAACATGCAAGGGGCTGATTCTGCGTCTAGTGAAGGTACTCCAATCAAAGCTGACAACAGTACCATCAATTTATCAGATACATTCAACTCACTTTTCGGTTTCGAGTCTTTTGCTTCTTCGAATTCAGACTTGTCTCAGTCTATGTCGCCTGATGGTAGCCTTTTCCAAGATGAAAGCAAGCCTGATTGCAGTGCTCAACTGCCGCTTTCATTGCTTGAGAAGTGGCTGCTTGATGATGGAATTACTCAAGAAGGACCATTCTAAAGATGTTGCAATAGATGAAAATAATCTTTTCTAGGTGGGAACCTTATTTCTTGTAGGGGTTATATGCTACTTGTTTTTTTCCCTAAAGGGATCCCCAATTTAGGGTAATTTAAACAATCTTCTAATTGTGGTATGTGTTTTTTTTCCTAGCTAGGCCTTCAAATTTATTCATTTTAGGTTGGCCTTACCAGTCAGAGATTCTTACTCCATTAGTGCCACTGCACAAGAAGTGTAAATTTCACATTGATCCTCTCTGGTGTAGAGAATAAAGTTCCAATATTGATTATTACAGGTTTAAAAACCACAATTTGAGTTGCTTTATTTTTACTTTGAAACATTGAAACACAAGATCCATACTTCAGAACTTACAAGTTTAATTTACTAACAAAATCAAGTATATGATCATCATCTTTGTGTTATGCAGTAATAATTTACGAGATATTGACTATAATGACTATGAGAATCACCACTACCTAACTTTATCTTTTACATATTTGGATCAATGGTAACTTGCCTTTTTGCATCAACCGGTTTTTTGATTTAGAAGATCTTGAACTGGCAAACCTGAACCAGCACTTGTGTTGAGCTTTTATGTCCATAAGAATTTTGCTTCCCATTTGCTGTTGCAATTAAGAAGGGAAAGGTTAAAGGAAGGACGAAGCAGCTAAGTAAATAAAGGGCATGCATTAGCATTTATTGCTTGGGCTGTGATTTAAACTTTTAGCTTTCTTGTGAATTTGTGCATGCTAGGTTGCCAGCAACAAGAAACAAAGTCAACAACCCGTGCAGCTTTGCGTATTGCAATTGCTCGGGTAGGCTGTCTCTTTGATTTGAACTAAATAACAATCAATTATATTAATGCTCAACTAAATCAGGAAGCTTGGCATTGCTTTCTAAACGCCTCAACACTACTTAAGGGGTATACCAAATAATTTAAAATGTGTTCATGATAACTTGCAAATAATTCAAAGTAAATAAAAGCTATCCTAAGTTATTAGTCTAAAGCTAATCCCTACTTATAGAATCTTGAAGTTATTTAGGACTGACATGAAGAAAGATGGCTCTAACTCACCGTAAGCTTTTTAAGTGTTCAATTAAGAATTTCCAACTTAGCATTGCAACGTCCCAGTCTTGAAAATGCTTCCTGAGTTTACAGTTCATACCAGAATAGGTCAAGTAGTTTTCTTGAATCGTTCCTTTTTTTTAAATAAGAGGTCATGTATGGGATGAAGGCATGAAGTCCATGAGTAATTAATCCCTTCTCTTTCTCCAATAAATGTTCTTTCCACTCAGTTTAAAGAGAAATTTAAGGGTAGCGATATACTTGCCTTGAATATCTAAAGAATGGCATTTAATGCACATGTGAACAGTGAAGAGCAGTTTCTAATTTACTTGACTTTGGTGTTTTCTTTTCATGTTTTTACAAATACCATAAATAACAGGACACTTGCAGGACTAGTAGGAATTTGATGCTGGACATGCAAGTAATCCATATAATTCATTACTTCCATACTGTAAAGGCGTGGGAAGAGGCATAACTCCTCATGAATTCCATTATCAATGGAACAACAAGAAAAGTTTTTTTTTTTTTTTTAAGTGTCCCTATCTACCTACCCTGTAAATAAACAAAACCATATGATAATAATGGCTTCAAATGTTGGATCTGCGTAGAACTCCGTTCATCTTTCAGAGGACAAAGTCAAGATCTCATCTTTGCAAGAAAACACTACGGCACAGACATCGCTAAGTACAAATACGTGTGGTGAAGTGACTCGTATATTGGGCTCAAGCTGGCTAACTGATTAGTGCAAATCCCAACGGGCATGCATGACTTTTCCTTTCTAATTTTGTTTAGTGGCTAACTTGTTAATTTCTAATGCTCGTCGGACTGAAAGATATAGCCTTATAATTAACGGTAAAAGAATATGACTCAGAACTCTTCGACCGCAAATCAAGTTCAACAGAAACCATGAAAAACTCAATTTCTGGTTAGTATATGCTTCCCCAGATAATCCACAATGCTTCTAACACGCCACTGTTACTGAGCATGTACCCAGTACAGAAAGAAAAACCAGAGCAGCGAGCATTTGATCAGTCTCTTATTGCGTATGCCTAAGTAATTTTAACAGTAAAATAGATTCCAATGCCAGGTGGTACCAATGACTTATCCTTCAATAATTAAGTCTACGCGAGTGTTGATTTGTGTTGAATAGAATAATGAGCTGTCGATCACAACCAAAGCAATAATTCCATAGCATAAGTTGGACTGTCTTTATTGGTGTAGTAAGATATTGTTCTGAAGACAAGATCATGTGCTTCTCATGCCTTCTACCTCAAGAGCCCAATAGCCCACTCACCATCATGTTTGCATTTAATTTGACATGTGGTTCTCTTTCAAGTTATGTGTATTTTGTAGGTTCACAAGCGTACAACAATTTCTTAAGTAAATTCAATAACATACAACAACACAATTGACCTAGCACGAAGACCTATTTATTTATATACTAAACCAGTATGAGTCGAGTTAGGACCAAGACGGCCTTTTTAATTGCAACTAACGCCCTCGTCTATCTATGTGACAAAGGCATTCGAGTGCTTAGTCAGTGTGAATTGCTATGGAGGCATATCACTCGCCAAAAACCCTCATCAAGTAACCAATAAGGAGAGCATTCTTGACTTGCATGCCCCTTTTGTCCAAGGACAAGTATAGGGCAAATTAGTCTTGGAAGATATTAATTACGTTTTGTCAACAGGCAACGCAAAGAAAGCTACCCATCTCTATCTTTGCGGCGTAGTTATAACTCATACATCGATTGCTTTTTGATGTGAGTGATGATCTTCAGCATCAGCTTTGGTGTTGAAAGCTGCTACTCACTGCAATTTGTTTGCTTCCGAGACCCCGTCTCCAAATTCTGGCCAACTTGTAATCATATTTTTCTCATTGTGCATAATGATAGATAATTACCAAAATGTGTTCCCTACAAAACACTGCTTACGGGAAAACTATTCATGATAATGGCCAGGTAATCAATAACCTATTTTGACAAATTGGGGTAACTATATATAATTTCTAAAATGGTTAGACTTGGTTTAACTCATAACACCTTTGTATGTTTAATTTGTAAGATAATGATAATAACAACAATCTTTACTATCTTATTGTTGGTTAATTTCCTACATTCAATCTATTGGTTCTAATTTAGTGAAAATTATTTATAAACATTGTTTATATTACATATATTTAGATGTGAATGATAAATTCCAAGAGATAAATGTATATTATAAATGAAATTATGATTAGATTATAATTATGAAATTCATATTGCATTTATGTATCATTCCTAAATCGTTCATAATCATTATTTTATTAACACATGATATTAATAGGATGTCAAAAGACTAACACATATTATATTTTTCCCTATAAAAGAAATAGTTGATCTCATAGATTAAAGTATGGAGATATTTAAACAAATGCGTGGGTACTAGTTAGAGAATAAGTTTACTGAACTTATCCCATTTGGAGTATTACTTGTATGTTTATGAAAATTCTCATTATGATGATTGTATAAGTGATCATTTGACGTAAGATCTCTAAAGTATTTTGTATAAAAATTTGTTATATTTAGATACTATTTATGACTTATTCTAGTCAATAATAGCTCTGTCTATAGTTATAGAATATAGCATGAACTATACGAAGATAGTTGAGTGATTAATATAGGATTTATTATCCTAAAGTAATTAGAGAGAATATTTTCTTTTTTTATTATTATTGATTTGAGAAATCCTTGACAAAGGTAAAATGCTAATTTAAAAATAGTTTTCATATGTCATTAATTGAATTAATTACTAATAGTATAGAACTAATATGATTGGATTCAAATAGATTAGATATTAATTACATACTTTCTACCTAATTATAACATTATATAATGAAAAGATTGAATTACACAAAAAAATCATGCATATAAAGATTAGTCAAAACTACTTTGACATTCTAAAATATTTGGGTAGTTATAATGTGTTGCTAGACGTTAATCATGATTTATGGATATAAATTATTTAATTTAAAAACTAAAGATAAGTTAAAGAAGTTTAGTTTATCTAATCCTAAATATAATTCAGGGTGATAATTTATATGCATTATTAATATATTTAGGAATCTAATGGGTGTCATACAAAAAAACAAGTTGAAGAGAAAAAAAGTATTTAATCACGTTGGACTTGATTGTAAACTTAGAAACTTTAAATATAAGTTTTTTAATAAATAAGAATCAATATGAGATATATAAAGATGGCAATGGGCTAACGGCCTATGGCGTGGCCCCCAGCCTGACCAGAATCTGATCCTTCTCCATTTCTTTATAGTTTCTTTCATATTGATTATATACGAATCGAATCTCTTTAGAAAGAAGATCTTCTGTTAATTCGGTCGTTGTGATTAGACTTTATGGATTCTAACCACATTCTCTATGGGGCCCTCTTATCTCTTCCTTCTCTGAGCTTAACCACTACCAGGCCAACCCGGCCCTGCTTGATTTATTATTATTTTAAAATTCAAAAACGACATAGTTTTGTAGCTCTAAGTCAAGCCTTGGGTCAGGCAAGACCTAGACAGCCCTAGCCTGGGCACATCCCTTGACCTAGTAGAGCCACGAAATCTTGACCTGTGGCTCGGCCCGTGGTCCGTTGACTTAAGGCCAGGTAATTGCTAGGGATGGCAACGGGGCGGGTATGCCATCCCTCGTACC
>JAOTAX010000008.1:11994848-12009325 GCA_025629825.1 Erythroxylum guanchezii
ATATAATGGCAAAATTGTAATTACTATATAACGGGTAAACGGGTATGGGGGGTGGTATCCCCATACCCGCCCCATACCCGACGGGTATTTTTGTTAACCCCCTATACCCGCCCCACGGATAAAAATTTGTTCCCCATATCCGCCCCCGTTCGGGTAATTTTATCGGGTACCCATCGGGTTCGGGTACAATTGCTATCCCTAGTAATTGCCAACCCTAGAGATATAAAATCTTATTTGGAAATAATTGGTGTTTAATTAAAATTTTTGTAATTTTATTTAAAATTTAATTAAAGTTAGAATTTAATTTCAATTAAATTACTAAAATATTTTAAACCTATTATAAATAGGCTTACGCTTCAAGAGAGCTAGTACTTCTTTTTTAATCCTCTCTACAATAGTTGTAAAGTTCTCTCAACACATTTTATAAATACCATTAGAGGTTGAACATTTGTGTAACTAAAGAAGTTGAGATGGATTGATTTCAAAAATGATTTAAAGGAAATGACAAGAAAATAAATCAAGCTTCGGAATAAGGTATGAATTATAATCATGCGTCGTTTTATTTTATATGTTAATCATGTTCTAGAATTGAAGTGATATTAGCTTTGAGAAAATATATAAAAAAGTTTCATATTTATTCTACTATAAGCAAAATAAGATTTCGCCCCAATTTCTCAACACTTATTTTATCCAATGCTTTTTCTATGTCAAGGCACCTCAATAGAACGAGGATTTGCTCAATGCCTGAATGTAGCACCCTACTCTCACAGGGCATGTACCCGACATCCTAGGTGATATCCAAGTACGTACCCCATAAAGGTGGCATGCTAGAACAGTCATTCAATCAAAATTCATTACAAAACTTTTGTTTATTTAAAACAATGTACATGTATGCGGAAATCATTAATTAAGTCGGGCCCACTTCATTTAAAACATTTAGTGGTATGCTAAAACAGTAAACGGTCGAATCCCGTTGCAAAGTCACTAAATCAATAAACGCATATGCAGAAAATCGATAATCAATTTCCGCCCGATTTATTCATAACAATTTCAATCACAAAAGATACAAACATTATTGAACACATCTGAGTTTCAGTAATCACTTGGGCCTATTATAGAACAAAAACATTGAAATCATAAAGTCATTTCATTACCAAATCAATCACATACACTTAATACAATTCTTACGGAATATAATACAAAAATACAATCACTTGAGACATATGCAGGTGCAAACGAGCATGAGTAACTGATCTCGGCTCCTAACTCATGCTCGTTTGCAGTGGCTAAACTCTAATTGGTCTAATTGGATAACTCCTCTAAACCTGAAAAGACACGTTGCAATTTTTTATGAGTTTTGCGAACTCAATGAGTGAACCATCATTGATGATTTCACCAGATTCATATGCATAAATCACATATTTCGCAATTATTCATGCAAAACAAGTATATTCCAAATACTCCCACTGTCATGACACATCATTTAATTTTTTTGAATCAGAATATATATAAACAAATACAGATGCATATGAGACTCCACATTCGTTATTATTGTTGTGATCGAGTGCCTATCACATATACAAATACTGGCCCATTGAGCTCAATTAGAACAAATCACGGAGCATAACTCTACGTGCAGAATCATATATCACAGAGCAAAGCTCTACGTGCAAAATCATATATCACGGAGTAAAGCTCTACATGCAAGCGCTTAATACTGACTACTCCAGTTATAATGCCTTTATCTGAGCATGCATTTTATGAAATGTAACAATTCAAAATTTACCATATATCACAATCATTTAAAAAGCACAGTCAGAATTTCATAATCATCGGACCTAAGTCCGGAATTCAACTTTCGTTGAGAATTCGCATAGCATAATATAATCAGAATTTTATAATCTTCGGACCTAAGTATGGCATTCAACTTTCGTTAAGAATCCACATTTCATACAGAATTATCAAACAAATCAGAACATTTACAATACAGTCCCAAATATTTACTCCTCGGACTTTAAGTTTGGAATTTAGAAACAAATCGCAACAGTTCAATAATTGGAAGCTTAACAAACCAAATTAAATTAATCCTAGGAAATTCATTTAGGATGACTCACAGTACGCTCCAATATGCTATTGCCTAGATGGACTGGCAATGTCTACTTGGCGTCTAATGTGCTCCTCTATAATATACATAAACACATTTACAAATATCACATTTTGCACAATTGTATACGTATTCCTTTATGCACATCTACTTATATAAAATATGCACAATGCATGTTCAATGACAATTCCGGGGTATCTTATTGTGATCCTTATCATCAAATCATTCAGATATCAAAGCCCTCATTAATATCATTTGTACTTATAATTTGGACCAAAATAAAACAATATGAAATCAATTTCATAACTCAATTGACCACTTCAGATTTTTCTAATAACATGCTTTCGGGTTAGCATTGCATAATTAATCTAATAAGGTAAATGACAAAATTAGGCAACATTTCCTTCTAGAAAGTTGTACTCTAATTTCTTAAGTTTCTAATGATACCAAGCTCATCCAATTTAGTTTAGTATACTGAAAGTTATACTTAATTTGCTCTGTACTATTCTATGAACTATAACTATACTATGGATTGAACTTCAATTCAGATTCTGTAATTCTTAGAGAAAAAATTAACATTTAATCTCTTCATACAATTTGTATCCTTATGTCTCTAGTTTAATCACAACTAATAATCATCTCATTTTGAGGTCCACAGATCAAGATATCTTCCAATTACCGGAGTATGTTTAGTAAAAATCACCCCAGTTATCATACTTCAGCATAGTCACATTTTACCTTAAATTCATCAATCAATAAATTTCAGAAAGCTATGATTTTTGGTGGAGATGTAGATAAATATCTTATGAAGCTATTGGTTCAAGAACCAAGTCATTTGGACATCAGATGAAGAAGTTATGGCCAAAAGAAGCAAAGGTGTTCAGGGTGAGTTGCTTCGGGTAAAGTCACCGTCATGCTTATGCACGAGGGTGATTTCCAATTTTCCATGCAAAGTCACCATCGTGCTTATGCATGAGGGTGACTTCCCTTCTGGGAAATTTTTGCATAATTCTTCTCCGTCTCTTTCCTTATCTCACGGTTCCTACACCATTTCCAACTTATCTTCTTTGCATTTTCACTCCCATTGCAACTTATCTAACTCTAAAACAACTTAAAACTCAAGGATCAAAATAAAATTTCAAAACTGAAACTTCACATAAGCTTTCTCTCACTACTGTGTTCACCCTTTCTCTCTCTACTGTGATTTTCCATATTTCCATTTTTTTTCATTTAATCCCAACAACTTATCATTTCTAAATCACAACTTCACCACATCTTCATTTAATTTCATTAAACTAATTTCAAACCATGTGAAACCATCTCTAAAAATACTTCACAATTACATGCATGAATAGTGAAATCACCACAGTCGGATTTTTGTAAACCAAAACATCAACTTTCCAACACTTTTGCATATCTATTTCAATATAAGAACATAGTCTATTTCGTACTTTTTTGAACAATCCTAATTCACAAATCTGTCATTTGTTAGTCACCGAAACCGCACTTTTCAAACACTCATGAATAATTTGATATGCAGAATCATTAACAGTAAAACATCATCAAATTCACTTACTTGATCCAGCAATTAATTCCAGTAACAAGAGGGAATCAAGTGTACAGAAAGCATAACAATTTCCTATTTGGTGTTGAGTGTACTTTTATGTTTTAAGGTAGGAACATTTCATTGTAACTATTGAAAGTACGTGTATGCTTTACATGTCTTTCACACTTCGCTGTGAAGAACAATAGTTACAGTGAAATGTTCCTACCTCAAAACATAAAACTACGTGTATGCTTTGCATGTCATTCACACGTCACTGCTCGCGTGTGCCATTTATCACTAACTTATTCAGTCTACGTGTCACCATACAACGTAGCCATTTGTCACTTATACATGTTGCCATGTGTCACTATATAATTAGCCCATAAATCAATATTTTTCTAAAATTCACCAAAAATTTCAAAATACTTGAAATAATACCAAAATTGCCAAATCACAATTTAATCGCGTTAATAAGTCAATTATACCTGGAAATTGTCATGAATGAATGTACAATCATATTAATGTGCAAAAATGTGCATGTCATATTGAACTTATGCATTACGTGCATTTTCCTAAATTCCCATACTTTCTCATAAATTACTATTCTAGCCTTAACATGGTTAACAGGATGTTACACTGAAGGCCCAATAATCTCTCTTTTTTATGCACTAAATCCTTCAAAGTTAAGTATTTTTTTAAATGGAGATTTGCTCAATACTTTGAGGGGTGATAATCCTTACATGAGCGATAATCCCTCTTTCATGTAAGTTAATGCATATGATTTTGTAAGTGTTTGAAAAGAGGTTGTATCTAAAGAGTGAGGAATGATAATTAGGTTAAAATTTGAAAGTTGAATAATGTTCCAAGTCCTAAAATTATTTTCTTATACTAAGTATTGAATTCAGATGATATTGTTCCTAAACTTCTTTAGGTCTCGTTTAGTAACCATTAATGAAAGAATCATAATAAAAAGTGGGAATGAGAATAGAAATCCACAATTGGAATAAAAATAAAATTACTAATTATGCATGTTTGGTATAAGATTAAACAAAGTTAATAGTTATGCTAGTATTTGGTATCAAATATTCATAATGATGCTAAGAATTTTTTTACTCATATTTAGTTATTATATGATTTATTTTGTGAATAATTAATTAATATTTTTTATTTTATTAAACATTTAACAAATTTTCAATTATTTATAAATTTATTAATTTTTAAATAATTATAAATGATTTTGTGATAAAATAAAAGTAAAAATAATTCTTAAACAAATTAATATAAAATAACGTAATATATTATTTTGATAATAATATTATGATAAGAATCAATATGCTAACAATATCGTAATAATATTTTGTTAATAACTTGTTAATATTCTAGTCATATCTCATATCCCATATCTCCTATATCATATTTTTTAAATTTGATTCCAACTTATACCTACACCCTCTTTAGGAATAAAAATCCAAGATTATTTAGAATTCTTTCTAGTTTTATCATTCTCTATTTTATTCATTTCCAATGACCAAACAAATAAAAGTTACGAAATAAATTTTACATTTTTTATCCTACCTCTTTATTATTAGTGAGCAAACACGATCTTAATGTTTCAACTAATAGGTGGAATGCTTAATCGTTGACAAAATTTTTCTATCTTTTAAGATAAAAAAGAATCTTAAAATTATTTATTGAAAAATACTTTTGTTTAAGATAAATTTGCCTACCTATCACCCAATCTTAGAGGATTCCATTCATAATAAGGCTTCATATAGTAGCGATCGCTACTTCTTTCCTCTTGATTTCTAGAAATGTATTTGGAACATTACCATATTTGCTAATATTCGAGTTTTTATATAAAGAGGTTTGAAATATGTCCTTCGTACAAGAAGTTAGCTAATTAAAAGGGGCATTTTCTTATTAGATAAAAAGTTGTCTTCATGATTTTTGGATGAATCGTTGGTTCATCTTCTTAAAGATTGCCCATTAATTAGTGGTATTTAGTTTAGCTCTTCGTTGGAGCTAAGATCGTTTGATTTTTCAATCAATACATTATGTGATTAGGCTATATTTTAGTTCAATTCTTTTGGGGATAAGGACATTCAGTTATTCTCTTTTACAACATGGCAACTAAGGAGTTTCAAAAATAATATGATCTTCGATAATAAACATTTTCTATAGTTTTCCTTGAAATTTAATTAATTTCATTACCACTAACATAGCTTCATAAGCGTTCAATCTCTAATAATATCCATATGAACAAATCGAGAAAACTTTACAGATGGTGTAGAGATGGGTAACCAAAAAGTATTAGCTCTTTTAAAGTCTACGTCTATTTATAATTATTTTGGACTTTTTGGTAGCTTGGTTGAATTATAATTCTAATTTCAATTATTCTTTGATTAGCATTATATTTAATTGTAATTAAATATTAATTGAGTCCAAATAAGATTCAATATCTTATGATAGTTTTTATTTACTAAATTTCTCATATTTAACCTTTAAAATTTTTCAAACTTTACAACCATGTCTAACTCTAACTTGATTAAATTATCTTTTGCTCTCTTTAATTGTTCTATGTGTGTGATCCATTAAGTTTCTAAATATGTTGACAATAGATATAAATCATAACTCATTTAATTTATTTTTAATTATATAATTAAATAATTTATATATATAGATGAAAATTGATATCTAGTAAAGTATCATAATCACCCAAATATTAACAATATTAAAGTAATTTTGACTAACCTTTTCATGTATATCTTTTTTGTGTAGTTCAATAATTTTATCATATAACGTTCTGATTAGATATAAAGGCCCTGTTTGACAATCAGTTGATTATATTAGATGTTAGCTGATAGCTAATTATATCAACTAATTTAACCAGCGAATTGCATTAACTATTTGTTAGAGATGTTTGGTAAAATTAGTTATTTATTATTAGTTTTTTATGTGTAAAATGACATATGAGGACATGACTTTAAAAAAATTATAAGGGTATGAATATTATATATCTTAGTATCTCGTTTCTACAAAAATTAAGTTTATAACTCTAATAAAAAACATAGAATATATAGTAGTAATAATAATAGTAATAGTAATAGTAGTAGTAGTAGTAGTAGTAGTAGTAGTAGTAATAATAATAATAATATGATGATGATGATGATGATGATGATGATGATACATCCAAACATAAAATATAACAATCCAAACGAAGTTTAACAATACAATTCAAATAGAGCAAAAGAAATGAACACTGTCATTTAAAGCAAAGGTTTATAACAATTTAATAACAACGTCTACCTACCATTAAACTAGAAGCAATATTATCATGAATAATTGTCATCTCCCGAGTTCTCTATACTTCAATGTTTTCTTGTGTATAGTTAACTTCAACATCTTGAAATACATTTAAAGGTATAAGTTTAGGATCTTGATCGATGATGATAAAAGCCAGGTCGCTAATTTTACTTCTTCTAATAAAGTTATGCAACGCAAAAGCTACACAAATTATTCTATTTTGATCCATAATGAATACTTAGGCATTTTCTCCAATATCTTTCATCGAGCCTTAAGAACACCGAAAGCCCTCTCAGTACAACTTCTCAATGATGAATGAGCTCGATTAAAAACTTCTTAAAATCCTATTGGATTTGCACCACGAAACTCCGATTGATGATACCTTGTCTTTGGGTAAGGTGTCAAATATCCTTCCTTTTCTTAGATAGCCTTTTTCAATCAAGTAATATTTTCCTGAGTTTTCATAGAAGCAATATAATTAGTATAAATGATATCATAAAAAGTCTAAATCATGAATAGAAAATCCTACAAATCTTAAAGTTACCTATTGGTGGTTTTGAAAATTAAGTCTCGGATTACCGATTGTATTAAGGAAAATACGAGAATTGTCTGTTGATTCCTCCTAACCCGTTAAAATATCTGTAAATAATAAGTTAAAGTCACATGTTGCCAATACATTTATTGTTGTTATTCCTTTTCGTCCTTTAAATCTCATTTGGTCCTCCTTTGCAATAACTACCACTATATATGTACCATCAATAGCTCCAATGCAATCCTAATATAAAACAATAATCATAAGATGATAAAACAACATTTTTCAATGGAAACTATAATGAAGGGGGAGGAAGGACATATTCAGTTACCTTAAAATGTGACATATATCTAGCATCATTGGCAATTTGTGGTGGAATGTCCTTGAATTCGAGATCTTTTGGTACGAGTATATCCTTTGAAAATCCATCCTTAGCAGTCAAAGCTTCTTTAAAAACTCTACTTACAGTTTCACCAGAATGTTGAAAGCACTCTTGGGTATCTCTATTAGAGGAATCTTTACTTAGGACATATACGAATAAACTCTCTCCAAAATAGACATCATATCTGAAAGTCTCAAACCATAATTATTTTCCAAAACCATACATAATTGACGAAATATATTTTGATTCATCCTAAATGTATTAAAACGCCATTTTTTTTATGACCATTCAATAATTCATTCATCCATAGTTCTCCCGTTTGATAAGAAGTCATGCATGGTTCCTTGTATATGTAGTTAAAAAAATACACACTCGTGTAACCTGCCACATAAGCCACAGAATCCCAAAACTCATTCCCATTGTCCAAAAATTATTTCATTTGTAGAAGTTGCATAATTTGCATAACATTATCATCTATATCTACAGATCAATAAGTAAAATTATATTGTAAATAAAAAAGACACTTATATGTCTAAATATAAAGAAATAAATAATACAGCACGTAATTATAGATTACCAACAAGATAACATAATATAATAAAACAAACTAACCAAGTTCAAAATGTCTTAAAACACACAATGTCAACATAAGTGCACAAATAATAAAAACAATAAACTAAACATAGTAATGGATAGATAGAAACTATGTTTAATGTTTGTTATGTTTGTCATACTCATATCTACACTTTTTGTATTCAACTCTCTTTATATCATCTGGTAAACTAAAAAAAAAAAAATGCCTTCTTTACAGATCTTCAATCAACATGCAAGCAAAGTAAAATTCAGGAGTACCAGTCTTTAAACTAGGTAAAGTACATAGTTTTCCCAAAGCATTCGTAATATCATGACGTGACACACTAGGACCATTACTCTGTGATGCACCAATATTCATCGTGTCCAAAATTTTCGTAATGAATCTATTCATCTCCATTGATGCACTCTATCTCTCTTAAATCAATTGCATTATATCGTCAAGCTTCTCATGCATTGTTGTAGATCTTCCTATCCTTTTAACAGAATCAATTCTTGCACTCTTGTTACTTTGTGAACTATCACTCTCTAAAATCCTTTGCATCTTCTTCTCTCACTTCCTTCATCGTGTGTAACTTGAGGGGCTGGGGTAGGTTTTCTCCACACTTCTTCCCAATTGTTTAGACCACCAGTCTCATCTATGTTCTCATGATCTTGATAGCCTGACAATTTATGATGAGCAATACGACTAGCAGGTGGAGAAGGAACATATACTTTCTCAACTTCTTGTTATCCTTGTGGAGGGTCAACCACAGGATAAAATGTAGTCTCTCCTTAGGCCAAACATCTGAAATGTTGATCCAACTTACATTTAAACTCAAGTTCAAGCCCTTCCTCTTTAAATGTTTTAAAATTGATGTTCTTGTACAAAAAAATTTAATAACTTATTTTTAACTAACTATTTAACATTAGAGTAAAGGAAAATAACTTACATTGGGGAAAAAGGGATAACCTTAATCTTCAAAGTCCATCACTCCTCACTAACAGCAATTATTCCTTTGCCATAATCTCATCATAATCTCGTTTCTTTCCCTTTCAACTATTTCCAAAGACTCCCTCTAGTTCTCATCCAATCAAACTTATTTTTAAGCTTAGTTTTATCCCATGGTAAGTTGGTTGCTTTGTGAAACTCTTCCTCCACCTTCTTCTATGGTAACCTTTGGCAAATAACTCTACTGCGTTTTCCCTTACTCCTTTCAATATATTGGTTACATATGCCACAAAAAATAAGAAGAGTTTCTTTTGGCCAACGAATCCTGCCTATATCATTTCCCCCTTGACTTCCTCCTTTGTTTCCTTTTTAGGATGATGTCATCTAATCATATAAGATGAAAAAGATTATATGTTAGTTAATCAATTTGCAATTGGTTTTACTACTTAATTAGTTTTACTAACTTGAATTAGACTATTCTAACAAAATAAATATATAAATACTTTTTATCAAAGTAATATTTTTATTAATTACTTAATTTAAAATTATTTGATCTCTTAATTTAAAATGAGTAATAGACTTAACTTGTGAATATTATTAAAAAATTATATAAAATTTTATTGTAATATATTTTATTATATTATAAAAACGTTTTTCTATTAAATTAGTATTTGTTTATATATAATAATTTAAGAAAATACTACTACATTTTGGTAACAAAAGAACTATTAAATAATTAAATAATATTAGAAAAAGATAAATATTAAATTGTAAATATTAAATAATCAAGTTTTAAAGCTTGATAACAAAACCTCCTTAACAAGATTTGGAGAAGAATAAAAATCTAAAGAAAACCTTCTTAAACATGAAAATAAAACAGAGAGAAAAGAGAGAGTTAGGGCTAAAATAAAATGGTTGCAAGTTAGGCTTCGATTGAATTATAGGAGAGAGTTCTAAATTAACATGGCCATTATAAAAAATAATGATACTTTTCTGTTCACTAAATTTGACAAGTTTAAGATAGCATTTTAGAAATGTAAGTGTGCGTTAAAATTAAAAAATATTAGTACGAACATTTGCTTTTAGAATTGCATATTTATTGTGAATAAAAAATTTATTAAATATTTTCTATTAAATTACTGTTTGTTTATATATAATAATTTAAGAAAATACTACTACATTTTGGTAACAAATGAACAATTAAATAATTAAATAATATTAGAAAAAGATAAATATAAATTTGTAAATATTAAATAATCAAGTTTAATGCAAGATTACAAAACCACCTTAACAAGATTTGGAGAAGAATAAACTATTTGCAAAATGAATCTTAATTTTGTAAAATTCCATCAATAAGGTATGTCAACCAAAAACTAAGGATAACCGATATACGTGATCACTTGGCTCATTCCCTAAAGTTTGGGAGCATATATCATAAGTTTCTTTATGAACAAACCACTGAGATTTGATATATACGATCCTTATTTGAGATTTCTATTCATCATACATATTATGTAAAGATAAACCTTTTAAGAACAAGTAGTACAAATATATAACTTTGTTTCATATCTTTCTTGAAGACTAAATTTAGTAAAGTGATTATTTAATAATTTAAGAAAATCCTACTTCATTTTTTTAACAAAAAAAACTATTTAATAATTAACTAATATTATAAAATGATAAATATAAACAAACATAAATTTTTATAGCATTTCAAAAACATAAATTTATAACATTTTTGTAATAAAGGTATAAAAACGTAATAATGATACAACATTTCTATAGCATTTCAGAAACATAAATTTATAGATAAGGGTTATGATTACAGATATTATAAAACTATTAAAACTCAACACATAAGTACGTTTTTCTTCTTTGCTTTTTGTTTCTTCTTTTGATCTCCTATGGCCACTATCAAAATCATAATTCTCTGGCTCAATATGTTCATTGTCATTCATTCTATTTATACAACATAACAAACAATATAAGTCACACAACCTAATGAAAACTCCTGGCAAGGAACAACTAACAATGATGAATGAGAACAACTAATAATGGTGACTAACAACTGTTTAGGGAAGAACAATCTTTACAATATGCAAAGACTCTACATGATTAGTGGAACAAAAACAGGCCACAAAACGTAGCATGTTATGTCGCACTTGAGAGAATAATAAGACATAATTCCTGAAAAAGTAATAACACTAAATAAAAGTAGTTTGTACCTTATATATGGGAGACAGTGAAGTATTTTGCCCAGCTTGATGATTCCGAAGAATCTGATGACTGAAAAAAAAAGAAGAAAGTTGTAAGGACTAACAACTAACAATTGTGATAAGCTTTTCCATTTTAAAGGTAAAAAACGAGCCCGTGGGGCAGTAGTAAGTAATAAATGGAGTTAAATACAATAAATACAAAAAGTAGCTACAGCTCCCATGAAATTAATGCAACTTTGTACAACATACTTCGTTGACATAGTAAAGATTGCAACAAATCCATATTTATCTCAACTACTATTAGACTTCATTTAATGAAACTAAATCTATCTCAGATATAGTTTGTTGAAACAGTAAAGAATGCAGCAAATTCATATTTATCTCAACTACTATCAAATTTCATTTAATGAAACTAATCTATCTCAGATATACTTTCATTAAATCTCAAATTTAGTTTCAAACTGGTCTGAAAAAGGAATTGTCGGCACTGATGTTCTGTTAAATCAACAGATATTTACAACTAGGTAGTTTGCAGGATAAACTAGATAATTATAATGGACAGATAGTTACAACTAGATAACTTGTGAATATTATTCAAAAATGTTCCATTAAATCAACAAATAGTTCCAAGGAAAGATTGTAGGATAAGTTGCCTGTTAGGTTAAGGTGAGTGAACAAGCCTTTCTACTCCAACTTTACCTAAACCTAACTTGCAAAATCATCAAAATAACCACTAGAAATGAATCATTTGAGTAGTTGAGTAGACGGTAGTAAAAACACACTTGAACGAGCATGATACTACTTTCCAATACATGAGAAAACCATTGATCAAGATACTTAACCACTGTAAATAGGAAACACATGTCCTTTAGTTTTAGTTCACGATAATTAATTCTGAGAGTTACTTCTTAATAAAAACATTGATGAATCAATGATAAAAATGTCAATTGCAACTTAATTATGATAAACTATACCCTGCTCAACATGTAATAAGACAGTTGTTATACACATGTCAAAACAAAAGTCTATAATTTGTTTATTAGTAACTAACAAACTGCTAACATTTGTTAACCAGTGATCACAATATAATAATCCATAAATACCTTGGGACTGAGATCGGCTGAAGTCACCTTGAACTGTCCTCTACGCATTATAGCTCCTTCTGATGTATCATCTGCTGCATAAATTGATTAAGAAAAAGTAGAATTGGAATCAGCATAAACGCAGCATAAAAGAAACAGGTAAGGTGGTACAAGAATAATATACCAGATGAAATGTTGATGGTCTCCCTTTTTTGTCAATACAACAATGGACCACTGTAATTTCTATCTGACTGACCCTTTTTCTGAAGATAATCCCTAAAGATGTAGGAAGCTACGATGAGCAATTGATTACAAAAACGACTAGCTTTCAACAACAGATGATGAGAAAGAATGCAAATGAACCTATCGCTTGTGTATCTTCAATCTCAACCAGATTCAAATGTAATAAACATGTAGGTTTGATTCATCTGTAAATGGCATTTGTTTGACCTGTTCTAACTTTCAATAAACTAAAATAATTTCACTTTGATCAAACATGCAAAAATATATCAAACTGTGCATCATTAAAAATTCCCAATATTTCTGACAGAGTTATTTGTGGAGATAGGTTTACAATTTAGTTTCGTCCTTACCTAACTCGAACACAACAAATCAAGTTTGGTTTAATTAATTTTTGTTTAACAATTCTTCTTGGTTCATAAATTATTACAAATTAATCAGTCTTAGATCAAAGTCAATGAAATAAGTTAAATTTAATCAGACTAAAACTATGGTTCGGGGTCAACTATTCTTACCCATTGCAAATCCTATGTGGAATAGAGTTGCAAATTGAACTTGGCCAAAATTAAGTAGGAAAGGACGAGTTTTCTTATTAGTGTTTAGGCATTATATATCATCAAGAAGCAAACACTACATAAATCTAAACAAAGTCAAGTACATCATATGTCACGTTTTAGCATATTGATTTTCAGGTTATTACCATCCTAATATGTTATGATGCTTGTACGTAAATCAAATCCAAACTCTGATTTGGTTATTGCTTCGATGTTCTATCAAACCCCCCATCATCTACTCACATCTATATATCGCACATTAAGCAAAAAATTTGTAAATTCCAAAAGGGTTTAAGAAAAAAGTTCAGTAGTAAAAACCAAGACATATTCAGTTCAACAAATTTGAACTAAAAATTAAGAGCTTTTCAAATTGGAGTGAAGGATTATTCTCAAGTCTAGATCAAAATCACTGTTCGTTGGGATTAAAGCTTGTGACACACAATTGTTAGAAATTTCTGAGAAACAAGTACTTACCTCTCACAGGAATGATCAAAACTACTAAGCTTTATCAACTATGTTCAATAACATTATCTCACAACTATTATTTGAAGGAATCTTTGCTTCTTCTAGGTAGCTCTCAACAACAGGTTTAAGGTTTTGACTGTAAGCAGGAAAAACAATATTGGCTTTACTGTTAGTGAAGGATATGATGTAGAAGTAAGTAGTAATAATTAGAAGTGATTGTTAATTTGAAATGGTTGTTTAATTGAAATTAGTAAATACATTTGTACGGAATAAGTTAAAAGTATTTCTATGTGCCCCTCATAATAAGAACTAAAAACCATGCCTAATAGTTGTGAGTTAAACAAATCATTTCAGGCCACAAAATGGTTACTGATTAGAGGTTATGAGAACTCTGAGACTATGCAATGCTCTTTTGCATGTTAATGAACCTTGCCAAAAAGACTTCAAGTCACCTATGTTGGACCCCGATCCTTAAGTGGCAATTTAGAGATATGAAATGAAATTCAATGAGTGTTTTGTATATGTATTATG
>JAOTAX010000008.1:12009425-12028464 GCA_025629825.1 Erythroxylum guanchezii
TCTGCATGTTGGAATTATTAATTGAAACATGTATCAGGGAACATTCACTCAAATAAAGAGTTTATAGTGTTATCATCACTTCTAGATGTTTTAAGGAGATTTGGTGACTAAACTGGCGCCAGTAGTTTGATGGTCTAGCTACCCATCAAGTCTTAACACCAAGATGAGATCTTGTGTGTTAATCACCATATAAAGGAGTCGGTAATACTCCTGATTTTGTTTATGTTTTATTATCCTTTTACCATATCATGTATGGATTGGCATGTTGATTTGGATTTGTTGCTTCTGCTGCAAGTAATGATTTTTTAAAAGTTTTGAAATCTACCGTTTTTCCAAACAAAGCATGATTTCTTTTTCCGATCCAACAGTTATAACAAAAATACCAAGGGATGTTCAAAAATAAACAAACGTTGAAAGTCGCGATCATGCAGAGATCCAACTGAACTTGCGAGTGATTTGCAACCTTCAACAACGAAGTCGAGATCGTGCTGAAGCACGATCGTGCTTCCTTCCCTTCTTCACCGAATAGCTTCTTATACTTCTCCTACTTTCTTTCATTTTTTCCAGCTTAATCACTTCTAAACCATCTATTATACATTTCTATATCCAATACAAACTCTAAACAAATCAAATTCAAGTTTACCATTCAAACACCAAAAGTACGAAACCTCCTCTCTCTACTATAATTTTCCAGATTTTTATTCTCACTTCAAACTTCCTCAATTAACACTTAAGACACTTAAACCCATTCTTCTAGCTTCATTTTAGCTCAACAACACACAACAATTCAAAAATCCAAGATTCACTCTTAAATATCAAAATCCAATTCTCATACATGCAAATTCCAGTTTCTGCATTTTGTTTCTCTTTCTACATTGATCTGATGCATTTTCCAGTTTTCCACCCATTCATTTACTCATAATTTATCATTTAATCAACTCAACATCACGACCTCACCAAAACTTCATTTCATATCATTAAACTCATTTAAATTCATGTCTATAACCACTACAAAAATTCATGCATGAACAGTAAAAATCACCATATTCGGATTTCTCTAAACCAAAACAGAGTATATATATTCCTACATCAACTTTCATAAACTTTTGCATATCCAAAACAAAACCTATTTCATATTCCTATTTCACAAATCATTCATATGATTCATTATCACCGAAACTACACTTCTCTAACTGCTCATGATAATTTCATATACAAACTCAACAACAATAAAACATCATCAAAGTCACTTACTTGATTCAATAATAGTTTCAGCGATGACAGTGAATCTGTTACACACAAATAGAAGAACAATTCGATATTCGGTGTTGAGTGTTTTAGTGAAGAACAAAAGCTACAGTAACCTTTCCTTATTCAAAACAAGACTACGCGTATTCCTTGCATGTCTTACGTGTGTCACTGTTCCATACTGCCACATCTCACAATTTAATTGGTCATTTTTCTACATTTTTCCTAGTCTAAAATACTCCAAATTTTCATAAATTTCCTAAAATTAACCAAAAATTTTGAAATAATCATAATAAGCTCCAAATAAATTATCACCACAAATAATTCACAATTCACATTTTAATCGCATTAATAACTCAACTATACCCAGAAAATGTCAAGGAATGCATGTATGATAATATTCATGTGCAATAATCAAAATTCTCATGTATGTGAAAAAATGTGCAAAGCATGATATGCATTTTCTAATTTCTCATTAATTTATCGTAATATACTATTCTAGCATTAATGTGGGTAACGAGATGTTACAGGTAGTCTACAGACAACATTGGGTACAAATTTGAACTTCAATATTGCATTTCATCCACAGACAAATCGACAGAGTGAGAGAACGATTAAAGTTGTTAAGGATATGCTAAGGGCTTGTGTATTGGAGTTTCAAGGAGCATGGGATCAGTATGCGGCTCTGATTGAATTTACTTATAACAATCAGTATCACAATAGCATTGATATGGCACTGTGTGAGGCACTACATGATAGGAAGTGTCGATCACCTTTATTTTGGGATGACGAGGGGCCAAGAATCGTTAAAGGTCCAGAATTGATTCAAGATACTGTGCAAAAAATGAAATTGATCAGAAGTAGAATTAAAGAGACACAAGATAGATAGAAGAGTTATACGGATCTGCACAAGACGGACATGGAATATCAAGTTGGAGATAAAGTATTTATGAGAGTATCGCCTTGGCGAAGAGTGCTGAGGTTCTGTAAAAAGGCAAGTTAATCCTAGATACATTGGTCCTTATGAAATCAGTGAGAGAGTTGGACCATTGGCTTATAAGCTAGCCTTATCGGATGATATGTCTTAGATTAACAATGTGTTCCAAGTGAGTATGCTTAGGAAATATCGATCTGATCCTACTTGTTGGCCCCTAAAAATTTTCCTTACTATAAGCATGACTAGATTTATTTTGGGGTTTTGCTAGGTTGGCCATGTTGGAATTATTTAGCTTGGTAATGTGGGTAAGATAATATGACATGGGCTAAGGGCTTTGAACAATTAAAGTAGTGGGAGAGTGTAAGGCCAATTTTAGCAAGTCATGTAAGTTTAAAAACCATAAGGCATTAAAGTAAAGGCAAAAAGGGGACTTTATGAAATCATTAATGGTGTAAAATAGAAGAAAATGGGGTGTCTTGCATTTGGAAGAGAGAGAAAACAAAATTGAAAAAAGAAGGGAGAGAGACAAAGTTTCATGAGTTTAGAGAAAGAAAGAAGAGCAAGCTAGGTCTAGATTTTTGTTAGCCTTCAAGAGGGATTTTGAGAGTGATCAAGAAGGGGAAAAGGTAGCGGAAGATAAAAACTTTTTTTTGAACCAAGCATTTCCTCATTTGGTGAAGATTTTAGGTAAGTTGTTTTTCTTAAATCCTTTGAAGTTTTGAAAGATTTTTGGTTCAAAGAGCTTAGTGAATGTATGGGTAAAAGTATTCTAGGATCGGTTTCATGCTTTTGGTCCTTTAGGTTTTCCATCTTGATTTCCATTGATTTTTGGGATTTTTGTCAATGTTGAAGAAAATCAAGAAGGACAAGAGGAGCAAGAGGAAAGCCATTTTTGAACAAGCCATAGTCAAGGACTTCAAGTTGGAAAATAGTGATGTATACATGTTATGTATTAATGTGAGTTTTTAAAAAGAAAATGTTTATCCCAATGATTTCTGCTTGTTATCGATTATAGAAGTGTTACCTACGGGCTTTAAGCTCACCCCCTTTCCTCCACACAAACAAGTGATGAGCAAGAGATTTGAGTAGTCAAGGGTCAAGGCATCGCTCCGCTTTTAAAATGTTGTTGTATTTTTTAGCTAATCTTGTAAACCAAGGCTTTAGTTACATTTCGAGAAATTATTGCGTTACAAAAGTTGTATTTTGGATTATGTTGTAAGGTGGCTCGAAATGCCCACTAAAGCATTGAAAAGCACTTATTTTGATGCGAATGAAATACATACACAATATGTTTGTTTATGGCTTTTCAAGTTCCGAAAATTGCTATATTCAATCTTTTCAAAAGGGTAGGAATTGTGTTATGTATTCAAGGGAAAATCTGGAATGATCTAGGTAAAACTGGTAAAAAGTTCCTTCTTGGAATTGTAGATGATCTTCCATCTTTCCAACAATATAAAGTTTGTAATTTTTGGACCTCCAAGTCGAAAGATATGGTCCTTGTGAGGGGAGATGCTCTAGAGAGTGTAGAAAGTGATTTAGAATTGTCTTAGTTTGACTCCTCTATCGTCTTAGTTTGACGACCTTATCATCTTAGGTTGACTTTCCTATCGTCTTAGTTTGACGACCCTATCAACTTAGGTTAACTTTCCTATCGTCTTAGTTTGACTTTCCTAACGTCTTAGGTTGACTTTCCTATCGTCCTAGTTTGACTTTCCTATCGTCTTAGTTTGTCGTTCCTATTGTCTTAGTTTGACGACTCTATCGTCTTAGGTTGACATTCTTATCATCTTAGTTTGACGACCCTATCGTCTTAGGTTGACTTTCCTATCGTCTTAGTCTGACGACTTTATCGTCTTAGTTTGACGACTCTATCGTCTTAGAATCTGCTTTGTCTTAGTTTCCGCTATCGTCTTAGAATCTGCTTCGTCTTAGTTTCCGCTACAGTCTTAGAATCTGCTTCGTCTTAGTTTCCGCTATCGTCTTAGTTTTGTATTGTCTTAGAATTTGCTTCGTTTTAGAATCTGCTTCATCTTAGTTTTCGCTATCGTCTTAGTTTTGTATCGTCTTAGAATTTGCTTCGTCTTAGAATCTGCTTCGTCTTAGTTTCCGCTATCGTCTTAGTTTCTGTTATCGTCTTAGTTTTGTATTGTCTTAGAATTTACTTCGTCTTAGAATCTGTTTCGTCTTAGTTTTCACTATCATCTTAGTTTTGTATCGTCTTAGAACTCGCTTCGCCTTAGAATTTGTTTCGTCTTAGTTTTCGCTATTGTCTTAGTTTTGTATCGTCTTAGAATTCACTTCATCTTAGAATCTACTTCATCTTAGTTTCCGCTTTCGTCTTAGTTTTGCATCGTCTTAGAATTCACTTCGCCTTAGAATCTGCTTCGTCTTAGTTTCTGCTCCGTCTTAGTTTTTTTTTGTCTTAAAATAGCTTCATCTTACTTACTGTACATCATCTTCGTTTGGCCTTTTACCTCGTTTTAATATCTTCAGTTCCATTTTTGATCCTGTTAGAGACTAAACCTCGTTTCGATTTATTCATAAAAGTTTGTAATTGTTTAGAAGTTGTCCTGAGAAAGTTTGCATTAGAGTAAGTGAGAGCTCGACTGGGAGAGCATGAGTAGGGTGTGAATGTGCTTTAGCTTTTTAAGTACATCTTGAGCTATGGAACTCTGATTTGAGATGATCCTGTTTCAAAAAAAAAAAACTAGAGACTTAGCTAAGGGTGATTGACTGGTATGGGTTCACCAACCTGGTGGAATAATGGCAAGTAACCCTATAAGGTAATAAGCGCAAGGTTCATGACTCCGATTGTTGGGCTCCGGAAACGGGGTCCAACATATTATAGTATCAAAGCGACCAGGTTTAGGTCCAAGTTTGGGATTAGGTTTTGGAGTATCTTAAGTATGAAAGTTTTAATTTGTTTCTCATGATTTAAAATTGTTTTATACGTTCTGAACTGTTTTACGTGTTTGAAATTTGTTTTGTATAAACTAAATATTTTCAATGGTTTTCTATTGAAGGAGTGAACAATGTTGCCTCGAAGGAGAACTCGAGGAGCTCTAGCTTGATCTGGCTCTCGCCAAGTGAGCAATTATGAATCCTATGTCCCACAAGACGCGGGGACACATTTTGCTCCTGACTCTGAGGCACCTAGTATGTAACAAGAAGTGCCACCGCCTCCTCCTCCTATGCCTCAAGTAAACCCTATGGACCTGCAGTTCTTTCAAGCCTTCGCCCAGGCTTTTACTTATGCCATGGGCTAAGGGTGACAAGTTCCAATGCCAACTCTAGTGGATAGGAGTGGAAAGTATGATAATCTCCGCAAGTACGGAGTGGTGGATTTTAATGGAACAACCAATCCTGAAGAGGCTGAAGGATGGCTGAAGAGGACAAAGAGGGTCCTAATTCAAATGAAATGCAATGATGAAGAGAAGCTGGATTATGCAGTGAGCTTGTTACAGGGAGATGCTCTTCATTGGTGGGAATTAGTGCCTCACAATCAAGTTATGCCTCAGGTGCTAGCTTGGAGAGATTTTGTGGAAGTGTTCAGGAAGAAGTACCTCTCGAGTGTGTATATCCAAGAAAAGGCCAGGGAGTTTCTAAATCTCACATAAAGGGACATGAGTGTGAGTGAGTATGAGCTGAAGTTCTCTCAGCTTTCCCGGTATGCGGCCCACATTGTTGCTAATGAAGAGGATAAGTGTCGCAAGTTTGAGGGAAGATTGCACTTGGGGACCATGGAGAAAGCCTTGGTCTATAATTTCTATGACTACCAGCAATTGGTAGATGCTGCACTCTAGGCTGAGAAGCTGGAGAACATTAGAAATGAGGTGAGCAAGAAGAGGAAGAACAAGGAACAGTTCTCCAAAAAAGAGGTAAGAGCTCAAATGTCTGAGAGGGGTAGGAAGAGTTTCCACATACAGAGTGAAGTGGGAAGCAGTGGTCTTAATAAGAATAAGCAGGCAAGATTAGTCTCGGTGCAAGCCTCTACTACAGGGGGCATTAGCAGGCTAGAGGGGAGCAAAAACCTGAACCCCTAATGTGAGCATTATGGGAAGCTTCACAGGGGAGAGTGTTTCAAGCTACTTGGAGCTTGTTTTCGATGCAAAGAGAAGGGACACTTAATCAAAGACTGTCCCCAAGCAACAAGGCAAGAGGGGTTCCAGATGCAAGTCCTAAGGAGAACGAAAATCGGGGGAACCAGGCCAGTCACAGTGGTGGGTAGCTCTGGAACTACAAAGAAGACTAATCCTCTAGGGAGGCCAAGGGGTCAGGCACAGGCCAGGGTTTTTACTATGACTAGAGAGGAAGCCGCAACCACACCTGAAGTTGTCACGGGTAGGGCTCGGTTATTTAATTTTGCAGTATATGTGTTAATTGATTCTAGCTCCACGCATTCATTTGTTTCTACAAGCATGACTTTACATGATGTTGTTTTGATGCCACTGAGAAGTCCTTTAATGGTTAGCACTCGTCTAGGGAGGCATGTGATAATAAGCTAAGTGCATAGAGATTGTGAGTTTTTTATTGAGGGTACTTGATTGGTGGTAGATTTGTTACCCCTAGAGTTAAAAGGGCTAGATGTCATACTAGGAATGGATGTTATGGAGAAGTATCATGCAAAATTAGATTATAGCCTTAAGGAGGTGGAATTTGACATAGGTAATGGTGAGAAGGTGATTTTCAGAGAGGTCAGGAAAACACCATCACCCAGAATCATTTCTGCTTTATTAACTGACAGGAAGATGGGAAAGGGGTGTGAAGCCTTCTTAGTGCATGTTGTGGACACTGATGGGAATGGAGGGAAGTTAGAAGACTTTTCGATTATAAGGGAGTTTTCAGATGTGTTCCTAGAGGACTTACCTGGTTTGCCACCAGTGAGGGAAATCAAGTTTGTCATCGACTTAATTCCCGGAAGCGCACCTATTTCCATACCACTATATAGAATGGCTCCAGCGGAGCTGAAGGAGTTTAAATAACAGTTGGAAGAACTACTAAGGAAGGGGTTCATCAGACCAAGTTCATCACCCTGGGGAGCGCCAGTTTTGTTTGTTAAGAAGAAGGACGAAACCTGGCGGATGTGTATTGACTATCGGAGACTCAACAGAGTGACTATTAAGAAAAAGTATCCTCTACCTCGGATTGATGATCTGTTTGACTAGCTTCAGGGAGCAAGGGTCTTTTCCAAAATTGATCTCAGGTCAGGCTATCATTAACTCAGAATCAAGGAGTTTGATGTAAGCAAGACAGCCTTCAGGACTCGTTATGGGCATTACGAGTTCCTAGTCATGCCATTTGGTTTTACCAATGCTCCAGCTGCTTTTATGGATCTTATGAATAGGGTTTTCAAGGAGTATCCGGATCTGTTTGTCATAGTGTTTATCGATGACATACTGGTGAATTCTAAGAGTGAAAGGGAACTTGAGGAACATCTCAAGATTGTGTTGCAGGCTTTGAGGGAGAGGGATCTTTATGTCAAATTCAGCAAATGTGAGTTTTGGCTTCATGATGTGATATTCCTTGGCCATGTGATCTCGAAAGATGGGATACATGTTGATCCAAGGAAGGTTGAACAGTGGTAAATTGGCCTGCCCCCAAGACAGTGATAGAGGTGAGGAGTTTTCTAGGTTTGGCAAGATATTATAGGAGATTCGTTGAGGGATTTTCTATGATAGATGCTCCGATGACTAAATTATTGAGGAAGAACTAGAAATTTATCTGGAGTGAGGAATGTCAGCAAAGCTTTGAAGAGCTCAAGCGCAGATTAATAAGTACTCCAGTTTTGATTTTGCCTACTGTAGATAAGGGTTATACAGTATACAGTGATGCTTCGAGGAAGGATTTGGGTTGTGTGTTGATGCAAGAAGATAAGGTAACAGCATATGCCTCCCGACAGCTAAAGCCTTATGAATTCAATTACCCAACCCATGATTTAGAGTTCGCAGCAATAGTCTTTGCCCTGAAGATTTAGAGACATTACCTGTATGGGGTTCAAATGAGGATTTTCACCGATCATAAAAGTCTTAAGTATTTATTGAGCCAAAAGGAGTTGAATTTGAGACAAAGAAGGTGGTTAGAGTTGCTCAAGGATTATGACCTGTTAATTGAGTACCATCTAGGAAAGACAAATGTGGTATCGGATGCCTTGAGCAGGAAATCCTCTATAGCTCATCTTCAAACAGTTTAGCTACCGCTGTTAGAGGAGATGGCTAAGCTTAAGATAAGTTTGAAACAGGAGGAACCTGAATGTATTGTTGCTACTTTCAGTGTGAGACCGATACTTAGGGAGAAGGTTAAGGAGTTACAAGCACAGGATACAGAATTGAGTGAGCTCCGAGAAGAAATTCAGAATGGTAAGGAATTGAAAGTGGCAGTAAGGGATGATAGACTGATGGTGGTAGGAAATAGACTTTGCATCCCGAATGTCAAGGAAGTAAAGGATGAAATATTGGATAAGACACATAATGCGCCTTATGCCATGCAACCAGGTAGCACCAGAATGTACAGAAATTTAAAGGAGCACTTCTGGTGGAAAGGCATGAAGAAAGATGTAGCAGAATATGTAAGTAAGTGTCTAGTGTGTCAGCAAGTCAAGGCTGAACCCCAGGCGCCTTCAGGCAAGTTAAGGTCATTGTCCATTCTTAATTGGAAGTGGCAAAGAGTGACCATGGATTTTTTGATGGGTTTGCCCAAGACCAGTAGGAAGCATAATGCCATATGGGTTATTGTGGATCGATTGACGAAGTCAGCCCATTTTTTGGCAATTAAACAAACTAATTCTCTGCATGTGCTCGCCAAGAAGTACATTGATGAGGTAGTAAGGTTATATGGGGTTCCGGATTCGATAATCTCTGATAGGGATCCTCGATTCACTTCGAAATTCTGGGGAAGCTTGCAGGAAGTTCTCGGAACTGAGTTGAATTTTAGCACGGCTTTTCATCCCCAGACAGATGGTCAATCTGAGAGGACCATTTGGACACTTGACGGAATGCTTAGAGCATGTGTTATGGATTTCAAGTGAGCTTGGGACAAGCATTTGCCATTGGTCGAATTTGCTTATAATAATTCGTACCATTCAAGCATTCAGATGGCTCCATATGAAGCACTGTATGGAAGGAGATGTAAAACTCCAATATGTTGGGATGAAGAGGGAGAAAGAAAACAAATAGGGCCCGAGTTAATTCAAATGACAGTTGATAAGGTTAATCTAGTTAAACAACGGCTTAAGGCAGCACAGGATAGAATGAAGAGTTACACTGATCCACATCGAAAGGAGATGGAGTATAAGGTCGATGAGAAAGTATTTCTTAAGACATTTCCTTAGAAAGGAGTTATGAGGTTTGGCAAGAAGGGCAAGTTGAGTCCGAGATATGTAGGTCCATATTAGATTGTAGAGAGGATTGGACCGCTAGCCTATAGGTTGGAGCTACCACCAGAATTGTCACAAATACATGACGTCTTTTATATGTCCATGTTGAGGAGGTATAGATCGGATCCATCCCACATTATTCAGACCACAGAGGTTCAATTGAGAGATGATCTAAGTTATGAGGAGATTCTAGTAGAGATCTTAGACACCAAGGAAAAGGTCCTCAGGAATAAGGCGATTCAACTGGTCAAAGTCTTGTGGAGAAATCACTCGGTTGAAGAGGCCATATGGGAGCCCATGGAAGCCATGAAGGAAAAGTATCTGCACCTTTTCAATAACTCAGGTAAGAATTTCGAGGACGAAATTTTCTTAAGAGGGGGAGAAATGTTGACCCCTGAAAATTTTCCTTATTATAATCATGACTAGATTTATTTTGGGGTTTTACTAGATTAGCCATGTTGGAATTATTTAGCTTGGTAATGTGGTTAAGATAATATGACATGGCCTAAGGGCTTTGAACTATTAAAGTAGTGGGAGAGTGTAAGGCCAATTTTGGCAAGTCATATAAGTTTAAAAACCATAAGGCATTAAAGTAAGGGCAAAAAGGGGACTTTATTAAATCATTAATGGTGTAAAATAGAATAAAATGGGGTGTCTTGCATTTGGAAGAGAGAGAAAATGAAATTGAAGAAAGAACGGAGAGAGAGAGAGTTTCGTGAGTTTAGAGAAAGAAAGAAGAGCAAGCTAGGTCTTGATTTTTCTTAACCTTCAAAAGGGATTTTGAGAGTGATTAAGAAGGGAAAAAGGTATAGGAAGATAAGAGCTTTCTTTTGAACCAAGCATTTCTTCATTTGGTGAAGATTTTACGTAAGTTGTTTTTCTTAAATCCTTTCAAGTTTTGAAAGATTTTTGGTTAAAAAACCTTAGTTAATGCATGGGTAAAAGTATTCTAGGATCGGTTTCATGCTTTTGGTCCTTTAGGTTTTCCATCTTGATTTCAATTAATTTTTGGGATTTTTGTCAATGTTGAAGAAAATTAAGAAGGACAAGAGGAGCAAGAAGAAAGCCATTTTTGAAAAAGCCATAGTCAAGGACTTCAAGGTGGGTTACATTTTTATGATTTAGTAATAAGCCATTCATGTCTCTTTCAAGAAGTGGAAATAAATGAGTTTCAACTACTTCCAAATGTGGATATATTGTTCTTTGAGTGCTTTGAAAATGTTCTGCGTATTGTGCATTATGAAAATAATTGTTGAAAAGGAATCAAGTTTAAGAAATCATGTTTCAGAAATGTGCCATTTTTGGCAACAAATGTACAAGTCATGAAATACTTGTTATGTGGGTTTGCGGAGGTCCCCTAAGTTAAGTCAAGTGCACTTTGACAAAAAGGCTTCTCCCGCCTGCCTGCTAGTGGCACGGAGCTCCTCATGGACTCCCATAAGTTCACGACTACGCAAGACCATTATGTGAAAATGCGTAGTACTTTCTATTTTGGATCCACTCGAACCAAATTTGATGTGTTTATGTGTTCGTGATATGTCGAAAATAGTGATGTATACATGTTATGTATTACTGTGAGTTTTTACAAAGAAAATGTTTATCACAATGATTTCTGTTTATTACCGATTATAAAATTGTTACCCATAGGCTTAAAGCTCACCCCCTTCCTCCCCATAAACAGGTGATGAGCAAGAGATTTGAGTAGTCAAGGGCAAAGGCATCACTTCGCTTTTGAAATGTTGTTGTATTTTTTAGCTAATCTTGTAAACCAAGGCTTTAGTTGCATTTCGAGAAATTATCGTGTTACAAAAGTTGTATTTTGGATTATGTTGTAAGGTGGCTCGAAATGCGCTAAAGCGTTCAAAAACACTTATTTTGATGCGAATGAAATACATATACATTATGTTTGTTTATGGCTTTTCAAGTTCCAAAATTTGTTGTATTCAATCTTTCCAGAAGGGTTGGAACTGTGTTCTGTATTCAAGGGAAAATTTGGAATGATCTAGGTAAAACTGGTAAAAAGTGCCTTCTTGAAAGTTATAGATGATCTTTCCAGCTTTCCAACGATATAAAGTTTGTAATTTTTGGACCTCCAAGTCGAAAGATATGGTCGTTGTGAGGGGAGATGCTCTGGACAGTGTAGAAAGTGATTTAGAATCATCTTAGTTTGACTCCTCTATCATCTTAGTTTTATGACCCTATCTTCTTTGGTTGACTTTCCTATCGTCTTAGTTTGACAACCCTATCTTCTTAGGTTGGCTTTCTTATTGTCTTAGTTTGACGACCCTATCATCTTAGGTTGACTTTCCTATCATCTTAGTTTGACTTTCCTATCGTCTTAGTTTGACGACTTTATCGTCGTAGTTTTACGACTCTATCATCTTAATTTGACGACTCTATCATCTTTGGTTGACTTTCCTATTGTCTTAGTTTGACGATGTTATCGTCTTAGGTTGACTTTTCGATCATCTTAGTTTGATGACTCTATCATCTTAGAATCTGCTTCGTCTTAGTTTCCGCTATCGTTTTAGTTTTGTATCGTCTTAGAATCCGCTTTGTTCTCAGTTTCCGCTATCGTCTTAGAATTCGGTTCATCTTAGAATCTGCTTCGTCTTAGTTTCTGCTATCGTCTTAGAATTCACTTTGTCTTAGAATCTAGTTCGTCTTAGTTTCTTCTATCGTCTTAGTTTGGTATCGTCTTAGAATTCGCTTCGTCTTAGAATCTGCTTCGTCTTAGTTTCCGCTATCGTCTTAGTTTTGTATCGTCTTAGAATTCGCTTCTTCTTAGTTACTGTACATCATCTTCGTTTGACCTTCTGCCTCGTTTTAATATCTTCGGTTCAATTTTTGATCCTGTTAGAGACCGAACCTCGCTTCAAGTTCTTCATGAAAGTTTGTAATTGTTTAGAAGTTATCCTGAGAAAGTTTGCATTAGAGCAAGTGAGAGGTCGACTGGGAGAGCATGAGTAGGGTGTGAATGTACCTTAGCTTTTCAAGTACATCTTAAGTTATGGAACTCCTATTTGAGATTATTCCTGTTTCAAAAAAAAACTAGAGACTTAGCTTCAAATGATTGACTGGTATGGGTTCACCAACCTTGTGGAATAATGGCAGGTAACCCTGTAGGGTAATAAGAACAAGGTTCATGACTCCAATTGTTGGGTTCCGGAAATGGTGTCTAACACTGCTCATGTGTTATCGATTCAGGAAGTTGAAATTGCAAATAATCTGAGTTATGTTGAAGAACTGATAAAGATAATTGGCTATCAGACTAAACAGTTTAGGAACCAAGTGATTCTAATGGTGAAATTCCTTTGGAAGAATCATTCAAGGAAGCCACGTGGGAAATGGAGGAACACATGAGAAATCAGTACCCCTACCTATTTGACCATTCAGGTAAGAATTTCGAGGACGAAATTTCTTAAGGGGGAAGATTTGTAATATCTTATTTTCCGGAACATGCTTAGGGTTCAACCCTATATCAAGCAATTGCATATACATGCATAACATTAGCATTCATACATGAATTTATATTTGTACACGTTACAAAGATAGCATATGCACTCAATTGACTTATCCTGGGGTATGAAAAATGTTAAGTGATTATGATGTGAATTGTGTTTTGTTATGTCCTAAATTTTGGTATGATTGGGTTTCAATTAGTAAATCGAAATTAAATCTTATGGATGGTGAAATTGATGGATTAAAATGTACATTTGGACTAGGACAAATGCTAAGTGGTAGGATAAATTGATACATGAAAAACTTGGATGATTTAGCCTATAATTGAGTGACATTTGGCATAGTTAAATTGGTGACAAATAGACTAGTAATTAATTGACAAATGGACCAATTATTGTGTGACATGTGCACCAATTATAATGAGACATGTGGACTAATTAGTAGGAGACATAAGGCAGCATATATTCTTGATACATGTTGAACATGCCTTTAGACATATGGCCATTTCCATTAGATGACACCAAACACCTTAGGTGTAACATTCAGCTGGAGAAAATTTGGTTCAGCTCATTTCTTATTCTTTCTTCTCTCACTCACACCAACAAAACACTTTTCTTTCACCTCCCTGAACTTGCTTGTGGTTATGCCTAATTATTAAACAAATAATCCACATTTTAGCCTCACAAAGTTAAGTAAAAGATCAGCTTGAAGTTGCCTACTAAACCTAGCCAAAATCCATCTAAGTTTTACCTTGAATGTGTGATGTTTCTTCTTACTTGGAGCACTGGATTGGCTTGATCTTTTGAGCTAGAATTGGAATGAAACATGTAATTAAATGATTAGCTTTTATAGCATGTTATGACAGAGAATTGATAATGAATGATAGATTTCTGGTTTGATTTTTTTATGCATGAAAGACTAGAATTTGTGAGCTGTTAATTGAATAATTTTGAACTGAAATTGGAGATGATATTGACGAGGATTTGGAGTATGATTCAGGCCTAACAGAGGTATAATTGATGAACTATAAAGAGTCTGTTTTAACTTTGGTATAAAGTGTAAAAAAATCTAGAAAAGAGAAAAAAGAATTACTAGATTATGTTAGCAGTAGTGTTTTCACTAAACATGCATCTGTATTTTAGCTATCTTGATCTATAGACATCCAAATGGGATGTTTTCAAATTTATATTAAACTAGAGAATATAGATATATTTTTTATGAAGGAATCAAATTTGAATTCTGTCTTTAAGAGTTTCGAAATTTGGCTTGAAGTTGGGTTTTTGGATTCTACCATGGTTTGGGAATAGCCTGTTGTATTTTAGGTATAACTTGTAGAGTACTGAACCAAACAGCATAAAATTTGTGTCATTAGAAACTTAAGACATATGGGATAAGTTTTTTAGAATAACCCTAAATACCTCATTTTTGTGCCTCATGTTTTATGTCAAAATGATTATTTGGGAGTTGCGCGATCGTGATAGAGAGGAACTATCAGGCATGGCACAAGCATGCATAAGCATGATCGTGATAGAGAGGAAAGACCAAGAGTTGCATCAGGACAGAGAGGAAGCATCAGGTAGTGCATGATCATGCGCAAGCACGATTGTGACAGTGAAGGTGCATTGCTGTTTGGCAGCTTTTGCCACTCTTCAATCTTTTGACCATAACTTCTTTTCTAGACCTCCGATTGACTTTAAATTTGAACCAAAAGCTCGTCACACATTTTTCTTCCTCTCCACAAAATTTCATTGTCATATGAATTCATTAGGAAACGATTGATAAATGTTTTATTGATGATATTATAAGAATCAAGTGTGTTGAGCTATGACCGTGGTGCATGATTAAGTGATGAACTTCGAATAAATTTGTTTTATTGAGGTGTAAACCTAAGTTCACATTAGACATATATGATTTTTAAAGTATGAATGATCATAAGATGAGTATTAAGGAAATATACCTGGGATAGTCATTGGGCATGCATTGAATAAATTGGAGTGTACTGTGAGTCAACCTAGATGATCTTTTTAGGATTGATTTATTTTGTTTAACTTCCAATTATTAAAGTGTTTGTGATTTGTATATGAATTCCAGACTTTAATAGACCAAGGAGTTTGATATCCAGGAATGTATTGGAAATGTTTTGTTTGCATCTGAAATTTGAATGATATTTATTTACAACTGAATTTTGAATGATTTTAGAATACTCAACGAAAGTTGAATGCTGGACTGAGGTCCAATGAATATAAGATTCTATCTGTGCATCATAAGTGAGTGCTATTCATGGCATATTTTGTTATTTGATGCATTTCATAAAATGCATGTTCAGATAAAGGCGTTATGATTAGAGTAGCCAATTTGAAAGAACTTTAACCTCAAAATTCTGCACATAGAGCTTTGCTTCGTGATTTATGTATCTAACTGAGCCCAATGTGCCAGTATCTGTATCTGTATTTGAAAGGCGCTCGGTAATAGCAAATAATAACGAATCTGGAGTCTTATATGCATCTACATTTGTATAGATATGATTATGAAATCTTTGCTGAAATTTTGATGATAAAGTGATATGCCATGATAATATGATTGATTAGGTTATACATGTTCTGAAAGAATGTATGTGAAATGTGTGTCATTCATTATGTCTTATTAAGATGGAAAATGTTTGTGAAATTGGTTGGTTATGTGATATTTATGTATTTGACCTGAGCGAGATCATCAATGATGGTTCACTCATTGAGTTCGCAAAACTCATCAAAAATTGCAACGTGGCTTTCAAGACAGGAGACCTAGTTCCTAAGATTTTCTAGTGGAACATTTTGGATTAAGATATGACTCAAAGGTCTGTCAGCTAACATCAGAGGAGTTATAGATTGTATTTTGTAGTTTCTTTGGCATATAAAACTTTTGTATAAGGGATTGTAAATATTTGTTTCAATGACTACAATGTAAACTTTTGTCAATGAATGAAATAAAGTGTTAAGGTTTTAAGTATTGTATATTCTTTATGATGTCATTTAAGAGATTATGTTTGCTCTAACATACCATTGTCATAGGATATGTACTTGAATGTCCTCTGGATGTTCGGGTATTTTCTCTATGGTAGTGGGGTTTTACAATTTGTATAATCAATTAAGCATACCTGAATTTCTCCCACACTTAGCTTTTGACCGTCTGTAGGCAAAACATCAAAATCAAAGTCATAGACCTAAAAACATTTACTCATTTCCCATATTTCCAAAAAATACATAATTATAAGTGAAGAGAAACAACTTTCAAAACCATAGCAAGATCTCAACATTCAATGCTTCTACTCATGATCATTCAACATTCATCACCCTTAGAAACTAAACAATCTTGAGGTATACTTGGACAAAATGTGTTTAAACAAGATAGATCTATAGGTACACTCAAACACCTTTCATGATCATGACATTCCATAACTTTGCATATCATTTCATTTCTTCACCACTAAGAGTCACATGTATAATCATGAATCAAGGAACTTTTCTAAGAGTGTGCTGTGGGAAAAGGTAAGGTGAGATGTATTTTAGGTAATGTAGCATCAAAGCCATCAAAACTATTGAAGAAAAAGTAACACTCAATGAAACATCAAGCGCAGATGCTAACATTCATTCAAAACTGGGTACCATTAGCCATGATGATGAAACAATTATATTTCACAGACCAAATTCAAGCTCTCACACCATAAACCACATAAAGCATAATGCATTTTTTCTTTCTTTTTATTTTCTCTTTTTTCTTTTCCTTTTCCTTTCCTTTTCCTTATTCTTTTCTTTTGTTTTCCTTTTTTCTTTCTTTTTTCATTTAAAAATTAAAGAAGCTACATCATCATAGGAATTTCATTGATAAGCCATAAAATAACATCCCAATAATTATAACCATCGCACACATATGCACGTCCCCATAGTTATACTTTTGTACATCCATAATCATCAACAATCAATAAATGCTCCATTAGCTTTATGGCTTAGGTTGGACATTTGGTTAAGTTTAATAGCATGTAATGTGGCTAATACAAAAAGAAAGGCTAAAAAAACTCAAAGGGGCTTTAACAATAGGAAAATTCACATCAAAGGGTGGGTATTTGGCTAATATAGTTTATACAAAGAAAGAATGCCTATATCATTTCCATGTTAATACATATGATAAAAATGTGGTTTAATTAGAAGTTCAAGGTAAAGTTTAGATATACATGTCATGAAGGTCATACTTAAACAAACGACAATGAGATTGGTATGGATGTGTCAGTCTAATAAGGCTCAAAATCTCACTGACTTTTGTCTACCACTAGTCACTATTCTTTTAAAGATAATGCATATTGACCAATTGGTCGCGGCTCATCGTTCGATCCGAAAATCGATCCTTGGAAACCGGTCAAAAACAATTTATACCAAGGAGTGCAACATAAGCTGAACCTCGGGTCGTCTCACTTTTTGGAACCGACGGAAAATGATTTAAAGCTAGTCTAAAGTTGAAAACATGTAATTAAAGCTAATAAAAAGGGGTTTGGGTTTGTTGATCAAAATTAAAGAAAAAGGTATAAAAGAATATTTTTGGATTTTTGGGATTTTCAAAATTAACTAAAACTCAAAGATTAATCAAATGATAGATAATCCTCTTGAAAATGAGCTTAGGCCATCATAGTTCGAAATAAATTTCCGTGGATGAAATCCACTAAGTTTCTGAAAAATCAACCTTAAGGGACCCCTTAAGTCCAAGGAATTAATTAAACGACCATTTAATCAAAACCTTGTAAAAACCTTAGTGTGCCAAATGGATAAGTTAATGCAATTGATCATTGGATCAAACACAATCAGTCATATCAAGCACAACCATGCAAATAAAAAATGATTAATGTAATCACCAAAGATATATATGAGACCTCATATATTCAAGCCCAAAATTCAACATAAACAGTATCCAAGTCGCAAAATATCGTTCAACATATGATTAAACCCTAATCATGCTCATCTAATCATACTACTATAATCTGCAACCACAGCTTTACAATAATATAACTAAACTTTCAGACGATACATGATTGTCCCCTTAGAAGCCCTTGAACTCAAGCCATCGCTACATCTCCAAGAGAATCGGGGCGCCTAGCCAAGCATATCGGTCGTAGTCCTCAATGTTGTTGATACTCCGACGGTATCCATGGTAGAGGTGATCCTGCGGTGATTGAGATGATGGAACTGAGGTGGCGGTAGACGGCGAATGATGGTAGATGATGGATTGGTGGTGATGTGCGGCAGTGTGGAGTGTTGGATCATCTCCGTCTAGGGCTCCTGAATGGATGTGAATGTGTATGTGTATATGCAGTGGAGTGTTCAGTGTTGTGTGGTGTCTGTCTCTGTATGTTGTTGGCTGCCTCCGTCTCCCTTCTATATAACCTAATTCGGTAACTATTTAAAGAACCGAGGTGGGCCGAGTCGGAACAGTGAGATAAATTTCCATTTACGGTCTAGGTATCCGACAACACATCGCGACGTGTGAATTAATTCGCGTCGCGACGTGCTACTCTGCTTACTCGCCACGGCGTGACGTGTGAAGGACTTGTTGACTTCTTCATCTCTTTGACTCCATCTTTCGTACAAAATAAAATAGCAATTTGCAATATCAATTGTCCTAAGAAAAGTTAAGATGCAATTAATATCAATTTATAACAATTTTATTAACAAATTGCAATTCATATTAGCTTAATATAGGGAACCAACTTAAGCGCAAAAAGCATCAATTAGGAGTTAAAAAGTACTTTATCAATAATGAAAATGCAGCCAATTAATGATGTAAACTTGGGCTCAATCAAATTCCCCCACATTTAGACCTTTGTACTCCTGGACGAAGTTTATAAGAGTCAAAAGGATACAAGAGTCGAAGAAAAATCCGCCCATGCTCAAAACAATAAAAGGGAATTGACGCAATTCACTTCCTCAGAATTCAATCAAAGCAAACTGAAAGAGTGCTAATAAAACAAACACTGAAAGAATTTAAGTACAAGA
>JAOTAX010000008.1:12034614-12051761 GCA_025629825.1 Erythroxylum guanchezii
AACTACATGGACTTCTAATAAAACACAAACTCTATCTTTTATATGTCCAATTTAAAAATGCCAAAACCAAACAAGAATATATAAAATATATTCTAACAGAACTAAACATTAGTAACATCGGTAAACTAGTGATTAGTTCCATACTAATTCAATTCTTGTCTTCATATGATGGCTGCAATGACTGGTGGAGAAGTTGATAGATGCGTTTAGTGTACTGGGAAGTATCAATGCTATGGTATCTTCATCTTTATGATATAAATTTCCTTTTTTTTTTAATTTTAAAAAATTAATTACTTAAACAAAAAGTCTACACTGTACAATCCTTTCAAAAGGAAAAAAAATAGAACTGATGCAATCACCAAGTCCTCTACAATTAACAGCCCAAAATCAACTACTATACTCTAAATATGCCATCGCCGTCTCATTTTCAAGCTTATAACCTCATGCTTTCCAGTAACAATGAGAGCCTCACGAATCACATTAACAATTCTATCAGCTAACTCATACTTATGACGCTCCTGATGCTTACAAAGCCTGCAGTTTCTCTCCCTCCACAAGTGATAAATCACCATCTGAAAAGCCGTCCGAAGTATGACACTATCAGGCCTCCCATTTCGAGTTCCCCGTATAAGATCATCCAACACCTCCGTCCACACATAGGAGGAGTGAGTTCTGCCAAGCAAATGCAAAATACGACTCCAAACCACCTTAGAATACTCACATTCAAAAATCAGGTGATCTCGACTCTCCTCAGCTATGGTACACAACACACAAATGGGGTCGAAACCACCAAACTATCGATCTTTCGTTCTCAGTTTGTTTTTAATAACCAACCACAATAAAAAGGCTGCTCTAGGACTAACAACTTTCTGCCATTTCAGTTCTGCCCAATTGACCTCCTCCTGTAGCACTCGACCAATTCCATGGGCTGATTGAGTCGTGAAGACCCCATTAAGATTGACAGTCCACCTCGGCTGATCCTGAGCTGAACAGATTACTACATTATTAAGGTAACTATCAAGAGTCTGACCATACCTGCAATTTGGCGAGAGAGCCCTCCATCGAACAACCCAAGCCACTGTTGCCTCCCTAGGAAGGCGGTTTCTGAACATCGACAAATCATTTCTCAACCACAGAGGGTTGAGGCGATTCCAATTATCAAACTAGAAATTTACTGCCTCCCCACTCTCAATTTTCCATTTGATAAAAGGAAAGACTAACTCTCTTACTTGTAACATGTTCTTAAAAATCCAAGACTGATCAGAGCTCAATTGCATATGCCAAAAACTTTGTCCGTTGAGTCTATAAATTTGCACCCATTTGACCCACAAGGTTTCTTTATCCACAAATAACCACCAAATATGCTTCATCAACAAAACACGTTGCATCTGAGTGATTGAAATGATACCCAAACCCCCTAGTTTCTTAGGCACCACAATCTCACTCCATTTAACTTTAGCCCCTTTACAGCTACCATGTTTACCTGTCCACAAAAAGGCTTTCAAGATCCTTTCCATTTCTTTGATCACCCGCTTCAGAATAGCCATATGCGCAGCCCAGTGTACGCGCATGCTATTCAAAACGGACACAATCAAGGTAGTTCTCGCAGTAAAAGAAAGAAACCGGTTTTGTCATGCATTAATGCGATTTTTCAGTCTTTTCAGCAATGGAAGGAAATCATAATACTTCGGCTTACTCGATGTGATCGGGACTCCCAAATATCTAAATGGAGGTTCTTGAAGAGACAGCCCCGCTAACCTGCTCAGTTGATCCCTGTTTCCAACATCGGAGGAGATAAATATACCACTCTTCTGTACATTAATTATCATGCTCGACCACCGAGAAAATAACTCCATCAAGTTTAACATCCTGGCAATCACCTGAGGATCAGCCTGACACAACAAAATCACATCATCTGCATATAAAAGATGAGACAAACACAATTCCCTACAAGGATAATGGTATTGAAATAACCCGTTGCATTAGACCATCTTGTGCAGTAACCTAGATAGACCCTCTATAGCCAAAGTGAACAAATATGGGGAGAGAGGGTCTTCTTGCTGGATCCCTCTATGAATTTTAACAGGTTTCGTCGGAATACCATTAATCAAAACACTCAGAGATGGAGTTTGTATACACTGATCTATCCAATGGCAAAACCATGGCGGTAATCTAATCCCGATCATGCAATCCTTAAGGTAGCTCCAACTAATTGTATCATAAACTTTATAAAGATCTATCTTCAAGGCACAACTTTTTATCTTCTTCCCAGAATTATATTCACCCAGTAATTCTTGCAGAAGTAGAATATTGTCCCCAATGTTTCGCGAAGGGAGGAAAGCTCCTTAAACATGACTAACAACTTCAGTCAACACACCCTTCAAGCGCTCCGCCAATAAAGAAGCAATCACCTTATACACTGTAGTGCAACACGATATTGAGCGATAATCTGTAACTCTCTCCGGTCTCTCCTTTTTGAGAATAAGACAGATATACGTATGATTAATCTCTTGCAACAATTTTTCATATGAAAAAAACTCCAAGACCGCATTTGTGAACAACTGACCTATAATAGTCCAGGTTTGTTGGAAAAATCTGACTGAAAACCCATCCGATCTTGGCGCTTTGGAACTATGAAGCCGAAATACAACCTCCTTCACTTGCTGGGTAAAAAAAGGAGCAAGTAGCATTTCCATTCTTTCCTGAGTAGGAGTAAAATGCAACACATCCCAGACACCAAATCCATGCCCCGAATCAACATTGGAACCCATAAGTTGGACAAAGAACTCCCTAACCTGTGATGAAATTGCTTCCTTCCCTCTCCTCATTTGATCTGTATCATCCATCAACTCCGTAATGGTGTTAACATTACGTCGGGCCAAAATGGCCGTATGAAAAAACTTTGTTTTACTATCTCCCTCCTTAAGCCATGTTTGTCGAGCCTTTTGTTGGACAATCGATTGACTCAGTTGAAGGGCCTCCTGGTATTTATGCATGCTATCAGCTTTAAAGGCTCGGAGGCGTTCATCCTGTGGATCCCTATAACACTGCCTCTGAATGGCAGCCAGTTGTCTACCCAACTCGTGAGAATTGTGGTTCCGCTGTTTACAGAACTCCTTAATAGCTTGCTTCGCCAACCTCAATTTCTGCATCAACTGGAAAGCTTTATACCCCTGAATTTCAGTCCGCCAAACCTGTTCAAGCATTGCCATAAAAACCCTCCACCCGTAACAAGCCATTAAAAAACCAGAAAGGAGTTCCTCCCTGACGCTCAACCCTCGGGTTCTGGATGATTATCGGCGTATGATCAAATAAATCGGGTTCCCCAAACACCACCAAACCACTCGGAAACTCACTGAGCCATTGTTGGTTGACCAATGCCCGATCCAGCTTTTTCTGAATATACATATTGCCTTTTTGTTTATTCTCCCAAGTGAACCAAGGACCATTGCCTCTGAGATCAACAAGGTTAGTATGCAGAAAAAGGTGCTGAAGCTCCCCTCCTGCTCCACCATGAAAGTTCACCCCGCCCTCAACCTCTGTCAAATTATGACAACAGTTGAAGTCTACTGCCACCAATCATAGTCCTTGAATCCCAACCTGAAGTTCTAGCAACTCTCGCCATAAGGCGGCTCGTTGAAAGGTAAAATTGGAGGCATAAACCAATGTGACCATAATAAGACCCTGACCGTGAATCCTGCATTGCAGATGAATAAACTGATCACCCATTCTTATTACCTGCACATCTACTTTGTTCACATTATACCAGCATAACACTCTCCCATTATAATGAAAAGCATGATTGGAAATGAAACTCCATTGTGGCCCCAAAAATTCCAACTCTTTACGGTCAGCGGTGGCTTTGATTTTAGTCTCTAAAAGTCCTACCAAAATAGGTTGAGAATCCACTATAAGCTGCTTAACCATCAGCTTCTTTAAAGGGTCATTCAAACCCCTAGTATTCCAAACGAGAAACATCATGTTAAAAATGACACTCCGGGGACATCACCCCTTTGTGCTTTTTCTTCTTTGCTTTCTTCTTAACAACAGTCTTCTTAACAGTCCCACCCAAATCCTGTGATATCTCCCTTGCTTCCGTGACTGTGCCAATCTCTATCCCATTATTCAAGTTGGGATCGACTAAAACAGGAGTTGCCTCACCTATGGACTGATTTACCTCCACTCCTCCACCGCGCCCATTTGCTCCTTCCTGAAGAGTTACATTGTCAGATTCAACAAAGCTATGCCTAGGTGATGTCATGGGCTGCTCCAAATCACCCACTCCAGCCAACACTGCCTCGCAAATCTGTCCGGTTCTAATTGCCTCCCTCTCCGTAGGAAGCACCTCCTTTAAACCCCCTTCTTGACGAAGACTCCCCTGAGTTACCAACCGACCCTGTCCTTGTCTGTTACCATTTTCATTTACCAACTCCTCATACCAACCTGTCTGAAACACTCTGCCTGTAGCCACCCACTTCTTACCTACCACATTAGGCTTCCATGGATACGACACAGCAATACAATCACACAAAAGCTCCCCATGTTCTCCAAGTCTTTTAATAGACAAACTATCAAGCAACACATCATTCTTTTGAACCTCAATATAGATCTTGGCATATCCAATCCTATCCATAGCAGCTGTCTGTGCATCCATACACAAAGGTTTACCTATACTACTAGCAAGATGACTCAATCCTTCCACCATCCAATACTCCATAGATAAACCGTGAAATTGACCCATAACAGTAGTAGATTAATGGAGCCCCTGTCCAAACCCAAACTCGGCCTCCACTGTCGTAAAAACAGAGACTAGTCACCAACATGCCAAGTACCCAATTCCAAGATCTCCCCAATATTAGCATTTGCAGAAAACTTGAACAAAATGGACCCAACCTCCATGAGCATTGCTTTCTCAAAGCCACAGTTTCCTCACTTACCTTTTGCCCAAGCGTTAACCACCAAGAACGCAACTCGTTTGGACCAAAAAAAACCCACCAGTGCGTGCGACCGGGCACGAACTCCCGCCTTGTCACGCCATGCTCCTCCCCCACTCTGATGCTACTCACTCTTGCAGCCACGTTCCCGTTCAATTGACCCCAGTGGACTGCCAGGAACTACTGTCGACGACAGAGGAGGGAAAGGACCCATCGACGTAGACGAATCACCTATGATGAGGGTGAACATCGACGGTCTAAAGGACCCTGGAAAAGTCGGACCTGTCCTGGGTGCAGGACAAAATTGAAGGCTAGCAGAGGTAAAGGAGGGGTAGAAAGGTAAAAGAGAAACTAGGCGAGAAAAGAGCTGAAGAGAGAGGACAGAGCATTCAATGAAGAGAGAGTATTTGTATCTTCTCTAAGTTGTTAAATTTCTTACAACTCCTAATTCTTTGGATCATAAGCAAAATGGATAAACATCATGAAAAAATTTCTTGCATGGTTACTGTATTGTTGTACTTATTGGTGTATTAAGTAAAGATGATGTCTTTAAATTAAAACTCATCTAGTGAATATCTTTAACGAGAGGACTCTCGAGGGTACTTTTTTGGGTAACTACAAGCCACACCTTTGATCTTCCTTCTGCTGCAAAAAAAAACATGACCAAGGTAAACCAGTTTTTGAGGGAAGCTATTTCTGGATTTTCCTATAACACAACTACTTTAACATCATATCAAATCAGAAGTTACTATTTAATTTGAAACTAAATCTAATTTTTAAAACATTGATAAAAATCAATTTCTGACAAACTTCTAATTGAAAGGATATTAAAAAACAAGATTATTTCACTTCAAAATGGAGGAAATAATGTGTAATTTGGGCCACCACAAGAAAATAAAAAAGTTTAAAATATAAAAACTACTATAAAGTCTCACGTTAAATGGTAATCATATATATTTTCATTTCAGAAAATAAATGAATTGAAATAATTAATTTCTATCTGTCTTTTTGGATAAGTAATTCAATAAGATTTAGAAATAGAATTGTTGTTAAACCAATTTGAAGTTAAACTATTACAGTAAAAGTTCTAAATTTATTTAACTGCAAATGTTGACTCCAAGAATAACCTGATCAGCAATATAATGGCTTTAGAAACATTCAATTATAACCGTTAGTTCAAGGTACCCACCAATATTATGTTTACAATAAAGCTACGATCACATTTTAAAACATATGTAAGTCCTAATAAAGTGAAATTAATCAAGTTTAATCACATCGTTTGACATCCCTTTAGAACTTCCCCAAAACACCTTAATGTTTTTGTTTATTATACAATAAAAAAAAGAGTAAGATCAATTATTCAATAAAAGACATAGTGGCAGTAGCTAAAGGGAAATAGTTCTGATATTACATCTCATGAGATAAATATTAATTTTAAATATTGTAATGAAAAAGGTATAATTCACATATATCTAGTGTTATAAATTGAAGACTATAATATATTTTAAATTTCATTGAGTACAAACAAATTGTATAATTTAAGGAGGAGAAAATATTAATTGTAAGTAGCAAGAATATATTCCTGTTGCTGGACAATCACAAATAAGAAGGAAATAACATTTTTCTTATTGAAAAATGTGTATAAAGTGGACTAGGGTATAGCTGTTATATATATTAAAAAAAACATATCTTCAAAAGATGCCCTATTATACTTATATTGAAGAAGTTATGTACATAAATTTATTCAGATAAAGAATTAATTACTAATTTCAAGAGGTCCATGATAGCACACGAATAGGCAAACTAGATGAAATTACTTACCACCCCCAACATTGGAGGCAAGGAAACAGCTGTGTACAAACATTAAATATCTGATTCCATGTCTGAATTGTATTTTGTTTGAACGTTACTAAATTTCACTGGCCATGATGATATGGATGCTTTCCCTACATATGCGCTCATGGCCATGCCGTTAGGTATTCTTCACACTTATTTGATTCTGGTAATTAATTATTTAAGCGGCTAATGGCAGTGAAGCCGCTATATTGAGCAAAGTTGTGTGCCACTTGATGACCTAAATGAGGAATAGGTTGACCCACATGCCTATTTTAGTCTCCCATCACCTTCGCCCGCCAGACCAAGACCTAATCAAATGCCTACTTGGGAGTAGCTGGTTAGGTGGATTTTTTGGGATGGCTTGGGCATTGAAAAGAAAGAGGGCATTCCGCTCGTCTTTAAAGTGCATTGCAACTTCTAACAGCACACATAATAATTGCATTTGGCCGGGGTGAGAATTTGTGTTGGACCCAAATGGCAAAAAGATTCATATTGATCACTAAAGAAATTTTATATGTTTCTTCATGTTAGCTTATGGCGTTACACGATCAAATCTTACATCAAGTCAAAAAGATGGATTAAACGACTCATCGATTGAAGAAATTCTACGAAGCATTTTTGCTTCTTTTCATCATATTTTGGTCATGAGTTACGAATTCCCATGAGATAAATTTAGTACTAGCCTGATAATGACTGAGGACCTGATAACGAGTCTAACTATGAATCAGACTACACGTGTATTTTTCTTTTAAAAACCCCCCCTTCCCTGCTCCTTCTTAAGTAACCAATGTGTAGCTTGAACGCAATAAATTAAAAATTCATGTCTGAACTTTAACATTACAAGTAAATCTCATCTCCTTCACAAACATCTAGCGTCAAAAATATCTTAAAACCGCTAGGTGTTTTGATACAAAACTTGGCGAAGATTTCAAAATCAATGAACACGTGAGCTGTTTTGCAATTTGCCCAAATTTAGACAACAAGACATTTGATACCTTAAAATTTTCTTGCCCCCCTCACCACACAAATTAACCTTTAATGGTTGTAAGTCTTATCTTTTATATATTTTTAGATATTAATGTTGGGTGTGAAGGTAAATAAGAAAATTGAGAATTTTAATTTTATAGTAACAAAAGATGGAGAATTTCAAGTGCGCAAGATTTCTGTTCTTCGTATCTAATAGAGGTAGAAATTAAGGTAATAGAAAACCAAGGGCAACCTTGAGTCTTATCTCTCATTCTCCATACTACTTTCACTGCATTTGTAGACTTTTGACGTCTGACATTTTAGCTTAACGAACCATATTAAGCTTTATTAGATTACATGTCATAGTTATATATTCTCTACTGGTTTTGATGATGACATAGAAATATGGATCAGAAACCAATTAACAGGTGAAAAGATATCATTAAGAAACCGTACCCAGAGCACGAAATCAGAAGAAAACTTCAATAACTAATTGTAGAGGGAATTATTTGTCGAAAGAGCAAGAGTGGTACATGTTAATTTATCAGAAACTTCAAGTTTGTGCTGAACTTAAAGTTTCCACACGACTTCAAGACCTTGTAATTTTTGAAGTTTCGCGAAAGCTTTATCAAGTTACCGAAACAAAATTTGAACTAATTTGATTGATATGGAAAATTTTAAATAAAGAATAAAAGGAACATGGTGGTCACTTGCCACCAGTACCTTCAGTATAGGTTAGGCAAGCTTACTTAACATACCCATGTTGATTAAATTAGGTGAAACTAGACAAATGTTGTTGGCATCGTTTCAATGCACCCCACAAAAAACATGTCCTTTAGCATTAGGAGAAGTTTAGGGGCCACAGGATATATCAAGTTATTAAAAAGATCTTGGCTGATCATTCTATTTTAAACCAATCACATTTGAAGGTAAAAAGTTAAGCTTTTTCATAGTTTTGGGTAAATCTTGTTTTACACAGAGTTAATTGAAAGCTCACTTCACAACTACTATTCTAAGTTTTACTGGTAGAAATAATATGTACCGTATTAATGATGAAGTGAACAGCTTATAATAAACAATTTTATTTCAAGTGAGAGATGAAATTTCTGAGAAGGTTTACAACTTTATAAATACACCCTTTAGGGTTAGGGTTTCAGGCCACTACCTAAAGGAAAACTCTCACATCCTCTCTCTCTCCTCCCCCTTTCTCTTTATGCCATATTTTAGTTGTGGCTCACCATATAAATTTGAGAATTTTACCCTTGTTTTTGGATTAAGTGAAGAAGAGGAGGAGGAAGAATCATTGAACTCCACAATGAGGAAGAGACAAGTAGTGGTGAGAAGAGAGGAGCCTTCAAGAAGTTCAACTAATTCTTCATTCACTGTTAGGAGCGTCAGATATGCAGAATGCCAAAAGAATCATGCAGCTAATGTAGGAGGGTATGCGGTAGATGGCTGCAGAGAGTTCATGGCAAGTGGAGAGGAGGGCACAACTGCTGCACTGACGTGTGCTGCTTGTGGCTGTCACAGAAACTTCCATAGAAGAGAAGTAGAGACCGAGGTCGTATGCGAATGCTCCTCACCTTCTTCAATTTCGAACAATTGAAGTTCTTCAAAGTCATCTTTCTTCGGTATGATTGGTACCAATTTCCTAGGTGTGTTTGAGATTGTTGTAGTTGTGGTTTGGCTGCTGCTAGGGTTTTAAGGATTATGACTTGTAATCTTACTATCTGGTGTTGATATTTGAATTAATAAGAAAGAAGCTGGCAAAAAGAGAAGAAGAATGACTATGGTGTGCCTTTCTAAATCGGAAAGCAGATCGCTCAAATCTGTCGTGTTAATATGATATACTCAACTTTATGTATCGAGCTTCAAAACCTGGAGTGAATTTAACTATGGAGGTCGGAAGCTACCTTGTGTGTGTCCAAGATGATAAATCCCTCTGTAAAAGAAGATTTGGGAACTTGAAGATCAGAGCTAATTAATGCTTCCCAATGTTTGAATGTAATGATCTATTGATTCGATCTCTTTTCCTTTTTTCTCTTTGGATGGTGAGAGATGGATATCCAATGTAATATGGAATTTATCTATTTTCTAATTGCTTGATTAAATGGGCTAAGCTTTCAGTTTGGAGTTGAAAGTATTTGTCTTTTTCTTTGTACCTGAATGAAATTCATTTCCTCCACGTAAACTTTCTGCAGTGTTTCTAAACTGGTAAGTAAGTGTGGTAACTAGTCACTGCCCAACACACATAACGTTGAGAGCTTCACTAATTGTCACTCGAGTTGTTATTGGCTCTTCCAAAGACAATGTAATTGCAGTTTTATACATAGTCAAGTTAGCTCCAAATCATCTGTACCTAATAAATGTAATTGCCGCATTGGCTCATTAATTTCACTAACCATTCGGCACTCATCACTTTGAAGCTTAGAATGAAAATACAGGGAATATTTTTAGTCCTATCGGTATTGTGAGATCATTACTTTGAAATTGTGGTAAGAGGCCCACATATATCTAATCATGTTGGTTGTTGTGATGGAAATCCTACTTAGCCATGTACTTAAAAGGTGATTAAAAGACTAATATCATCTCCTTTATCTAATTAGTCAATACAATTCGAACAAGTTCAAAGCCAAAGATAGAAAGTACACATATATATGTCAAAGAAATTGACATCCTGAGAAATCAACAACTCCTGCCTGACAACATATTTGTATCATACTAGCATGAAAGCTACTAATATTAGATGCATTAATTATAATATTGACCAAATAACATGATAATATCTTTCAAAAGATTAAGGACTCTTAAAATATCTATCGGTCCCTAAGAACAAAAAGGATCCGCAAAAAGTATCAGAGTTTTCTTGTTTGCTTGCTTGTCTTCGGTAAAGCAAATATAAACTGATCGTAGTGGCAAGAGATTTTCCATGTGAAATGCATAAGCAAAAAAGTGTTCAAGTTAGGTATGAATGTGGAGGGGAACAAATATTTCGGTATACATTGTAGTTGAATTGGGTAGAAGTCAATTTCAAACAATATCTAGCTGATGGATATGAGTTTAGGTACATGAGACTAAGATATTTTTACTTCAACAGATATTTAAGCTATGTGTTAGCCTAGTCGTCCATCAAAATTAACAATTCAATTAGACTAATAATAATCTTCAACTGATCAAATACTTAGAAAAGTCGATGTAATTTTTTTAAATAAAACTGATATATTTTATCTTTAATATGATTAATTTTATTTTACTGATGATTGTAGGTTTTATGGATTAAGGATGCTGTGCTTACACTTAATGTGTTTGAATCACTTGCGCTTTCGCTATGGTATTAATTAAAAGTTGAAAATTTTCTGCTTTTAATTCAAAAGGAGAACTGATAATTTGACTAACCCAATAAATGTAGATATGGAAAACAATTCTTTTGTCAGATAAAGATATATACACACAACATATGGACAGTTTCATCGAAAATTATGAGTATCAATTAATATCATTATTCCTAACGCAAACCTGGCCATCGCCATTTTAACCAGGCTTAGCAATTAGATTGCAATACATAAGGTTTTGTTCACTAATGACTATTTCATAGTATTCCTAGGCAACAGGGATTAACACAACATTTTTTAATACATTAATAGAGTACAGGCATCAGCCCGTACAATCAAGGAGAGGGCGTCAGGAATAGCATTCCAAACTTAAATAAGAAAATGATACTAATTAAATTGACTTTGGTAATTTCACCAAAATGCAAGATGGACATTGGACTGCTTCTACTTACCAAATGGGAAAATTCCTATGAGTCGTCTAATTATCTGGTAGAAGATCATATATATATGCCACGTTTCGTAACTAAGTACCACGATTAATTGTTAACATATCCTCAAGAACACGTAGGTCATGCTCTAAAACGGCAGCTGAATTCAACCTTCAAGCTATTGTTTATTTGAAAATTGTTTCGATAGAAGGTAGGCATTGAAAAGAATAAAAAGACTTTACCTTTCATGGCCCTGCTCTTCAAAACTTCCGAAAAGCAAAACCTGAATTACATTGATGGCATAGAATTTGACTTCTTCCCAAATCAATTACATATATAGAATTATCCTCGTAAAAAACGGCATTTCTTTAGAATTTGATAACTTTTCAATCTATAAAAAAAAAGAAAAAATAATAGTGATCGTATTAATCTTGATAATGAAATGAATGTAAATAATGATATTGACCGTAATTTTGATATTGAGTTGAGCGTCTAATTAGGATGAATCTTCTATATCTCTTTATTTGAGGTCCTGTCCTATTAACTTTTTTAGATTTCTATTGAATAAAACATATATATATTAACTCCATTATTTAGATAGAGTTTTTGCTTATGACATTATATTTGTTAATTATTAGAGATTGTAATTTAAAATATAATGAGAATAATGTATTGGTAAGAATATTAAATCGTAAAAAATATATAATATCTCATTTATGTTGAGTCATTCTCTTATTGAAATTTTATGCTTTGGACTTAATAATGTCATGTTTGCTTTTAGTATATCAAAAATAAATCTTAATTGAACTCATAATGGACATTATTTTTGTTTTCTTTTATTGTGTTGTGCTAAATTCTTCTAATGAACTTATGTGGGAAGAAATAGATTCCGAATACTAATTAAACTATAATGATTAATGAAAAAAAAAAGTAATGTCAGATTAAAACTCTTTGTTTCTTTAAGTAAGTGATATTTGGAAAACAAATTAATAGTTATAATTTATTAGAAATGCTTTATATGGAGTTAATTAGGGACAAATGGTGTGAGATATTCCTTAAATGTATAGTAGCTCAACTCATTTTATGATCCGACTCGAAATCTTGGATGTTATGACCCAAATAAGATATCACTTGAGGAATCAAAGAAGCAGCGCCAAAAAGGAACATAGAATCAACACCGAACTCGCAATGGTCAGAGATGACAGAGAAGTCAAAATGATACCAAACATCAATGTCAAGAGATTGTCAAATGTCATACTCGTGACATGAAATCCAAGTATGCATAAAAATATAAGCATCGTACATGTAACTCTAAATTATAAATACATTGATCAGGATTTTACGTAATTGGTGGCAAATTATGCTCTTGACATTGTATCAATTTCTTAAAATAATTAGAAATATATATATTTCCATGAATATTGGTCGTATCGACTAAACTATGTAAATTATGTGCCTTTTCTTAGTCTATTTTCTTCCTATATCTTTATTTATGCAACAATTAGTATCGAAGCTTAGAATGTCTTTGCGAGTATAAGGGTGAACGGGTTGTTGAAATTCTCAAAATTAATTATGATTCACTAAACTCTTGTAGTAGTAATGAACCAGGTTGAATTCTAAGAGAGCCAAAAATTAATTTCTTAATTTCAATTAACAAAACAAAGTGGGAGTTTATGATTAATTAACTAATAAACTAAATTTAACAAAAAAGTAAAAAAATCAACTAAATATTAAAGTGAAAAATTCAATGGTACTTAACTCTGATTTAAAGGAAAAACCTCATCTAATTGTAATTTTGATCGTTGATCCAAAATGAACAATTTTCACAATTCAGGCAGTTACTCTAAAACATATTAAGTCTAAAACATATTAAGATAGTCATAGAAGTCTCAATTTTTTTTTCTAAATTAATTAGTTCAAACACATCATTCAAACCAAAATTACCATAAATTGGTTAGGTATAATAACATTTCATACCAATTAAATGTTAGCAATAAGCTTAGTAAAAAAGACTGAATCCTAAATTAAATAATTGAGATAGCTATAATTATTCAACTTATTTTTCTTGTTTCTCATAAGTAAAATATGCAAATTCATAAATAACATATTCTCTATTTGTACCAATAATTTATGAAAATTACAGATCATTGAATTCATAAATAGTTATAGAATCATAAACATTAAATTAATTTTTTGATCAATCAATATTAATTATTCATGAAATATAAGAACATAAAACAATAAATACTTTAATTAAAACATAATATAGTTTTAAAGCAAAGCCTCACAACGTTACAACTAAAATTTTGAATCTCCTTGAATTAGAATATTTGAAATTAATCACTCATAGCTTTAGTTACACTACAAAAATAGAAGAAAAAATGAAAAATGAAGAGAAAACACAAAGAAAACGAAAGAGAATTATTGAGAGAGTGTATGTGACGTTTTTTTTTTCCTTCTTTTCTTAGCTAAAAACTAACTTCTTCCAATATTCTTGAGGTTTTCTTCTGAACAAATCTAAATTCCTACATAATAGAGTTGGGAATAAGTCTCCAAATTGAACAAAAACTCTTTGAGTGAATGTGGCTTTAGGTGTGATCTCTCCTTATCAATTACAACAATCTATCATCTTTTTCCATAAATCCATAACTTTGACAAATAATGTTGCAATTTGATGCAATCTCTACTTATCACCTTTTAAAATAAAACAAATATTAATTTATCTAATTAAGCACCAAAAATCAATCCAAAACAACAACAATAATATCTCAGTAGAAATTTCATTGAGATACATGATCTGGAGAGGTCTAAAAGTATGCAGTCTTACTCTTAACTAATTGAGAAACTGTTTTTTATAGACCCATAGGAAAAGGAAGAAAAACAGTTTTTGATAGTTATTTGAAGAAAACAAAAGCCAAAACATTATAAAGAAATAGCTTCATAAAAATAACAATAAAATCAAATAAGAATAAAGAAATTAAAAAATCAAATTAAAAAGATACATAAATAACTTAAAAAAAGAGATAATAATAATAACTATAGATAATAACAAAGATTATAAGCTAAAACATGAATAAAAGATAAAATAAATAAATAGACAAGAAAGAAAATAAATAAATAAAACAAGAAATTGTAAGAAAGAAGAAAAAATATTTAACTAAAATCAAAAAGGGGTAAGCACTTCTAATAAAATTGTTTAGGCTAAATCTAAACACAAGAATCAAAGAACAAGGTTCAAAAGATCTATAAAAAAGAGAAGGATCTCTTTATGAATGCTCCTTTACCCGTATCTTACTTTGCCAAAGTTTTCTACTGAGAGTCAAGACTTCGGTAAGTTCTGATATAATCATATCATTCTTGATTACCTCTCTCTTCCTCTTTTTTCACGTATAGTTCTTAAGTACAATCTTTTTAACATCTTCTCACTGGGGCATGAGAATGTCTCTTCCTAACGTGTTTAAACCACATAAGTCTCGTCTCCCTTAGTTTAGCATCAATGTTAGCTACCATCAATTTGTCCAATTAGCATAACCAAATCATATCTATTAACTTCCTCGAATTTGGACTCATATTTTCCTCAAACATATATCAATTCAATACATTAATCATCCTTATAACAACCTTTACTCTTCGTTTATGCTATCCAAAAATATCCCAAAAGCTAACACATATTAAAGGATTAAGATAAAATATCAATTGAGAGAAGAAGCACTCATAGGATACATTTTTAGAATAAAAATATGGCATCTTATCAATTCTTTCAAAATCAAATGAAACAACACTTGACACCATCCTATGGATTTCACTTTATACACTCAAAGTTTTAAAGGTTCACTAAGCTCTTAAATCAAAGTGTTAATTATTTTCATATGCTTGCTCATGAATAATATCTCTACCATTTAACAAAAATAAATTTAATGCATAAATTAAAAGACCTAATAAGGGTTGTAACATGGCTTAGGTAAAAGTATGGCAAAAAGAAGTTTTTAGGTTAAACAAGTTGAGGAAACTATACAAATTATCCATACAAGTTTTAACTCAAATAAATCCCAAAATTCACTTGATTTAAATAGCATCCTTTTCAACCACCTCATTATTTTTCTTTATCTTTTTCATATTTTTATTTTTTAAACAAGAAAATTAAAAAGGAGTTTTCTCTTTCTTCTTTTTTTTTTACTATACTTCTCCTATTCTATAAAAAAATGAAAAATCAAAAGAATACAATTCGAATCAATTAATTTACTTTTCATAGAAATAATCAAAATCATATGCAAATAAGTTTTATACAATTTCTTCAATTTAGGGGCTCAAAATTGTTAAAGAAATAAAAAAAGAAGGGTAAAATTGGCTTGTAACAAGGTCAGTATGCACAAAAAAAATATTAAAACTCAAATTGGTCATTTAGAGGCAAAAATTATGGTAGCTTTTTGTAGATAAAAAATGACTATCATAAATGCCCATGTCATCTCTATTCATAAATTCACCAATAATGTGGTCTCAAAATGTATTTAAAAGTAAGTCTTGCATAAACAAGCTATGTTTAAAAGGACACACTATAAAGAAAGTTATGAGCACAATTGTGATGAATTACTCTTAGGCTCAAAAGCTCATATGAATGTCAAAATATATCAAGTCTTGCATATTTTTATTCAACAAAACCAATTAGATCCTTTAAGTGATTTAATGAAAAACATTAATCATGTTTGTCTCTCTCATGCATTAAAAGTTAAACAAAAATATATCCTCAGGACTTTCAAAACAACAATAAAAATTAGGCTACCACAAAGAATAATCAATATATGAAACATAGTATTTACGAGTTCAAGTATAAATCATTGATATGACCTAAGAAAGATAAATATTTATTTGACTATAACTCTCCCCTATAACTCTCGTATAACTCTTTCCAACACTTAAATCATACATTATCTATTATGTATGTAATCCTAGACACAATTAAAGCAACCAATTGATAACTAAAATTAAAAATTAAAATGAAAGCAATTAATATGATCTAATAAAATAATTAAGAAAAGTGAACATATTTAAATTGATATAAGGAAATATACAAATTACTGTTAAAAGATGCATTTCAATGCTAAAATGTGACTGCTGGAGCGAGTTATGCATTGTGCGTGGGTAGTGCATTGATCCTGCTCTAGTTGCATGGAGCGTGTGTTTGTTCTATATGATAAAGTGCGACACGGGAGTTGTTAGACGTCAGCTACTAGTATGGTGTGTGTGTCTACTTGGCGTGGGACTTAACGCTACGTATGGTTGCTATCTCCGTTGTCTGGAGATGGAACGGAACAAAAATTGGGAGACGGAACGGAACAAAAATTGGAGACAGTAAGGTGTTTGGTTGTGGTGGACATAACAGAAATAATTGTCTCCGTCTCGAGGACAGATGTGTTTGGTTGCAGGGGGACAGAACGGAAAAATTGTGCCAATGACAAAATGTCCCTGGTCCTTAACAAACTTGTTATATGTAATTAATTGACAATTTTGATTATGAATGATACTAATTAGTTAAAAAGTTAATTAATGCAAATAATAACAAAGTTTTCACTAAGAACGAATAATAATAATAATAATAATAATAATAATAATAATAATAATAATAATAATAATAATAATAATAATAATAATAA
>JAOTAX010000008.1:12051861-12067219 GCA_025629825.1 Erythroxylum guanchezii
ACTTTCAAAGAATATTGTCGAAGTTATGGAGAAGAGAAACAAAAACTTCTGTTTGTTTTGAAATGTAGATATAGGTACAGTTTTGAATGTAAAGCGGTATAATAGTTATGTTCATTAACATGAGGGTGGTTTGGGTCGGAATTGAATTCACACCATATATAAGATGTTTATCGTCAAAAAGATTCAGAAATTATTCACTAAGCAAAAACTATACGAATGAAGTGCATACATTCTCATCAGTAAAAGTTCATATGTTTTTTACAACCTTATAATTCCATTCCGAACATGCTGCCCATCAAAATGTAAATGTATGTACTCATAATTCCCAACAAACCAGCATTCATATACAAAAAAGCTGCCCATCAAAATAAGATGAAATACCTATAACTTCAAGTCTAAATCAGCTCAAACTCAAGAACAACTTGTACCCATGTTATTTACCACAGATGGACCCCTGAAAATAAAAAAATAATGATCATATAACCCCTGCAAATTAGGTTTGCAATTTGCACAATGATAACAACATGTAAGTCACTAGCTTCATCTAATTAAACTTCAAAGATTGTATTCGACTTTAATGTCTGTAATAACCCTACAAATCTGCTGTAATATATGGACCCTTAACCACGAACAAGCTTAAATCATGTTGGAATGTCAGAATATCAAAACTGAATGCACAACTACAAAATAGGATGTAAACAATGTCTATTCAGATCCTTTGAACATTCATAACTGCTCCTATTTTATTCATGCAAATCTCATCATCTTTCATTGCAATTTCCAGCCATATTAAACTTAGAAATATGCCCAAATCATTATGAGAGAATAGGAAAACAACCACAAACCCACAACTCTCATAGATGTAATAGCATAAACAGTCTAACAATAACAATTTCATATGGACTTTGCATATTTCTTAAATTAAAGCTAATGAACTAACTTCAGGAGGACACTGCCACAGACATGGGTGAATTCAGAATTGTCAATACAGGAAAACACTGCCAAATATTCATCCACAAACACAAGCCATACTGCAAAGTTCCCAAACACAATCACATTCATGATAGCATAACCCAAAGTCTCCAAACACTCTCATATACATTAATGCATAATGCAAATTAATCTCAGAAAAATTTAATTACCTGTTAAAAGAAACACAAGATACTCTTTGGAGCTTGAACAACCTCTCACCGATCAACAACAACCCAGCTAACCTTAAACACAAAATAAGGCAAAGGTTAAAAGCTTTAAAAGGAAACCATCGGATGAATCAAACCAAATTTTTTTTTTGTCAATCTGTTCAAATCAACCATTACAAACTGTAAATGGAATAGAATCCCATTCATCTGCAAGCATCCGAAACTATTCCACGAGACGATAAAAAAACCCCAAAAAGAATCCCATTTGACGTTTCAACAAAGACGGAGACTCTGAAACAAACAGGGAGAGACGGGTTTTGGAAGACCCAACAGACCCAAGGTTTCCATTCCTCTTACAAACATAATCCATTTCCTACCCAAGACAAGAAATAGAGAAGACGAAGACTATTGACATCCATAATACAACCAGACAAACCTCGAGACGAAGGTGTTGGGGAAGAAGGTCCGTGTGCGAGAAACAACGTACGCCGGTTGTGGGTCGACAGAAAGAGGAGTGATGGGGTTGTGGGTCGACAATGGAGGAGGAGTGGTTCGACGGTTGAGGGAGACAGAGGTGAGCCGGACAACAGAGATGGGGTTAATTTGGACAACGCCTGACCTAACGTTTCGGAGATAGAGACATAATGTCCTTTGTCCTCCGATTTTGGGAGATACAAAAATTGTTGTCTCTGTCATCCAGGGACAGATCACAAAAAGTCGGGAACAGCAAGCAAACAGGCACAGATGATAGGATTTGTTTGTTTTGTGATCTGTCCCCAGTGACGGGGACAACAACCATACATAACGTAAGTGACGCGTGCCTGAAGTACTAGGGGAGCTTGGAAGATGGGTTGTTGTCTCGGTGGTTGGAAGATAGGTTGGGATGCGTGTGTTGTTGGAGTTTAGTGCATGTGGTTGCTTAGGTCGCTGCTTTGGAGGACGCATGATGAATGGAAGAGTGATGGAGCTTGGTGCTTGTGGCCACTGGACGTGAGGAATGGTGCGACTATGGATTGGGATGTGTGTGGGTTTCCCATATGGAACCTGGCGTAATTGGCGTTGTGGACTACTGGTATGGTTGCTTGGGATGCTACTTTTCGCTGCGGATCAAGTAGAATGCTAGCCATTAGAGGCAGGGACAAAAAGAACAACAAAAGTTAGGGTTGTTGTTCGTTTATTATCTATTTATTTATTTTTCATTTTTTTAACATAAAAAATAATGCCCTATTATTATATCATCATTTTTATTATTTTATTTTTATTTATTATTATTATTTTAAAAATCATAAATTCTTTAAAATAAAACATATTACTAACATCTAAAAGATGTGATCTCATTTTCTAAATATTATTGTTCTTGAATTTAAGGGATTTTATTTTAGAAAGTGAAATTACATAAGAAGCGATCATGCTTTATAAATTTCAATTTTTTAGAATTTAAGATGACTGCCACCTTAACTTGAGTTACATAGGATAAAAAACCTAAAATTTCATACTACTAAAATCCATAAGGTGATCATGTCATCTTATAGATTTTAGTAGTATGAAATTTTAGGTCTTTTATCCTAAAAGCTGAATTATCCTTGTGAATTTTAGTATTATAAAATTTAAGACGTAATTTTTCACTTACACCACCAATAAAACACCACACAAAAACAAACATATAAACCTATAAATAATTGAAATAAAATTACTATAAAATCATTATAATTAGGTTCCCTCCCAAAGAGCGCAATTATATAACAATGTTATGGTCAATAAGTCTTTTTCTTTTTATTCTTCTACATATTGGGAAAGTTCCAAATCAATATCTATCATACTTAAAACCATCATGTCCTTATAAAATGGTTTCAATCTATGTTGATTCCCTTTGAAGATTTTTTCAGTATCTAACTACTTTATTTTCACTGCACCATAAGAATATGCATTAGTGACAACAAAAGACCAAGCCATCTAAAAGGTAATTTACCTGGCATAAGCTTGAACCAAGAATTATATAATAACACTTTTTCCCACCTCCAATTGCTTTGCAGGACTAGTTTTCTCTTTGTAAAGTCTTAAATTCTCGTAAGCATCTAACCTTAATTCCTCAAGTTCTTGTAATTGCAATTTTCTTACTTCTCCAACTTTTGTTAAATCTGTGTTGGAACATTACACCACCAATAAGCTTTATGTTTAATCTCCATTGATAAATGATAAGCTTTACCAAAAATCAATTGATGAGAAGACATTTTTATCAGTGTTTTGTAGGTTGTATAGTAAGCCTAAAAAGCGTCGTTTAGACATAAACTCAAATCCTTTCTTCTCAAGTCTATCTTCTTTTCCAAAATGGATTTCACTTATCTATTCAATACTTCTGCTTATCCACTCATTTTTGGATGATATGAAATGTCCATTCAATGATTCACTCCATAATTTTAAAATAAAGTTGCCACTATCTTTTCGCATTTTTTTCTTGTCTTTTATTCAACCTTTTTGAGATAATTGGAAGTAGTAACTCTCCTTCACCTAAATAGATATATTTTAGGTGATCAAATAAGACTTTCAATTTTATCTTTAGAGCCTACATAACATAAGGCAACATTTTCTTGTGAATTATAGTAATTTCATCATTTAAAGTTTTTGAATCTATTAGCACCATTGATAATGATTCTATAACTTCACAAGTTCCATTACCTTTCTTAGCCACTTCCTATTTAGCATTAAACTCTGACTCATCAACAACGCTTTTTCTATAAAAATATCATGCACAATTGAAACCACAATATCCATATGATAAACGGAGTGAAAATCATTAGGGTACTTCATTGCTTTGAAAATATTAAACTTCACTATCTCTCCATCAAACTCAACGGACCCTCATCAACATTAATATTTTTTAGTTATTTTCATGAATGGCCTTCCTAAAAAAATCAAAGCCGACTGTTCTACACTAACTCCATCCATTTTTAAGATATAAAAATCCACTGAAAATGCTAAACCATTAACCGGAACTAAAACATCCTTTACGCTAATAGGATGAATATTAAAAAATCATCTAGCAGAATAATCACATTAATTTCTTGCAAATAATTTATATTTAAAGCTTAGTAAATTCATTACAATATGACATTGATAAATGTAGCTAAGTTTAGCATGGAACACTCAATTTTTTTATCACTAATGAGACAAGGAAGTGTAAATATACTTGAATTTTTGCATTTTTTTGGTAATTTTATAATTATCACAGCTGATATGTTCTTACCTAAAATTATTATCTTCTTATCCTTCAGTTTTCCTTTTATTTGTGCATAGTCCTTTCAAGAACTTTACTTATTTTGGAATTTGTTAGATGGCTACTAGAAGTGGTATGTTAATTTCTATCTTTCTAAAGGTCTCTAAGATCTCTCTTTCATATTCCTCTTCTTTTGATTTAGCCAATCTGCAAGGAAAAGGAGGCACATTTGTATTAGATGATATAGGTAAAGAAAAAACAAAATTTACCTTAGTTGTATCTTGAACTAGAACTTCATCTTTCTTCTCTTCTTCTTCATGCTTTTCTACCTCCATTAATAAGGAAGATCCAATCTGAATTTCCTTCCCACTTCTTAATTTTATTACACTCACATTTTCTTTAAGATTCAACACCATTTGTGAAGAGAATTTTTTATGCTTGTGCTTCCAATTTACTAATAGAGGTGGCCAATTAAGTGATCTAATTTCTTAAATTTTGAAGGCTTGCTCTGGTTTTGTATTGAGTATTAGTAGCAAGTGCCTTAACTATTTCATCTAAAGACATAATTGAATTTGAAGAATGAGATTGAGCATGTGTAAGTGCTTGAGGTTGTCTATTGAAATTGTGAGGTTAGTATCTTTATTGCCCTCCTTGATTTCCATAGCTAAAGTTTAGATGATCCCTTCACTCTAGATTATAATGATTGAAATAAGGTTCATATTTTTGTTGAGTTTGACTAAGAAATCCTCCTATTGCTTTAGCTTCTTGAAGGGAGTCTTGTTGCAATGTAGGGCTCATATTCGTAAGATGACAAGGGAATGAGCATATTTTGCACATTTGTCCTAATAATAATTGATCTACAACTATTTTACAAACTATAGTAGTTAAATTCAAAACTGTATCCTTAAGGTTATTATTACATACCTCATTCACATGTTTAATAGGTCCATCTATCCTTATACCAAATTGTTAGGAATTTTTGGCCATGGTTGAAATCAATTGCATGGCCACTTCTAGTGTTTTGTTTACTAAAGCACCTCTACTAGTTGTATCTACCATACTCATATCCACTGGAAACAACCATCCATAAAAGTATTAAATCAAAATTTGGTCATAAATTTGACAATATAGGCAGCTGGCACATAACTCCTTAAACTTTTCCTAATATTCATATAATGTTTCTCTGGTAAATTTTCTTATCCCACATATCTCCTTTCTAATATTTGCTACTTCTGATACATGAAAGAAGTTCTCTATGAACAATCTTTTGATTTCATTCCATGTTGTCACTGAGCCAGATGGAAGATTATATAGTTAATCATTTGCTTTATCTTTCAATGAGAATAAAAAGGCTTTAAGATTAATTTGCTTTTCTATCACTCCTTGTGACTTTATTCTATAGTAAACAACATGAAATTCTTTCAAGTGCATATATGGATCTGCACTTGCGAGACCACTAGAAATAGGAAGTAAGTGAATCAAACTAGATTTCAAATCTATCTCAACATCTGAAAATCTTATGCATAAGGGTTATTGGTTCAAATTTGGTGCCACTGGCTCCCTCATTGTTCCAATGCTAGGATTTGTCATCTTTTTTTCAACTTCTTGGAAATTAGAATCTTCACTAATTTTCAAGCGTATCTTAACTTTCACTTATATAGGTGAATTTGCTTAGTCTCTTTTCTTAAAGAACGTATTGTCTTCTCAATTTTTGGATTTTATTATAATCACCTTTCTGAGAAGAATGAGTCATACAAGACAAGAGATTAGCAGTAAACTATAAAAGAAAATAAGAAAATAAAATAGTTCCCCGTCAATGGTGCCAAAATTTTGAACGGGTTATTGAAACCCTCAAAATTAATTCTTATTCACTAAACTCTTATAATATTCATAAAACTAAGTTGAATCCCAAGAGAACATAAAACTGGTTTATTAATTTCAATTGACAAAACAAAGTGGAAGTTTATGATTAATTAACTAATAAGTTAAATTTAACAAGGAATCAAAATAAATCAACTAAGCATTAAAGTGAGAAATTCAATAGTGCTTAATTTTGATTTAAGAGAAGGATCTCATCCACTTATAACTTTGATGATGGGTCTAAAATGAATAATATTCGTAATCAAGTAGTTAATATGAAATATATTAGGATAACCATAATAAGTCTTAAGTTTTCCTAAATTAATTAGTTCAACCCAACATTCAAACCAAAACTTATTATGAATTGATTGGGTATGACAAGATTCCTCATCAATTAAATGATAATAGTAAGCTTAGTGAAAAAGACTAAACCCCAAATTAAATAATTGAGATAGCTATAACTATTTAATTTAATTTTCTTGTTTCTCATAAATCAAATATGCAAATTTATAAATATCCTATTTACTACCTGTACCAATCATTTATGACAATTATAGATCATTAAATTCATGGATAGCTATAGAATAATCAACATTAAATTAATTTTTTAGATCTATCAATATTAATTATTTATAAAATATAAGAGCATAAAATGCAAAATACTTGAATTAAATTAAAATCTAGTTTTAAAACAAAATTTCACAAGGTAACAACTATTTGAATTAAAATAAAATATAGGTTTAGAATAAAATCTCATAAGGTTACAACTAGAATTTTGAATCCTCTTTAACTAAAATATTTGAAATTAGTAACTCATGACTTTAGTTCCACTGGAAAAAAAAAAGATGAAAGAAGAAGAGAAATGAAAAGAGAGAGAGAGAGAGAGAGGGAATTATAGAGAGATTGTATATGACATTTTTTTTCTTCTTTTCCTACCCAAAAGCTAACTTTTTTCAACATTCTCGAGATTCTCTTCCAAACAAATCAAAATTCCTACATAATAGGGTATGGAATATATCTCCTAATTGAACTAAAACTCTTTGAGCGAATCTAGCTTTAGGCATGATCTTGCCTTATCAACTGCAACAATCTATCATCTTTTTTTTAAAAAAAAATTGTGACTTTGAAAAGTAGTGCTCCAATGTGATGCAAATATTAATTTCACCAAAATCAATTCAAAACAAAAGAGAGAACTCTAATTAACATAACCAAATCATATCTTATCAAGGGTTTGTTAACAGAATTTTTCTTTATAAATTTGATGTTGTGAAATTTAATACTTTGAATGATTTCACTGTATAGAAGGTGAAGATTAGGGCACTTTTTGTTTAATAAAGGATGTGAAGCAATATTAAAGAAGAAGAAAAGCTAACAAAAAGATTGGAGGTGCTGGAGAATAAAGAGATTATATAAAAGGTGCATAGTGTTATACTACTTGGTTTGGAAGATAAAGTCTTGAGAAAGGTGGTTGATGAAACAAATACTAAATCATTATGGAAATGACTTAAAAGTAAGTATTTGAAGAAATCTCTAATAAATCATTTATGTAAAAGGTAGGATGTGTATACTTTGGGGGTGATATAGAATATAATGGTATAATATTATACTGATAATTTTAATTAAATCATTTTAGTTTTACATGATAATGAGATTAAAATTAAAGATGAGGATTATGTAATAACTATGTTGTATTTTGTCTAATTTATATGAAATCTCCATTAATACTATGTTATATGGTAGAGAGACTATTTCTGTTAATAATATGAAGGATGTTATGTAGTATATGAAATTAAAGAAAAAGTCCCAAACATATATGAAAATAAATCATATTTTGGTCTAATTATTAGCAGAGGTAGGAATAAAGAAAGGGATATTAGAAGAGAAATAAGTCACGATCTAAAACGAAGCCTAAAGTTTTTTAATATTTTTATTATAAAGAAAATGACACTTTAGAAAGGACTACCAAAAACAGAATAAGGGAAACGAGAAAAAGGAAACAATAAGGCATATACTAGTGTATCCTATCATATGACTTTAAATAAAGACTAGTTCTGTTCTTTTAAAGAATGGAATTTTATTGTCAAATTAGCTGATGATAAAAAGCATACTTTCAAAGGCAGTGATTCAGTTAAGATCTAAATGTATGATGAAATTATTAGAACATTAGATGACTAGTATACTTTTGTGCTTAAAAAAAAACTGATTTTAGTATATTCTTTTGACAGTTAAAGGTATTTTTTGTGGTGATGAGCGGTGATGGGCAGCTCAAAGTGTTAAAGAATGTCATAGATATGATGAAAAGAAGATTACAACATGAAAACATAGAAAATAGTAATAGAATCAATGGTTATCTTCCAAATTTTTGGACATAATAATGACAGTACATATTTATGGTATCACAAATTACGTCACGTAAGTGAGTAGAGACTTTAAATATTGAGTAGGAAAGGATTGTTAGATTGATTTGTCATTAGGAAGATGAAATTTGTGAGTCTTACGTTCTTAACAAGCAGCACAATGTCAATCCTATCATATGACTTTAAATAAAGACTAGTTCTGTTCTTTTAAAGAATGGAATTTTATTGTCAAATTAGTTGATGATAAAAAGCATACTTTCAAAGGCAGTGATTCAGTTAAGATCTAAATGTATGATGAAATTATTAGAACATTAGATGACTAGTATACTTTTGTGCTTAAAAAAAAACTGATTTTAGTATATTCTTTTGACAGTTAAAGGTATTTTTTGTGGTGATGAGCGGTGATGGGCAGCTCAAAGTGTTAAAGAATGTCATAGATATGATGAAAAGAAGATTACAACATGAAAACATAGAAAATAGTAATAGAATCAATGGTTATCTTCCAAATTTTTGGACATAATAATGACAGTACATATTTATGGTATCACAAATTACGTCACGTAAGTGAGTAGAGACTTTAAATATTGAGTAGGAAAGGATTGTTAGATTGATTTGTCATTAGGAAGATGAAATTTGTGAGTCTTACGCTCTTAACAAGCAGCACAATGTCAAATTTAGATATGATAAGTACACTTTAACAGACATTCTTGATTATATTAATTCAGATTTATGAATTTTTACTCCAGTTTAATCCCTTAGAGGATGTATTTACTTTAATTCCTTTATTGATGATTATTATAGAAAAGTTTGGGTATGTTTTCTGAAGTTAAAGAATGAAGTATTTGGAAAATTTAAGAAGTGAAAGACTATGGTTGAAACATGTTCTAAAAAATATGTCAAAACACCCATAATAGAAAATATATTAGAATTTTGTAATAAACCATTTGATGAGTTTTGCAAGCATTTTAGCCTGAGGCAGTTAATATTGTCGCTTATCTTGTAAATAGACATCCATTAACTATAATTGATTTTAAAACTCTTTTAGAGGTAAGGTACGATGCTCCCTCTAATTATGATAGTCTTTATAAATGGTTGTCTTACTTATGTTCATATTAATGATGAAACATTAGATTTTAGAGCAATTAAATGTATATTTCTAAGAAAAGTTATTGGAATTAAAGGGTATAGATTATAATGTACAAAAAAGAATAGAACTATAGATTTTATTATTAGCAAAGATGTTACTTTTGATTAATTTACTATTCTTCGTCAGAGAGAGGAGCTTGATGATCTTGTAAGTAAAAAGGATCGAAGTGGTAGCTAAAAGGTAGAGTTTCACATTAAAACTCCAAATAAGATAGTTAAAAAAGCAATTCGTAGATATGTAAAAGGAATAACCACAAAATATAGCAACAAAGAGAACAAGGAGAGAAATCAGAAAACCTACCAAGTATTTAGCTTATATTGATTTTGTTAAAATTGATCATTGTTGCATATGCCATAACATTAATAAAGAATATAGACTTTGATGAACCATATACTTGTAGAAAGGTAGTGGATAATAAAAATTATCATAATGCTTGATTGCCATGAATAAGTAGATGCAATCTTAGTGCAAAAATGAGATGTAAGAACTTATAACATTACCAAAGGGTACAAAGCCAGTGGAATGCAAATAGGACCATAATAAAAAAGAAAGTGTTCACACAATTTGGCCAGATATGTCTAAAGCACGGCAAGTGACACATGATTTTTTACAACAAAAAAAAGGAATTGATCACTAATTTCTACTAGTTATGAAGCATAAGATCATTTAAGTGCATAGATGTTTATGCACTATGGTAAGTGCACTCAATCTGAAGTTGGAGCAACTTGATGTGAAAACTACATATTTGAATAAGAATATAAAAGAATATATTGGTTTTCTTGACTTTGAGAAAAAAGACTTGATAGTAGTACATGAGGTTTGATGCATTTATGTTTTCTCAAGATTTTGTTTATAATTAATTTAGTAATGTTGTTTGCTTTAGAAAGGTTTCATATTATTCACATATTTGTTTGTTTCTACATATTGATGATACGTTAATTGCAGTTAATAATAACGTTGAAATTAAAAATCTAAAAGCCTTGTTGAGTAGTGAGTTTAAGATAACGGATTTGGGTGTAACTCAAAAAATTTTAGACATTGAGATTTGGAGGGATAGAAAATTAAGCTTATTATCCTTATTACAATAAAAGTACATTAAAAAGGTGTTATAGTCTTTTTAAATAGATTAATCTACTCTCTTTGTAACACATTTTATATTTAATGCTAGTGCACTACCTAATTTAGACGTAAAGAAAGGTTACATGAAATAAGTTCCTTACTAGAACATAATTGAGGGTTTAATGTATGTCATGGTATACATAAGACCAGATTTAGTACATGTTATTAGTGCAGTAAGCATGTTTATGAGTAATTTTAGGAAAGCTTATTAAGAAGTTGTTAAGTCGATTATATGATACTTGAAAGGCACGAGTTATATTTGCTTGGCTTATGGTTTTGATGATTCTACTAGTGGTATTGTCGACCATACTAATTTGAATTATGGTGGAAATATCTTCACAAGGAAATCCTTGACATGTTCTGTCTTTGACCTATTTGATTATACAACAGTTAGAAAGCAACACTTCATTCTACAGTTGCTATCTCTACAATAGAAGTACAATACATTTCATTGACAAAATGGATTTAAAAAGGTATATGGTTGTATGATTTTTTGATAGTTCGGGTGTGGATGTGTAAAACTTTGTCATTTACTGTGATAGTCAAAGTACAATGAATTTGGCTAAAAATTATGTCTATCATGAGAGACTAATGTGTATTGATGTTAAGTTAAATTTTATTTGAGATATTATTAAGGATAAGGTGTTTTCTGTACAATAGATAGTCATAGTTGATAATCCAATAGATATGTTAACAAAGTCGTTATTTGTAGCTTGAAGCCTTTAAGAAATGAACGACAGGGAGTGATTCTTGGTTTAATGTTGGAGAATGTCTGTCAAGGTAAGGAATTGTGAGATATGACTTGAATTTATAGTGGCGTAAACCTATTTATGACCCAACCCAAAATCTTGAGTGTTATAACCAGAATAGGATATTGCTTGAGAAATCGGAGAAAAACTAGCCCCAGTATGGACATATAACTGGCACTAGATATATATGGATCAAAAAGTCATAAGTGTGTTAGGCACTAAACTCATGACTTGAAAACAAAAAATGCAAGGAAGTATAATTTCACAGACCTTAAGCATATTACATGTAACCTTAAACTATAAATAACTTGATTAGCATTTATATAATGGGTGTCATGTCATACCCTTGACGTTGTATTATTTTCTTACAATAATAAGAAATCTATCTCCCTGCTATATATATAGGTCATATTGATTGAAACATATAAACTTTGTGCTTTCTATTCATTTATTTTTCTTCCAATATCTTTCATTTACGTTACAAAATGATTACAAATAGAACTTATCTTTTGGTCCTTAATATTTACTTGATTCCAAGCCATAGCTAGAAAGTGGTCTTAGGTATATGGTTTAAACCAAATTAAAGAATGTCAAGATTACGTAAGAGTTGATTCTTTAAATATATTTAGGGTACTTTTATTGTTGAAAGGATGAGAAGCATTGGCTAACCAAAGAAATTTATCTTCACATAAGATATTATAATTGTAATTTAATATATTATTTCTTATTAGACTAGGTATTATAGAGTTATGATTTGGCTAGAATTATGAGTTAGAGATAATGACCTCAGTTACTCTTGAATACCTTTATAGCTCCTCAAGATGGGTTTTGAGTAGAATTATGTTTTCTAATAGACTAATTTGAGATCAGTTATCATTCCAAAAGTGTTTATTCCTTCCATTCCCAGTTTTGTGCTTCATATAAAAATGATAATATCCATTAACTTCAATACTTTCCTCTAATACTAGGAAGCATTTGAAGATAATTTCAATTACCAAAAGTGCCGGGGGTTTTGGGAATGAGTTCTAACATGTGAAGAGCTTTCATATTCTCTTAGAGAGTGGCATCTTGCTTATCACCTTGACTAGGGTAATGTCAAGTCCTCCTTTTTATTTTGTCTTGCTAATATCTTTTTTTTTCACTTTGGCTTTTAGATGACAACCATTAATTCCATACCATAAGAATGTTCTTAATGATTCTTTTTATATGTTTAAAAATTCTAGCAAGGAGAAGCAAATACGTGTACTAAAATATATGGAGGCTATTAAGGATTATTTTAATTAGTTAAACGTGTATAGCATAAGAAAGTGACCATATAGTCTATTAATTAACTCTATTTTCGATTAATGGATAAGTGGTGAGAATTCTTTAAAGGTGATATTAGATGAAAATTATAGGATTACTAGGTACTTAATTGAAAGGTTTGTAAGATTAAACTATGTGATTTTAGAAAGGCACTATGTCAGATTTTAATTCCTTATTGAAATAAAGAGGAAGCTCTGGTCTCTATTAATTGATAAACTAAAAAAAGCTTTACAATTAACTACTATTTTAATGAAGACCTTAATTGAGCAAGCATCAACAAATGAGAAAATAAGTAAGTCATATGCAAAAGTTAAATTGAAAAAATTAGATTTAGATCACTTACGATGATATTTAAAATTTGATTTTTCAAACTTAGCCTTTTCTAATTAGAAAATGAAAAAAATATATATAAGTAAAGGATAAAGAGGTATGGTGATAGCGACCTTACATGCTAGGTTCACCATTAACCATAATAAAGAAATATAGTATGGAAATACATTAGAGTATACAAGTTCAAAAGAGAAATCATAAACTTTCAAGGCTTCAATTACTAAATTTCATTGGTTAAGTTCATATGCTTTTCTTAAATTAACTTTGAAAACGCATATTTTGTTTAAATTTTTTCTTTAACAATCTTAAGGATTTTTCAGAAAACAAGAGTTATGTCGCTAATGCTTATGCATTATGAAGATTATATAGATTTCACCTACTAGTGTTGATATGATCCATTTAATTTTTTTAAACATCTTGACCATAAATTTATAGAGAATGTATTAGCTTGAAATTGCCCTAAATTCTTATATAGAAGAAGGATTAAAAGAGTTAAGAATTAAAATAATAAGTTAGTAAGCCTTTTATGATTTTTTTTTATATGGTGAAGAAATCAAAAACCACATTAATGATATCATTCCCATTAAGATGCCACACTTTGTAGTAAAAAGGGCTATTGAATTCATAAGAACCTAAACACATATAAAGGGGTTTAAGTTAAAGAGAGCAACTCCCACATCATCTATATGGAATGATTTAAAAAGTTAATCCATTTAGAGAGGGCTAAGTTGTTTTGGTTCGGTGGAGTTAAAGTTAGAGGGTTCAATATGGCTCAATCTTTTAGTTCCTATGATTCCTTTAAAGTGGAGATAGGGGAGGTAGGCAAGATTCTTAAACTCTTTGGTTCTGCTATTTACATTAATAAACAACTTCAAATTAATCTTTGAATATTTAAAAAAGGTAATGAAACATATGTAAAATAAAATATTTATTTTTGTTCAATATATCCAACTATATGGTTATCACTTTAGTTGTTGTCATGTCCATCATAGTCAATATTAATTAAAGCACGCTTACACATCAAACATATGGTTTAATGTAAGCAGAGATAATTTGATTTTAATGACCATAAGAAATAATTTAACATTATGAAAAATATCTAAATAAAAAATATATATAAAACTTCTAATGAATTTAAAAAATATGGATTGAAAAGAGTTGACAAAAAATCTAAAAAAAATAATATATGTTAATGAATATAGAATGAGACTGTCGATATAACATGACTTAACTAAAGATTAGCTTGAAAAATGTTTAATAATGGCATTATTTTCATATAGTAATCACTAAAGTTAAATTGGTTATGAAGAAATATAGGTATTAATATTGCTCTTAGAGTTTAAAAATAAAATTCAAAGTTATATTGAATTATCAAGACTAATTTTATAATTTATCTCTCCCAAAAATGAAATTGATACTTCAACAATTTATCCAATTTTATAAAATTTAAGTACTTTCATTTTGTAAAATTTTAAAGTTTTAAGATAAAAATAAATAAATATAATTGTAAAGACTTAGCTTACATTAAATTATTATTTATTATAGTTATAAATTTAGATTTTAGCTTAAATAATAATTTCTAATTAAACCCATAGAGAGATAATTTCTGCATCCCTCTCTCTAAATTTGTTTGGATGCCCCTTTTTTTCCTGTCTTCCCTCTTTTATATTGATTAAACTAGATTTGACTTTCCTTGTTTAGGTAATAGTCCTTAGAGGAACCTTTTCTACCTAAGATTTATCTGGTGCTCTTCCAATTAAGGAAATGGAATCAAACCTTCTCTCTTCGACAATATAACCCTTTTATGTCACTAAGAGAAAGTTCTTCCCTAATTTGGCATTATTTTTGGTCTTCTACATCTCTCTTATCTATCCTTGCTTTCTTATTACATTTCTTTGTTTATTCCTACCTGATTTTTCTCCTACTCTCATTTTCTTCCTAGACCATTTTCGCCTCTCCTTCTACATCCTTAGTGACTTTAAACTCTTTTACTGCTCTCTCAATTTAGTTATGAATCACTTAGCTAACTCTCCTCTTACCTCAGTCAATCTGTTAGTAGTATGCCCTAGGCCAATGGACATATATGTGATTCATGTATTAACATTATGACTTGTTAATAATATATTATGAGGTATTCC
>JAOTAX010000008.1:12077108-12093430 GCA_025629825.1 Erythroxylum guanchezii
CATACAGATTTATACAAACGAAAAAGGTAATCAACTCCATGTTTCAGGGCTATTTTCTAGTGATCCACGTATTGTGGAATCCTATCCTTATCACACCATTATGTACATTAATGCATTCCTTAATACTTCAGGTCGATCATAAAAAGGTGTTCAAAATGAATTATTCTTTAATTAAATAACATGTACATCTCACGAACAAACCATAATTTAAGCATTTTTATTTAGTTTTAATAATAATTTTATTAAAGTGACACAACATACATTTGATAAGAAGTCCTTCTTAAAAAAATGAACAAAAAAATATATTTATTAAGTATTTTAGAATAGTAAAGTATTTTTTAAAATAAGTAAAATGGTAAAAAGAAATGGTATCTTTTAGCTAAAAAGGAAAACAAATTTGAGGTCGAGAACTGTGCCTCCAATCAAGTTGACGTTGAAAAATTGTCAGGCCTGCTTGGTATGAAATACCACTTTTGGGCCTAAAATGTTACATCAGAAGAGAGATTTATGGGCCGAATAGCAATCTAATGCTCGGGGCTCATAACCATTGCCCAACACGAAACATCACTCAGACCAAGCCAGCGCCAAACCAAATCTGTCCATTGTCATGTAAGACGGCGTGCCGTAGTGGAAGACTGGTGGTGCCTCATTTGTCGCTGTATCATGTTCAAGCCACCATACAATCGTTCCTGACTAGATATCAATTTGTCGGATTAGCTTAAAGAGCTAAAGCTGTAAAATCCTTGAATGGAATAAATTTGGTCAATGGTATTCTCGTCTTTTAATCGGTTTATAAGGATTTCATTGCTTAATTTTCAAGTCGTGTGAAAAAGGCAAATGAATAGTAAGTATAACAGTAGACCCAATACATGATGATTCATTAAAGCATCTCTCTCTCTGAAATTTGTAATAGTTAACAGTGCAAGTCTTTGGTACATTTTTCTGTCAAAAAAAAAAACTGGAAGGACAAATTTTCAGTAATTGAGTAATGATGTGTAATGAACTCAGGAGGAACTTGCATTGAGGGTGACGAAGATGTGCCCTTCAACTAGGGGTGGCAGCCAATTTTGGTAAGTGATGTAACAAAAGTTGAACATTTTCAACTACATTGTCTTCCTTATTTTAATCAACTGTCCTTTTGACAAAGGCTGGGTTCTTACAAGCCACAACCAATTGTAGCTCGTGAGTCAATTATACAGTTTCAAGGTCTCGATCAAAATACACAGTTACTTGGGCATGTGATTTTGTACTAATAGGTTTCCGGTTCTGGGCCAGACATTTGGGCTCTTTTACCCTTTCTGCTTCACATGCTGTCATATCCATTTCTAGTTTGGGTACGTATGACCACGAAATCAAATCATGCACCTCAGGAAGTTCTGATAAAAACAAAAATTATTTCACAGCATTTTTGTACCTCTGATCTGATCACATAGCTCTTGATTTTGAAATTTCTTCTCCTTTAAAATAAAAGCCATTGCAAGCATCTTTAAAAGTAAGCAGAAAAAAAGAATAGTGAAAGCAACAACTGAATCATTTTTGGTCGCTTATACGAGTAAACAACTAAAGCATCATAAACTGCAAGATTATCAGAATTAGACATCCAAGTTGGCCTTTTGTGGCCAATTTGCAGCATTTTTACTGTCTATTTGTCCAGAAATCTCCAATTCACAAAACCACAGAAGAAGATTACAAGGGATATGGGCTGATATATTGTTGGACCACAGAGCAAAGTGCATTAAACTTTATGCTGGAGATAATTTTTTGTGGTCCTTACTTGACTTATTATTATGCAACATCGCCTCTTCCCTTATCTTGAAGAGAGTGTTGAAGCACGGGTGAGGATTTTAAATTATTATTTTTTAAATTGTTTTTCCCACTATATAATATGAGCATCTGCAATTTTGCATCTTTTTAATTGTACTAAATAATTTGGTCTCAGCAAAGCTCTTGTCAACTATACATATCTAATATTCATCAAAAACATGGTCATGACCACTTGTTTTGAATTTGAGCTAAATTACAAGGAAAATAGAGTGGCGGTTGTCAAGACTTTCTCACTCTGTTCAATATAGGTATGCCCCGATATATTTGCAATACTAATTCAAGACGAGTAAGTAACTCCTACTAAGCACAATTTAAGTGTGTAAAGCATGCTGAAAAAGAAGTGGAAACCGGAGATCGCAACTAATCTGTGATTTGGGGGGGAAAAGGTCGCAAATGAGGAGTGGGCTATGCTTTTGCTAGATTGGCATAGAGATTCGTTCGCCACTTGGTAGGTTATGTCATTGAATGTGACGGTACTCTCTTTTCCTTTTTAAATGCCCACTCTGCATTGCATTGCATGCGTCTCCGCGGACCTGATTAGCTATAGCTCCAAATATACTTTTAAGGAAAGCCCCCCATCTAATTAGGAAGACCCATCATGCCATGCCTTTTTCTCACAACATTTCCATTTTCAGTTCAACTTTTATATTGAGAGATGATAGATGCCTGAATGGAGAAAAAGAATGTCATTAAGTTGAAACTTTTTATATAATGATAATTAAGGGGATAAATTACATACATACCCTTCATTGATATCAACCTCGTTTTCTTGAACCTATTTAACCATGTGTGGCTTCGCCATTGCCTATATAAACTTGTACTTCGAATTAACATTCTTCTCCTCTAATCAGTCTTGTTTAATATATATAATAGAAAAAAACATAAATATATTTTATTTTATTCGAGTTTGTTGACGATTAGAAGAAATTTATAAATTTTCCTTTTTTAAAAAATTGTTAAGTTAATCATACAGTAGCTGATGCGATCATGAGATCAGTAAGAACTTTGAAACTTTTGTTTACTTCTAAGACCAAAATTTAGCCATGTGCAAGCATATGGGATTTTGGTACGGCAATTGGTGCATACGTTACTCCTCCACCAAGACAGTCTTAATCGGTCCTAACGACAAAGTGAGTGTCATACACCATAACTTCGTGTATTTGAAATAAAGTTTGCGTCCAGTAAGGCATCATTTTAACAATTCTCTGAAGGTGAGATAGAAAATAACAAATAATTATACAAGCATAAAGCATTCATTTACTTGAAGTTGTTGTTGGGAGCTTTTACTGATTAATTTAGGAAATTTTCATTATAGTGTAGGGACACGAACTAGCAAAACAATGATTAAGGAACCACTTCCAGTTGGCTCCCTCCGTAAGCAATTCTTGATGGTTAATTACCACCAACGGAACATCAAGTAACCACACATTAGGTGGATAACCGTTTTAGGACAAATGGCTTAAGCAAACATTCTAGTATATTTTATGATGGGTGATACAAACGCCACACCTTGCTTTCATCTCTTAAGCAAGTTTAGCCGCCTACTTGCAGTTGCAAAGCCGAGACACTCTTTATGTCTGAATCTAATAATGAGAAGATTAGTTTAAAGGTGACATATTATATCATTTTCTTAATGATTACATACCTAATTAACAAAATCCTAACACGTATATATACTAATCTGAGCTTTAAAAAGTCCAAAAGAGGTGATCCTCTCCATACCTCACAAACAACTCGCATGCATGGTCTACAAATTTAAGCTAGCCTTTCTTTACTGAAAAAGCAAATCAAAGGAAGGCTGCCACGGGATTTTGATACGTATAATTTAGTGTTTTGTTTTTTCCTTCCCGAGTTGGTTGGTATCTGTAGACCAATTCTTATATATAACATATACATATACACACACCCATAACATAGCTGGTGTTAGGATCAAGGACTCTATTAGTATTAGAGAGAGAGAGGACCTGACCCATACAGAGGGCAGTTGGACCTGCAAAACTCAACCACAAGACGTGCAGTCGCAAAACAAGATTACTGACTTCATCAATGACCAAACTCAAAACAAACCACCCACCAACAATTCCAGAAGATAAGAGAGAGACCCCAGCTAGTTTCATAAGTTCTAGACAACACACACATCATTCAAGTATTGCTTTCCGCACCATCACCTACCTTATTTAATAATCAGTAATCACCAACTTATGAGATCTCTGCCTCCCTTAAAAGGAAAGTGAAACAACTAATGCGTAGCCATTATAAGATCCTTGGAGTCATCCAATTCCATGTATGAGAATGGGTTTATCCTAATTAAGTATTAGGTTTAGGATTCGCACAGTTCAAAAGGCAAAAGCCACTACACATAACGGAAAAAGATTGTTAATTAATTATAGTTAAGTTTGTTTAATAAAACCACTAGGCCTTTCAGAACTACTTTGTATCCCATGATTGTAGACAACAATACCCAATGAGAAGAACAAAGTTAGAATCTCAAATCCTCGCTAAAATATTCAAAACTGATCATTGAAAAGCTTTCTCATACATTGCTAATCAACTAATTAAACTACACAGAGCCCATAACACAAGTACACTTTCTAAATCGACTTTATTCCACCTCTTACACAAGATTATACTAAAGAATAAAAGATAACAAGATATGTTAGAATAATATGTAACCAAAGGAAGTGTATGTGTGACCACTTTTTGCTTCTTTCTATCAGACACAAGATAAAGAATATATCTCTCTCTCTCTCTCTCTCGCTCATGTTGCTCAATCTATTGAGAATGGATGGAAATCGGAACCTAGCTATCAATCAATAGACAAGAGAAGTTTATGATCCCAAGAAGTAACAGCAACCAAGCGCAGCTACCTCCATATAAAAAGAATTAATAAAATTAATTAGCAGAACAGCCAAGTAAACAGTGCATCCAACCCAAGTAAGTCTAATTAAGTACGTAAAAAGAGATAGTAATTAGATACGAGGGAACTGAAAACAAATTTGCCTCTGGTTCAAACTCTTCTCTCCCATGTTATCTCAAGAAAGTTGGTGATCACCATTAATTAAACTAAGAATACCCAAAAAAAGAAAAAGAAGAAGAAGAAGAAGATGGAGGAGGGATTGGATGAGGAAGAAAGAACTGGAAATTATGAAAGAAATGAACAACTAAAACCATGCTTACTCTATCTAGCTAAAAACTTATTATAATAGTCATCGTCACCCACCAATTTCTGGCCACCATGCATCACCATCCAAAGATCAGGAAGATGAAGATGAGCCATTAGTCCCAACATGTGCAAGGTTATCATTATCAAGCTGAAGATCGTGGTGATGGTGATTCATGTTCTCAGTGCTGTTATTGTTCATATTGTGGTTGATGTCACTATGGGTGGTCTCCAGATCAGTGGTTGCAATACCATTCCCATTGTTATTGTTGTTACTATCCCTCTTGCCAAAGGTGTTCTTGTTGTTATGCATCCATACCTTTAAAACGCCCTTATCGACCCCAATTTCGTTGCAGAACTCCATAACCAAGTCTTCGTCTCTTTTCTGCATCTTCCACCCTACTCTTTGAGCGAACTCAAACATTCTCTCCTTCTGGCTATGCGAGAACTTGGTCCTGAAACGTTTCCTCGCAGAAGAGGAACCTGGGGGTACGCTCAACGTTGCATTGTCGTTTAAGCCGCCAGAGAGGGCCAAAAGCATGTGGGGGGCGGAGGGATAGTAGGAGGAAGATATGGGTGGGGGAGAGGCGGAGTTGGGGCTCCGATGGGAAAGTGGTGCAGGCGGCGGTGGAGGGTGGTGGCGATGGTGGGGTTGATACTCGAGTGTGGTGGTGGTGTTCGCTGGAGGAGGGGAGTCCTCTGGTTCGCGGCGGTGGAAGTTGCGGTGGCACCCGCAAGCAGCGCACGTTAAGGAAGTCGGGTCGGTGTGGGTGGCAGTCGGCGACGGCATGAACTCGCCGCAGCCGTCGAGAGCATGGCCGCCTAAAGAGGCTGCGTGGTTTTTGAGACATTCTTTGTAGCTTATGACAATTGGCTGAGCAATATGGTGGTGGTGGTGGTGGTGGTGAGGGTGGTGACGTTTGAGAACTCCGTTGGTAAAAGATAAGGGCTTCGCCGGCTGGATCCGAGTTGGGGTCTCGGTGTCTGGCTCCGGGGATTTTCTGGGCGGGGTGGTGGTGGTGGTGGTTGCAGCTGGGGTCAAGTCCATAGCTCAAGCTTCAACCCACAAAGTAACTCTACAAGAGAAATGACAGATTCATTAAGTTTACCAAGTTTAAAGACTGGATATTTTTGGTACAGGAGAGAATGGATTGGGGATTCTGAGTTTTTCCGTCTGTTGTGGTTATGAAATGGAGGGGGTGGCTGAGATGATGGTGGTGGTGACGGTAGAGGAGGAGGGGGAAAAGTTCTTTGTTGGAAGAACAAAGTGATAATAAAAAAAATCTGGGTTTTGTGGTTGTCCTTCTTAACCTTAACTCACTTGGGTTTTTTCTAACCCTAAGTTGTAATTCTATGGTTAAGTCCTTTACTCTACATGGGTTAGATTTTTGTGTGTAATAAATGTAGTTCTACTAGTCATTGACCCTAGTTGCCGCAGCATATACGACTACGAGTGTTACTTTTCTTTGTTTTTTAGCTCTAGACAATGCAAAGCACCAAAATCCACATAGTTATTGTCCGAGTTTGTCCAAGGAATTACCTTAATTTCTAGGATAGGGACTCAGTGGTTACGACTGAGTTGACACGAGGAGTTGGTTGAATAGTAATGACGTAGAATCATAGGAGCTGAAACTCTCCTCCATCTGCAGTCTGTCGGAGAATTTCTGTGACCCAAATTAACCATGACTCGGTCCTGTCCTGCAAATCGTGTGGACCATATCCATAAGCATCTTCACTCTTGCTTTTTGCTTACAGCTAAAACCCTAATTTAATCAAATTAGAAAAACTACACCAGGTTTTATTAGGAGATCCTTATATTGATTAGATGGAATGTTCGTTACATGCAACCAAAGAAGCTAATGAAAATTGGTACACTCCCCAGTTAAAACTCTTCAATCAGGGTAGATGGGTAAATTAGGCTTACTTAGTCAAGTGTGCAAGTCACGCTACATTCTTAAATTTTAAAAATTATAGGTATTCTTGTCGACTTGGGAGAATTTTCGGGTAGCCACTAGCCACTAGCCACTAGCCAGCCTCCTTCGTAAACTTTTGTTTTTACACCTACCCGAAAAGATTCAATTTTTTTCTCTCTCTCCCTTCCCTTTAAGCTAAACGACACCGATTCGAGTTTTCTCCTGCCCTCCCTTTCTCGGTGTAACCCTAACCTGTAAGTGTAACCCCGGTGTAGGGTCGCGAAACAATCTTTTGGACAAAATTAGCCTCAGTGATGTTAAGAAATAGGTCTCCAGTCTCGACACAACTTCCAAAAGAAATCATCATAATTAAAACGTAAACAAAGATTTCGGAGCTTTAAGATAATAACACGTGTTAATTGTCATTGGACCCGTTGACACGTGGAGTACGCACGTCGGAAAAGTAAATCCTCCTTCTTTTCAAAAGTCAAGTTTTCGATAATTATAATTTGTCGAACCTTAGGAAGTAGGAACTAAAATATAGACGAAGAGAGAGATGGTTGCGTACTTGCAGGACTACAGTATAGGTGATGAGATGGGATGAGATCCATGGCACTGATTTTGTTGTGAAGCAAATTATCTGGTAGTGGCAAATCAAAGGGTCGTAACTCGTCAGGAGGAGGCGGAGATGACTGACGTCATCAGACCAATCATGTAGCAGCTAAGGTTTAATCATCGATATGTGTGTGTGAACATAACCGTTGCATTGAAACTCACAAACCTGGAATTGAATTTATTATTAGTTTATGTATTTATTGTGTGGCTTTTCACTCTTTTATTTTTATTATTTATTCAATTTCATTTCAATTATTAGTTATTTTGAATTGATTTATATTTCAACGAGTTACTTTCCTTTAAAGTAGTAAAGTTGAGGTTTTCAACGAGTTACTTCCCTTTTAATTTTGTAACAAAGTTGAATTAGCGGATCCAGCGTATCTGTTTTTGCGAGAGATTTGGCTGAGCACCTTCTGAATTAGCCCAGTCGACAAGCATTATAGGAGTTTGAATTTGAAAAAAGGCAATTTATTAAGCGCTCACCTGGGCTGAAATAGACATGAATTGTTTCGGTACGTGATTACGAGGAGGTACCAATGTACTTCTCCAGACAACTTTTACTGTGCAGCTACGGCAGCTTAGAATTCCCAAGCTTTCAGAGAAAATGTCATGATCCAACGGTTAAAAGCCAATAAAAAGGATTAAGTTGAGACTTACAGGGTCCGAAAAATTTACATAATTTGATGGACATGGTGTGTTCTTATACAAGGACAGCGTACCTAAGACTTTGCACATTTTTAGGTACAAGGATCATGTTTTCTACAGGTCCGTAGGGTATTCATTGACAGCTACTTTTGCTCTCTTCTCTATTTTACTGTCCATTCTATAAACAGTGGGGTAATCCGTAATTCAGGTTATGACACTCTGAAGAGCTGTACTTGCTTTGGTTCAGGTTGCGTCCACTTAATCAAACTCAAGAGAATATCACACTTTCATTGATATACGTATCTTTAAATCCCATAAAGGCTAGTGCAAGAAAGATCAAATATTTGTTTTGTTCTAATAAAAATTAGAACCAACGAGTTCTGTTTAGCTACTTCTTAATTTTAAATTTTCAAAAGAGAGAGATAAATCATATGCATTACAATTCACGTTAGAAACTGTTTTCCTATGTTAGAAATACGTAACGTATGTATTCTACGTTCCTGCTAATCCATAAAGCAGTCTCCCTATATTTTTTTAAGAAACATTATGATAATATTAAGGAAAATTGCATTACATTAAAAAAAATTCACTAATTAACAAAATAAGAAAATGTTAACCCTTTCTTTAATCTTAACTATATTTTCTTATCCTAAAAAGTGCTTTAACCCGAAATAAGGCTAAGAAATGGTTAACGATGATGGGCTAGTTACTTGGTGCCGTACTTGTCCTCACTCCCATGACTAGCTCTCTGGCTTTTGGTCAGGTCTTTTCTTCCCGAGAAAAAAAGACGATGTCATTCAACTTAGTTCTATTCATGATGAATCTTAATTACCAAGTTGAATTAATTGGTTCCCCTTACCCTTTTGGTTGCAAGTGTAGATTCATGTCATGTGAGGTTAAAGATGTGTCATGCTAAAACAAGGCCGTTGCATTATGGGCACAGTGTGTGCAGTTAGTGGGCATTATGACATAAAGGGGTAAGAGATTGCATGATGCAAATCCATTCCTTTCCGTGTCTCCTTAAAGATTATATGTATGAGGAGTGATAATCAAGGCAACAACCAGCAAAGCTTTTCTGCAATAATGGGGCTGTTCTCTTCTTCCAAGGTATGCATCCACTGGTTCATTTCTAGTTATATACTGAATCGAACAGAACTGCATATGTGGCTTCTAGTTCAAGCATTCTTAGAAGACAAAAGCATCCATCAAATTGGTTCTAATTATTTCCACCTATTTACCCAGTCATATGGACTTCAAATTATGCCAAACTAGCTTACATTGCAAAAGAAAATAGCTTCCTCACCACTATGAATGTAATAAAAGTTGCATTTTTATTTTTAATATTTTTACTAAAACAATAGCCACAGTATATTATTTTAGAGTGTTTAAATTAAAATATAATATTTTCAAGAAATTCAATTTAAATTCTAGAGTGACGAATTCTTTAACTGGGGGTATCTCCATCAATTATATATCATGTCAACTTTGATATCGTATAAACTTTTTATCTTTAAATAATAATATGGGTTTTAGTTTACTTTGTCACATAAAAGTCAATAAAATTTATATCTTTTACTTAAAATTAAATAAATTGTTTTTAATTCTGATAATTTATAATAAACTCTACATAAAATTAATAAATTTAGTTGAACTAAAATATTCTAATTTAATATTAATTAAACTAATTTTAATTAAAAATACTAATTATTTAAAAACTCTGAGTTTAATTTTTTCATTCCGTGTGATCTGCATCAGAAAAATTCCTGATTTTGAAATTTTCATATTTGAACTATAATCAAATGATCTGAAAATTGTTGGCCACCAAGTCTATTTCACGACTTCTTCATTTCACACGCTTCCCCATCATCTTCATCTTTGGCAGACTTCTCCTCCTTATCAACTTATCTATTATCTCCCTCATCAAGCGAACACCGTTCCTTCCTTATATCAACCCTAATCATGCAACTTCTCTTTGGCAGTAACGTGACCTCTCCTTGATCGCTTCTCATCTCTTAACCATGCCTTCTTAGACACTGAAGTCCTTCGACATTACGTGTGTAGGAGTTGGTGAGTTATCTCTAACTTTTTTCTTCCTAATGGTAATCTTCCTTAGCTTTAATTGATTTTTTGATATCTAAGGCAATGTAAGTGTTTTAGGCATTGGATCTCTTTGGCTTGCTTACCAGGTTTATTTAATTGGAGAAAAAGAAGCATAATTTTTTATTGTGATTTGTAACTAATAATAGAGTCTTCCATCTTTTGAATGGTAAGTTAACCAACTGATAACTTACATATCACAAATTATTTCTCAAATTGACTTCTATTAAGCCTTGTCAACGTTCCATCTTTCATCGTTTATTTCAATTAAGCAATTTTATCTAATTTTTTATATATGGCTTGAAGCTAAAAGTTTTAATAAATGAAAGTTGATAGTAAGTAATGAGGCTCTAAGTTGGAATCGTTTGTAGAGCTTTTATCGCTTTTGTCATTGGCGGGTGGTCTATAAATTTAGGAATTTTAGGGTTTAGCATTATAAGTATTTTTTAATTTTTAAACATTACTCTAATGTGTAAACTAAATGTGGGAGAGAGTAACAACTCTTTTAAGGAATACGGGAAAAGAGATTTTAGGTATTTTTAAAGAGCCTAAGAATAGTAAGATAGAATCTTGGCGGTGGAATAAAAATGTACAAGAAAAAGGTTAAAATCAAGAAGGGTAGCTATAAAGCTCTGTTGGATAGTACCATAGAGGTAGAGAGAGTAGTTAATAGATAAAGTTACAAACTGACAAAGAAAGAGGTGAAGAATATAATATCATAAACTAAAAGCAAAGCTTACAAGGAATTATAACAACGATTAGAAACTAAAAATACCTAAAAAGACATATTTAAGTTGGCAAGAGTTAGGAAACAAAAAGCGGGAGACTTAGATCAAATTTGTTGTATAAAAGATGAAGCAGGGTTGGTGTTTGTGGCTAAAAATGACATCAAGAAAAGATAACAAAGATACTTTTATAGACTATTTACTGAAGGTGCATAGGAAAACTTCTCTTTAGGTGATCCTAGCACGTATGAGAGGTATCGTAACTTTACTTGTTGTTGGCATATTACAAGGAAAGAAATTAAAAGAGCTTTGAGGGAGATGAAGAGTGGAAAAATAGTAGGACCTGATAAGATATCCATAGAGGTTTGGAAAAGCCTAGGCAAAGAGAGTCTAACTTAGCTAGTCAAGTTTTTTAATGTGATCCTTAAGTTTGTCAGAATGTCAAATGAGTAGAGCGTTAGTATGCTAATTCCTTTATATAAGAACAAAAGGGGTATCTAAAGTTGTAAAAAATATAGAGGCATCAAACTACTTAGTTACACTATGAAGTTATAGGAGAAGGTGAATGAGAAGAGAGTGAGAAAAGATGCTCCTATCTTGAAGAACCTATTTGGCTTCATGTCATGAAAGTCCACGATAGAAACTTTACATCTCCTCAGAAGATTAATGAAATATTACATGGAAAGACAACATGACCTACACATGATTTTTATTGACTTACAGAAGACTTATGACAAGGTAACTAAGAAAATCATGTGGGGGTGTTTAGAAACTAAGGGAGTTCCTATTAGACATATACGGATTAAGGATATGTATAAAGGTGTAAAGACTAGAGTAAGGAACCCAGTAGGAGATACAAAGCATTTTTTTTAATCGTTATTGGCCATACCAAGTTCCTCTTTAAGCCCCTTTTTGGTTGTAGTAGTGACGGATGAACTCATCAAGAATTTTCAAAGAAATGTGCCTTGGTATATGTTGTTTGTTGATAACATTGTTTTAAAGGATGAGAGAAAGAAATGTGTCAATGTAAACTAGAACTTTATAAGGATATGTTATAGTGGAAAGGCTTTCAATTGAGCAAGACTAAGACTGAGTAGTGTAACTTTTTGGCCCATAGGGGTGACTTCTAATGTGGAAGTAAAGATTGGTTCAGAAGCTATACCAAAGAAAAAGCATTTTAAGTATTTAATATCTATCACCTAAAGCAATGGAGAGATCGATAAAGACATAGTTCACTGTATCAAATCAAGATAGCTTAAATGGAGAAGTGCACTAAAAGTTTTATGTGACAAGAAGATAATACTCAAGTTTAAAGGTAAATTTTATTATTTAGCGATTAGGTCAGACATGCTTTAAGAGATGGAGTGTTGACTCATCAAATAGGTGCATTGATATAACTTTATGGTGGCGGAGATGAGGATGCTCCATTATATGTGTAATCTTACTAGAAAAGATAAGATCATAAATGTAATAATAAGAGAAAAATTAAAGGTGACAATATTAATGAAAAATTAAGAAAGACAAGGCCTAGGTAGTTAGGACATGTTAAGAGGAAACACCCTGACGGTCTAGTAAAAAGATGTGAGAAAATTGTACCTAGAGACAGTAGGAGAAAAAAAGAAAGGCCTAAGAAGAACTGGATAGAGGTAATTAAAAATGATATGACTCTGCTAGAACTAACCGAGGATTGACCCTCAACAAAAAACTTTGACATACTAGGATACGAGCTAAAGATCTCACACAAGAGTTCCTTTTGTTTTTTACAAGTCTTTTATTCATTTTCTTTTTACTTTTATGTCTTATATTTAGCCTAAACATTTAATATATGATACTTCCTTCTTAGTTATTTAGTGCAAACATTTTCTTACTTAGCCTAAATATTTTCTTATAATGACTTTTTTTACTTTGTTCTATATGTATTGTATTATTTATTTTATTACTTATTGTATTTTTTGATTTTTTTGATTTTTGATTTTGATTTTGATTTTGACTTTTGTTTTTGTTTTTAATTATTATTACTTCATTATTTTAATACATGTGTGTGTGTACGCGCGCGCGTGTGCGTGTGTGTGTGTGTGTGTGTGTGTGTGTTTATGTGAGTCTACTGAAAAAAAAAAAACCCTCTTTACCAGTTAGGGATAATGTTGAGCATTACTAGACCTCCCCAAACTCTGGGTATTAGCGAGATTTTCTGTGCATTGTTATTTTTGTTGTTGTATTAATTATAACGTGTAACACTTAAGCAATATGTGTTCTATGTTTATTGACGTGATTTGTCGCATTAGCATTATTATCTAAAGATATGACAACAAATTGATTTTGTAAAAAATTGAAAGTTCTAATATTTTAACATCACCTTTTAAAGTTTAGAATAGTATTGAAAAATTAAATAAAGTTTAATAATTATTTTATAATTTATCCTAATAACATATAAACCAAACTATATAGGATTAGAATTTATATACAAAAGTTAATTTAAATATGGCAACATGTAGCCAAAAGTTATGTTAAAAATGTATGTGAGAAAAGTTATTTCAAGGATTATTACATTAGTAGTCACATAATCATATTTGGACCCACATTACATCCTTTATTTGCATTGGATTAGGAAACTTGTTCCTATGATTATTATGTACTTCTTGACAATGATACTCTCCTCTTATTTGTTTCGACTAGTAACTACTGTGAAGTGACATTAAATTGTCATTTAAACCTTAGACTCCTTAGTTCAAAAGGACAACTTGAATATATGATGATTAACGTCTCCAAACTTCTTTTTATTAGTATATGAAGACTTATCATAAATATAGACTTTAATAATAAATGAATGAATATCATGGATAGAACTTACAATATTGCTTTGCATATTTAGCATAGCAATATCTTCAAATCTATTTACACTCACAACCTATATTGATCAAAAGAAACACATTTGTCAACTATCACAATTTTAATATATTAATCAAATTAAATCCATTAAAACTTTTAACCTCAACCCATATATAAAACCAGATAAAATTATTCATTGAAATAAATGGTAAAAGAGTGGAAAAACTTAAAAGATGAAACGTTGACTAGGCTCAACAGCAGGCCTGATCTTGGGCAAGGGCAAGAAAGGCCACTCTTATGAAGAATAAAATATGACTCACTTTTGATCCTCATAAGAACAAAATGAGACAAAATATAATCTACTCTTGATCTTCACAAAGAGCAAAATGAGGCAAAATAAGACATTTTTTAATCCTCATAGAGAACAAAATGAGGCAAAATATGACTCATTCTTGACCCTTATAAAGACCCTTTTTTTACTTTACCCATGATCTATAAAACGTTATGAATGACCCTGCTTAACAGAGATTAATTTGAGAAAAGAATCGGGATATTTAAGTTATCAACTAACATATAGACCATTCATAAGATGCAAAATTTTGTTATTAGTCATGTCACAACAAAAAATTTGATTTTTTCTCCAATTAAACAAACCAAGGAGATTTGATGTCTGAGGAACTTGCATTATTTTAGCTACAATCAATCCCAAAAATAGCAATAGAAGAATTAAAGTTAAGGATGGTTAACAATATAAGGAGAAAAGTTAGAGATAACTCACTAACCTCTGCATACACAACATCAAAGGAGGACCCCCAACATCGAAAAAAAAGAAGTCACGTTGATTAAGAGAAGAGAACTCGCTAAAGAGCGAAAAAATGTCTACTTATGAGAAAAACGGTGAATATAGTTAAGCCTTCCCTGCTCAGTCAACACCTTCTGGAAGCTAGGCCACTAAGCCCTCGATTTGGTAAGGGAGAGTATCAATAGTTGTTAAAGAAGAATTCTGCCAAGGATAAAGACTAAGAAAAGACGATGAGTAGTCACATGAAATAGAGAAGTCGTATAAATTGGATATGGTGCTCAACAATTTTCTAATCAAGTGAATGTAAGTCTTTTTTTACGATTTACCTAACCATCCTCAATATTATTATGTGTGGTCCATTGAAATGCTTTAACCCTACCCAATATATGGTGTTGCCCATCTACCCAACTCATTGTCTTTGTGATGACCAGAGACTTGAGTAGGTTTTAGTGGGTTTAAATCTAGCTTGTTTGGTCCCAATCTTCACCTAAGCATCATCTAATACCATCACTTGGCTAAGGAAGAGGATAGAAGCTCCAAACTTCTCAGATCTACGGTAGAAGGCAATGGCTGGAGGTATTTCGGTTACATTTCCGCTGCTTGCTTCACATAAATATATGGTTATATATGGTCTTTATATGCATGGATTTTGTACGTAAATTTTGTATGAAATGCATGCTATTGTTAAGGTTTCATTTTTCATTTGGTATCAGAGCTATAGCTTACCTCTGTCTTGCCTTAGAAACCACCGAAACCCTTGCTCTGTTTTCCTCTGTTGTTGTTGATTTTCTGCCGTATATATATATGCTGGAGGTTGTTGATTTTTTCGACATTTGGACCTCCTTGAGACGTTAAAACTCGTGCTATTGTCATCCATGGAGCGCTCGACGGTGGCAAAACCATGTAGGGAGGAAGGGACGATGATGGCAGTACGTGAGGTTTCGAAGTTGCCATTTAGTGAACGTTGCATGGTCGATTCTGCTACGTCTGGTGCGCGTTGCCTGGCCCTCCTCGTCCCATCTCCAGCCTTCCCGCACCTTTTGGCATCTTCTGTGCGCCAAAATAGTCGGGGCTCCGACTGGTTCTAGCCAGGTCACGCCCGACCTGGCTGGAGGTTGAAGATGACGCAATTTTTCATTTTTTAAAAAAATTAATTTTGTTTTAATATTAGTAATAAATTGGGTTAATTCAGACCTAACCTATTTTACCTATAAAATCATTTTTGGGTCTTAATATTTTATGAAAATATTGTTTTTAATTATGTATGTCTTTTGATTATTTGATTAGACATGCAAATGATAATTGTTTAATTTTGCACAAATTACATGTGATTACTTGATAATTTTGTGTGTATAAATTCATGATTATTATACATGCAAAAATTAGATTAAATATTTTGTGCATTATTATTTGATTTATTTGCATTATTTATTAATTGATGCAAATAGTTAGGCTTTAATTTAAAGCTTAAGATAATGTTAGTGATCATATGATTTTAATTAATTGAGAGTAGCCACAACACCTCAAATTAAGTATAATTATATGTTTAGTTTTCAGATCACATTAATACTTTAACTGTAATTAATCATACGTGATATGATAAAATCAACCAATAGGAATTTTGTTATATTTGTGTGATTAATTAGGATAAAATATTGGATTATATTTCTTAATTTACCCACAGGAATTAAGAAAAGGAACATAATTCAATA
>JAOTAX010000008.1:12110726-12136497 GCA_025629825.1 Erythroxylum guanchezii
AATTTGATACACCATTTGTTGCAACCAGATAAAAATAACTGCAACCAATGACCTGGTTGCTATAAGATTATTTTTTATCAATAAAAACAATTTGGTTGCAATATGAATAGCTATAGTAACCATTGACTTGGTTGCTATAAGATTATTTTTTACCAATAAAAATAATTTGGTCGCAGTATGAATAGCTATAGCAACCATGCTATAAGATTATTTTTTAGCAACAAAAATAATTTAGTCGCAGTATGCATAACTATAGCAACCATTCTAATATTACAGCGACCATGAATTTTTACATTAGCAAGTATAAATTTGGTCGCTAATAATTATACCTTTAGTGACCAATTTGAAATGGTTGTTAATAGTGCATTTTTAACGACCAACGTAATAATTCGTCACTGAACACTTTTAGTAACAACCCTATAGTAACCACCTGTGACCAACCCGATTTTGATCGCTATAACTTTTAACAACTATTTTCTTATTTTTGGCTGCTAAAACTAATTAGAAAGCCGAGAGTAAACAGAGCCCAAGTTCTGCAGATTATTTATACGTACTTCATTATTAGCTCAGACGAATTAATTGTCGAGCTAGCTATACAAGGTGATGGCATAACAGTTGCCATGCTTGTGATGAGCTGTACACCTTATCATGAGCTTTGCTAGGTTGGACTTTGGATGAAATTAGTTGACCGATTACTTCTTTTTCTGTACAAATTAGATTCTATTGGATTAAAATGTCTTAATGTCAAAGGTAATATTATTGTTCCTGCTAAGTAATCCCTTGATAATTATGTTACGTTGGAACTTCTCCAATAAAGTTCTCTATTTATTTTGGCATGGCAGACCGTCCATTCACTCAAACTTCACTTCCCTCGTTTCCACATAAACATGTGGACATCAGATAATCCAAAAAACAATGATGTATGATTTAATAGAACATATTCTTAAAATAACAGTCGGTGATCACAAATTTAATAAACAGAATGCCTTTATTATATACTAAGTGACATATATATTTTAGCAGATACATTTTAACGAAGTAATAAATTTAATTTAACAGTAAGACAATCACAATACTAAAAAGATGTGGTTAAGATAAAAAGGTATGTTTATGAATCAATTTACTTCACCACACAGCCAAAACCAAAGGGCCATAACAAGTTGAATATAGTCCATTTACTAATAGCCCAACCAAACTAAATTTTCCCGCCAAAACCATTTCCAAATTTTCCTTTTTCCCGAATGACACATCAGTCCTCTCCATATTTTCAAATAGCGAAAGAGAGAAAAGCGCATGAGTCTTCTTCACCTGCAATCTATCTGCTACAAGTAAAGCACAAGGACAAGGAGCTGACTTGACTTGGGCAATGGGGGACGAGTTCATGGCCAGTGAGTCGGACACGGCCCGCACTGCCGGATCTGGCGTAGCCGCCCCGAGGCTTGCCATCAAGGAAATGGTGATGCGGAACTTCAAGTCATACGCCGGTGAACAGCGCGTTGGTCCTTTTCACAAGGTTTGACTTCGAAACTTTGTCCAATTTGTTGGTGTCTGATTGAATGTGTTGGCGTTTTGAAATTTTGAATCTCGAGGCCGATTTCGGGGTCCAAGCAACTGTCCTCATCCCTGTTGTAAATTCTTAAATTCTGGAAATTTCTTGCTTCTTTTCTCTTGTGTTTCTCATTTACAAACATGAACTGTTCCCGAAGTTGATAATTAAAAGAATGTATTCTCCTTCTCTCTTTCTCTAATCTGTTTGTATTCTCCTCCTCTCTTTCTCTAATCTGTTTGGTTTCTGCTTTGGTATCAGAGTTTTTCTGCTGTTGTTGGGCCAAACGGAAGTGGAAAGAGCAATGTAATAGACGCGATGCTGTTCGTATTTGGAAAACGAGCGAAGCAGGTTTTTCAATTATTAGGATAATGTGCTCTTTTGGTGATTACAGGCAGGGTGAAATGTTGGGATTTTCTATTTTAGTTTTAGTTTTTCTAGTCTATTACTTATTATGCACCCATTTGAATTTGCAGATGAGACTTAACAAAGTTTCGGAGCTTATTCACAATTCTACCAATCACCAGAATCTTGATAGTGCTGGTGTTTCTGTTCATTTTCAGGAAATCATTGACCTGGTAACTCTTTTGGATGTGAAATTTGTTTTTTTCTTACTGTAACCTAAAGGGCTTTACTCCCTTTGTTTACAGCTGGGTTTGTTTATTAGGAGAAAAAAGATGTATGCTTTCACATTTTATGCTGTTATGTTTACAATGAGAAAGAGTTTGAAAATAAGGGAAATACTCAATACTAAAGCTCCAGAACCTTTTAGGATGATGGAACCTATGAAGCTGTTCCAGGAACAGATTTTGTTATCGCCAGGGTTGCCTTTCGGGATAATTCTTCCAAGTACTACATCAATAACCGTGCTAGTAATTTCACTGAGGTCACCAAGATGCTCAAAGGGAAAGGAGTTGATCTGGACAATAACCGCTTTCTGATTCTTCAGGTTTGTTATTATAGCTCAGTGGTTCAATTTGAATGACATTATGTTGTTTTAATGGCTTCATTTCTTTCTTTTGTTTTAGGGTGAAGTTGAGCAGATTTCTTTGATGAAGCCAAAGGCTCAAGGACCCCATGATGAAGGGTTTCTTGAATATCTGGAGGATATAATTGGGACTAACAAATATGTTGAGAAAATTGACGAGTCATTTAAGGAGTGAGGACTTTGTTTTCTAATTTCATAAACAAGCTGAATTGCTCTTGTTTCTGTGTTGACATCCTTGCTGCAATCTGTTACATCTGTATTTATTATCTGTTCGAGTGCAAAATCCAGGGGTAAAATCGGTGCTTATATATGTTTTCTATCCTTCAAAACCTAATATAAAAGTTTAGAATTTTGGTATTTAGGATCATAATGGCACACTTCTTGAATAGGATCTATTACTTGTCCAAGGATGATGTATCATAAAAATGTTATGTGATTCTGGTTTAGGTTTCAATCCAAATAAGCTGGTAATGGTGCTATCATGTGTTAGCATTCACCTCACTAAGAAATACTCGGTGGAATCTTATGGATTTATGTGCTGTGACCACTGCTGTCTCCATTCTTTCAGACATTGCTATTTTGCTGGAGACTAATTGCATTATGAATCTGATTTAGATTAAAGTCAGATCTCACTCTATACGATACTTTCTTCCATAGGCTGGAGTCCCTGAATGAGAAACGATCTGGGGTGGTGCAGATGGTTAAGTTAGCCGAGAAGGAAAGAGATAGCTTAGAGGTTTTTGTGCTGGCTAGTTTGTTGCACTTTGTTGCTGATCTTTAAAAATGTTTGCAAAGCATTTTGGTTTATTTCATTGAATAGGATGTCAAGAATGAGGCAGAGGCTTACATGCTGAAAGAGTTATCACACCTGAAATGGCAAGAGAAAGCTACTAAATTGGCTTGTGAAGATACTGGAGCAAAAATGAGTAAAATTCAAGAAAATGTATCTAGCTTAGAAGAAAGTTTGAAGGCTGAAAGGTTATTTTTGTGACTCTTCACTGTACGTTCTTTATTGTCAGAGATTGCATATGCTGAATCTTTTTTCATTTTCTTCAGACAGAAGATTGAAAACAGTCATAAAACATTGAAGGATCTAGAGACAGTGCACAACAAATATATGAAGAAACAGGAGGTTTGTATGCATAATATTTTACAATGATGGTTGAATTCATATCGTATATTATCCATCATGGACCTTTTCATTTGTTCTTATTAAATTCTCGGAGTTCTTACATACTGAGCGGCAATTCAATTGCAACTCTTGAATTCAGGAACTTGATAATGACCTTCGAAATTGTAAGGAAGATTTTAAGGAATTTGAAAGACAGGATGTTAAATACCGGGAGGATCTGAAACACATGAAGCAAAAGATCAAGAAGCTCGAGGAAAAGCTTGAGAAGGTAAGCAAAAATGTGAATAACCTGTTTCTGTGCTGTCGATTCACTTCTCTCTGTTTTTGGCAGGACTCATCTAAGATTGAAAACTTACAGAAGGATTGTGAGGACTCCACTATCATGCTTCCGAAACTTGAGGAAAATATTTCAAGGCTGCAACAGATGTTGGTGGATGAGGAGAAATTGCTAGAGGATATTGTGGAGAATTCAAAAGGTTTAATTGTTTTCATTTCATTAACAAAAGTTGATTCCTTTTAGGTGCAATTTTAGCACACAAGTTAGTGGAAGGTTACCTATTACCCAAAGGAATTGGCCATGTGAACTTGTATGATTCAACTTAGTTGGAGAATAAGATTAATAAAGGCTCATCTTCTGGAGTGAAAGGGTGGCTTTTGAATTAAACTTGTGAACCTTAGTTTTTTGTTGATCTTCTTTTCTTTTTAAATATATTTTTCTGTTTAATCTAGACAGTCATATTCAACATTTCAACAAATAATTGCTCTGCAAGTTAAAAGGATCAATTTAAGTTACTTAGAATTGATTCCCGTTCCATTATCAGCAGTCATTTTCTCCTGTGCCTTTTCTACTAATTTATCCCTGGTAATTTGTCTTTTAAACAGTTGAAACTGAAAGATATCGCTCTGAGCTTGTCACAGTTCGTGCTGAACTTGAACCATGGGAAAAACAATTGATTGATCACAGGGGTAAACTTGAAGTTGCTAGCACAGAGAGTAAGCTTTTGACTGAGAAGGTGGGGTTCTCATGTTATATTAAATCTTTATGAGATGATAATATGGATAACAAATGTTCTAGTGCCTGTAGTCTATCCTCATTGTTTAAAACGTTTTTGTCTTCTAATTTTGCTACTGTTCTGGTATGATCCATGTAGGTGTCTCTGTACTACTCTATGGATTTCAAAGTTCGAAGTTATAAAGATACCTTGAGACAAAACTAGGAACTCGGAAAACTTCTTAATTTCTTTAACGAAGGGTGTTATACACTAGTTGAATATTTTTTAACCGTTACAGCATGAAGCTGGCTATGCAGCTTTTGACAATGCCCGCAAGCAGATGGACAGTATATTGGGAAGAATTGAAACAAAAACGGCATCCATTGCCAAAATACAAAGTGATATTGTAAAGCACAAGTCTGAAGCAACAGAAGCACATAAAGTGGAGCAAGTATGTCCTGTTATGATGATTACTGAAACCATGCGTTTATCTTTTGTACTGCCTTGGTGCTATCTTATGTTAACAATCTTTTACAGGACTGCTTCAAAGAGCAAGAAGCACTGATGCCTCTTGAACAAGCTGCACAACAGAAGGTTGTAGAACTTAAACAAGTTGTTGATTCTGAAAGAAGTCAAGGATCAGTTTTGAAAGCAATTCTTCGGGCCAAGGAATCTAATGAAATTGAGGGAATCTATGGTCGTATGGGGGATTTGGGTGCTATTGATGGTGAGTTTGCTTATGAATTTAAAATGTGACAAGCAAGCTTCTTTTTCTGTTTTGATCATAGAATTACACGTTTGGATTCTTTTGTGTTTTGATCCACTTTGATATTTTCCTATTGTTCAAGGACAATAAATTCAAAGTTGTGTTTTATATGTTGAAGGCAGTGCTTGCTGCTTAGATGGTATTCGTAGATTTTTACGTTCATTTATAACATCCTTGCTGTATTTGATAAGCTCATGTTCATGCCATTCTTCTTATTAACAAGTTAAGTGATACAATCTTCTGTTGTCTGATCACTTTTTGTTGTTGAATTGATTGTCATTGCAGCAAAATATGATGTTGCGATTTCAACAGCTTGTCCTGGACTTGATTACATTGTAGTGGAAACAACTGCTGCAGCCCAAGCATGCGTTGAGCTACTCAGAAGGGATAAACTTGGAGTTGCAACTTTCATGATATTGGTATCAACGATGTCTTACTACTACACTTCAAATTGACTTAAAACCTGAAAATATGCCTGATTGATGAGTTAGATGCTAAATAGTTGAATGAATTGTTGATGATCGTAAGAACATAACTCGGATTAGAGATCCAATTCAAGTTGCAAGTTTTTCATGATCCGATTATGGCATCTTCTACTTATTTACCGAGTTTTTGTCACGCTTGAGTCAACCCTGGCAATTGTATATATTAAAGGTGTTCTGATTTAAGTTCTTAAGTTCTCTAAAAACATGATTTTGAGCTTTGGATTTGATAAAGTTTATATGCTTTGGCATCATGAAGTTTTTCTTTTGCGATGAGATGCTTGAGCTTGGATGCCAAACATTCTTGTGAAATGACTACTGTTATTTGTGTCTAGGAGACCTTGATTCCATCATCGCAATTTTCTTTTACTAATGCAGGAGAAACAGGTTGACCTTTTGCCAAAGCTGAAGGAGAACATAAGAACTCCAGAGGGAGTTCCACGTCTCTTTGATCTAGTCAGGGTCCAAGATGAAAGAATGAAGCTTGCTTTCTATGCAGCTTTGACTAACACCATAGTAGCAAAGGACCTTGAGCAGGTTGATTCTCATTTTATTATTGTTGCATACCTTTGCTCTTTAGCTTTAATGGTGAAAACAAAAATGACCTTGCATTTGTTTTAATTATTTCTATGCCCAAAACTTGTGGAATAGATTCTTGAACTGATATAGTTCTCCTTGGTCCTCCAAGTTGTGCATCTATAGTTTTCTGAATTGAATCCTTGATTACCTGTGTTTCACTGGCAAGATTCTAGGTAAAAAGCAGTTGTTGTCAGAGATCTAGAAAGGAATAGGAATGATGTTGCTGAGAAAGTTGAAGTACAGCTGCCCACTCTTTTTGAATTAAAACACTTGTTAACTCTTTATGCCGCAATATCTTGCTATATTCAGCAATGCACTGGAACAAAATCTGACCTTGGACTTCTGACGAGATGATGTATGATGAAGTTTGGAATTCAACAATTCCTTGCCCACCCTAGTGTTCATTTGATTATATATTTTTTACCCTGATGACATCTTTGAAGATATACCACAGTCATGTGCTATATGATTTATTTTTCTAACAGCTGTTTGAGGTCTTTCATAGAGGGAAGAAGATTGATTGCGGGTCCTATGAATGTACAGGCAACTCGAATTGCATATGGTGGAAACACAGAGTTTCGACGTGTGGTGACACTTGATGGTGCACTATTTGAGAAATCTGGCACAATGAGTGGTGGTGGCACCAAGCCTCGTGGTGGTAAGATGGGAACCTCTGTTCGACCTGCAAGTGTAACCGGAGAAGCTGTTTTAAATTCTGAGAAAGAGCTTTCTGCCATTGTTGACAAACTAAATGCCATCCGTGAAAGAATGATGAATGCAGTGAAGTGTTATCGGACATCAGAAAAAGCAATTGAAAACCTGGAAATGGAATTGGCTAGAAGTCAGAAAGAGGTATTTATTGTCATGTTTTATCTAAGGTTCCTTTTGTCATTGTGAGTAACAAGGAAAGTCATTCTGTGAATTTTTCCTCACAACCAGATTGACAGTATGAACTCAGAACATAGTTATCTTGAAAAGCAACTTGGTTCCTTGGAGGCTGCATCGAGACCAAAGAAGGATGAGCTTGATAGGTTGGAGGAGCTCAAGAAAATTATTTGTACCGAAGAAAAAGAGATAGATAGACTTATTCAAGGGTCTGCAAGGTTGAAGGAAAAGGTGTGTTAAGTAATTATATTGAGTTTCTCCGTCTATGTCCCCAACCAATTTTTCTACGCTCCAAATAATAAAATGGTTTATGGTGGAGGACCAGTTGTGGTCAGTGTTCTTATTTCCTTTAGATTGCTGTGAATATTCTTTTCCAAGTATAGTTGATTCCAATTTTTCCTATTCGAGAACAAATCCCTTTGCCTTGATGATTCTCTTTGGTTGCTTACTACATTGAGTTCTGCTTTTAGGCTTCGGAGCTTCAGAATAAAATAGAAAATGCAGGTGGTGAAAGGCTGAAGGCTCAGAAGTTAAAGGTCAACAAGATTCAGTCAGTAAGTAATGACTTGACTTTAAACTGTCAAGCGTCTTGCAGTGTCTGCCTTAATCCATGCTGCTCTTCACTGTATAGGATATTGACAAAAATAGCTCGGAGATCAATCGTCACAAAGTTCAAACAGAGACCGGGCAGAAAATGATAAAAAAGTTAACTAAAGGGATCGAAGACTCAAAGAAGGAAAAGGAACGATTAACTGAGCAGAAGGATAAAATGAGAGGGATCTTCAAAGAAATAGAAGAAAAGGCATTCACAGTCCAAGAGAACTACAAGAAAACACAGGAGGTCTGCTTTCTCTACGTTTTCGATTACCTTTGACCACATGGTTCACTGGTGGGAATCGGGTTGGTAAACTCTTACAGTGTCCGTTGTCTCTAATGCAGTTGATTGATCAACACAAGGAGGTGCTGGATAAAGCAAAGTCGGATTATGAAAATGTTAAGAGGGTCGTGGATGAAATGCGCGCATCAGAGGTACTGTATCCTGGATTATCTTATTATTATACCTTTTGGTTCTTTGTTTTCTCCTTCCCTTATCTTGTAGTGCGTATGTTTTTTTTAAAAAACTCGTGTAATATGAGAATTGAATCTTGTTTTGAAGGTTGATACTGATTATAAATTACAAGACCTGAAAAAAAACTACAAAGAGTTGGAATTGAAGGGGAAAGGTTACAAGAAAAAGCTCGATGATTTGCAAACTGCTCTTACGCATCATCTGGAACAGTAAGTTGAGTTTGTGGCAAAATAACTATTAACTCTGAGCTATGAGCGTCAGAACTTGATTCAGATCGTCGACTTTAATTCCGTGGCTTATCTGTCGTTGAAGTTGAAGTTTATATTCCATACTCTATTGCATGGAAATTGGACAGTTATACACCCAGTTTCAGTTGCCAAAGTAGATGTAGAATACTTTTATCTCTAAACAACTCAAATTTTCATTAGTTACATACAAATTCTAATTCCATTTCTAGGATCCAGAATAGGCGTTATTGTGGCCAGAGCATTTTGAAAGAACATTTTAATGTATGCTTGTTTATGGCAGAATTCAGAAAGATCTAGTTGACCCCGAAAAGCTTCAAGCAACGCTTGCAGACGGGACTTTAACCGATGCTTGTGACTTCAAAAGGGCCCTTGAAATGGTAGCTCTCCTAGAAACACAATTAAAGGAGATGAACCCAAATCTAGATTCGATTTCAGAGTACGAATAATCTTGTTTAACTTGATCTGAAACTATGCATACTTTTAATTGTATGTTGATATTATCTTATATAACTTTGATAGATACCGCAAAAAAGTTTCATTATACAATGATCGAGTAGGGGAGTTGAACATGATCACTCAACAACGTGACGATATGAAAAAGCAGTATGATGAATGGAGAAAGAAAAGGCAGGCATATGTATTCTTGTTTATGTCCATGTTTTAGGTCTTCATTGTGTCCTTCTAGAGCGCGATTCTGATTTGTTGAAATTTTTATTTTATTTTTATTCTTTTGCAGATTAGATGAGTTTATGACAGGATTCAACACAATATCACTGAAACTGAAGGAAATGTATCAGGTTCGTATATTGCATCTTTTGACTGGTCGTGGGTCAGTGGCTAGATGTATTCTTCTGGTTGTGGATTAGATATTTCTCCTTTTGTGTCTTTTTTCTCTAGCCAGACCCTAAGTTTGCACTTGGTCATACATTTTTCACCTGTTTAGTCTCTTTTCCTTATTATTTTGCACTTGGTCATACATTTTTCACCTGTTTAGTCTCTTTTCCTTATTATTTTCTTGAGTGATTTAAATTTAGATGATTACACTTGGAGGTGATGCGGAACTTGAGCTAGTAGACTCTTTAGATCCCTTCTCAGAAGGTGTTGTCTTCAGTGTGAGGCCACCAAAGAAAAGCTGGAAGAACATTGCCAATTTATCTGGTGGTGAAAAGGTGATTCAATACATAATTGACTCTTCCATTATTTAGTTGTACATGAAAGTAGCATGAGACACGACAAGAACCTTTTTTATTAGGATAAATGACGTTTGTGTGTTTTCCGTCTTCAGACTCTCAGCTCACTAGCGCTTGTCTTTGCGCTTCATCACTACAAGCCTACACCACTCTACGTAATGGATGAAATCGACGCTGCTCTAGGTAATGACTAGAAAAAACTCAGTTATCTTCTTGCCATGATTGCTCCTTGTTTTACTTCTCTTTACTCATAATTCACGTTAAATACTAGATTTCAAAAATGTTTCAATTGTGGGACATTACGTGAAGGATAGGACAAAGGATGCTCAATTCATAATTATAAGGTAATGTCATCGAATAGTTGCTTCTATGCTTCAGCTGCTAGTCATAACTCATGTTCTTAATGTTTGTGCCCCATACAGCCTTAGAAACAACATGTTTGAGTTGGCTGATCGACTTGTTGGGATCTACAAAACTGACAACTGCACTAAGAGCATTACCATTAACCCTGGAAGCTTTGTGGTATGTGAAAAAGCTGCTTGATGGCGCTGATGGATCTTTTGGAGTCGAATTGTACCAATGTTGCTGTCATTGATTTTGTATTGCTTCGATTAATTAACTTTCTCCACCATACCTAAAGATATTATAAAATATCAACTCGATATTTAAATGTGAATCATTTTGATATATTTGTAACTGAGATAGCTCCTTGCACCTTTGATACAAGTCTAATCTATGCAAGCAATACATGAAGGCTAAGGAAACGATACGAAGTTACAAACACATCCGCTCTCCAGGGCCACGCCTTTTACACAACGTTGAGAGAGTCTTTAGTGGAGAGTTGTTCCTCATAGGCTCTCTGTCTACGAACCTTTAGTGGGACAGAACTCGAGGTGGGATGGTCTGGTTTATCTCGTATGAACGTGTAAGCAAATGCTCCGAGCACTGTTCCTGTCAGTGGTCCAATGAAATATACCCACAACCCCTTGTAGTACTCACTAGCAACTGCTGGTCCCAGTGTCCTTGCGGGGTTCATGGATCCGCCAGATATTGGTCTGTTGATGACTAATAGCTCATTAAGAAGGCTCGAAAATGGGCTCTCGACTTCCAATATAAACAAGCAGAGGAAATGTGCCGACTTAATTATGACTTAGTGATAAGGATTAGAAAGAGTTTTGATGTAACTGATGTGCCGACGGAATTATGACTTAGTGATAAGGATCGGAAAGAGTTTTGATGTAACTGACTTACCCTGCCAATATGGACGTGATACAAACAGCAGAACCAACTGCTATGCCTGCCAGCTCTCCAACCTGTATGTTAGGAGATAATTGAAATAAGCATGGCATTGGCTTATAACCTTAGATAGAGAGATCCCAATTTCTAGTGAATAATGATGATGTGAGCCCTTACAGCTTTGTTATCAGTTGCCACCGCCGAAGTGACGAACATCATAGAAAAAGTCACAACAATTTCCATAAGGAGAGCTTGAAAATCTGTTCCAGAAGGAGCAGTTGTACCCAAATGTTTTATGGGGTGAAGTAGCTCTTTCAGTGTAAAGGATGCTGTTATTGCTCCTGTTAACTGAGCTATGGCATAAAGTGGGACCTGCCATTAAAATTTCCAATGCCATCAATTTTTGTTTCTTCTTTCCACCATCTGAGTTCCCAGTGGGTGCGGAAGAGTTTGGAACTTAGAACTATGACTCTATATCAGTGCCATTGCTAGTGTTTCTTTTTCTTTTAAAAGGATCTTGGCACTATTTTTCTAGTTTAATCAGAAGATAATTTCATTAACTTAAGGTTAATAATTCATGATAAATCTACTCCTTGCCTATGAGTTAATAGTTATTCTATTGACAGACAAAGTCCATAAAGCTGCGTATTCTATCCATTTTCTTTCTTTTTTTTTTGGTAGTTTTATCTTGTTGAAAATTTGTTGCATCTTTAAATAAAGGGTTCTTTGAGCTTGAGCCTCTTTTCATGCATTCCCTCCGAATAAGAAATAAAATAATTTTAGTCCACATATTAGAGGACAATAATTGACAAGTTATTACTCAGTTTCTTTCTCATAATTTAAAAATCATAAAAGCAATTGGCTGACTGAGTGGGATATATGGACATATATGTATACACGTAGATATGATAATTATAAGCTAAAGGGTGCTAGGGAACTAGAGTTTGGCATTTAATTGAATATAATGCTAATATCGAACGGGAAGACAAACATAGAAAAGGAGAAAGTTCTGGACTTAGGAAGCCACGCATGTGCTTTTCATAAATATCCATTACCTCGTAACTATCAAATTTTTTCCCTGTTCTGATTATAATATTTCATTTTATTAAATTTTATTCACATATTTATATAGACCCTACATAAATACATGGATGAGATTTAATAGAATAAAAATGTATAGATGAAATTTAATAGAATAAAGTTAGAACAGAGTAACTGAAACAGAAAATTTGACCTGATTCTCTAGCTCAGTTGCCCTTTCTGTCCAATCAGACCTATGATATGGTACTTGAATAAAGATACCAAACTACTGGTTGGAAGGGCACCTAATGGTCTGTGGGTCTAATGCCCTGCGGTGCTATATGCCACTATGGTCACCTGTGCCTATCACCAGATGTGCATGACATTGTATGTTTGTCGATGAAAACTAACCAAGCATTATGCAAACAATCGACATAACCGAACTTAACTATGTCCCATAACATAGTAATTTGTGAACAATATCCAATTTAGTACCTGTTTCCATGGAAAACGTTTAATAACTGCAAAAGCTGTGGTGACAGCCGGATTCATGTGTGCACCGGAGATGTGCCCTACTGCATAGATCATCACCGTTACGATGAGGCCTCCAGCAACTGAAGCTCCAAGCTTTGGGACCCGGCTTTCATCGTCTGCACTAATTGCTGCGGTTCCACACGTCACAAAAACCAACAAGTAGGTCGCTATAACCTCTGCCATCACCTGCTCATGCATGATGATTTTTAACCTTTTACAGAACACGATCACGGAAAACAGTGAAAGAAAAAGTAGTTAAAGAGTTAGATCTAAGCAAACATTGCCTAAACTGTGCCCTGCACAAATGGTACCTTTTTGAGAAATCCTGGAGGGTAATTTTCTTCAAACGATTTAGCAGCAAAAACAAATGGGTTTAAGGGTTTGGGATTGCCCACTGAAGCCAGTTCTCCTCCGGAGGTTAAGTTGTTGGGATTTGGATCTGTTGTCGCCATGTTCTTGGATGACAGAACCTACACAGCAGGGGTTCTGAAGTATAAAGAGACTGTACGTACTGAAAATGTGAAAGAGAGCATCAAACATAAAGATAATCTTTCCCAAGTTGCAGAAGCTGATGCGTTTATATATATATGTAAGTATACCTTCACGGAAATACTCTTTTCCTGTATCTTTCTAGTTTGTGTTTGTCCGTAGAGATCAAGCTCAAGGGAATAGCATCAAAGAAGGAAACGACATACAAATTTATCAACAGCTACCAACTAGTTTGCATCCGTATTTTTGTTAGTTTTAATGCAAAGTATGGATATCTATATATACAACTTTGTTATTGCCAAGTGGAGGATTTCTAAATGCAAATTTACTTAATTTTATAATAAAAATTAGAACTTTTAAAAATAACACTAAAATATTTAAACTTTTATGTTTTTACAAAAATAGACCGACTTTAAATTCTCCGTTAATGTCGATAATATGATATGCCAAGTCAGATTATTATTTTTATTATATGATTGTCAATTAAGATAATAGTGCCACATATAAAATTTGTTATTTAATAGAATAAAAATATATTAAATTAATAAAAACTTGATATTTAAATAAAAAAAATTCCACACACACAAAGATAAATATCCATCCATCAACATTTGTAAATAGAACATTTAAAATAATTGTAGCCCTAAAAGGCCTAGTGAATTCAATACTTGTAAAATAATAGCTTCCAAGTTAGATAATAAGCAAAACCATGTAAAACCTAAAAATGAAAGCAAATTCTTACAATGATAAGATCTTCAATCCTTAAATCCTTATGTTAAAAGAGTTATATCTTCATGCGAGCTTTCTGCAACACAACAAAGAAAACATAAAAAATTAGCGAACTCTATCAAAGAAATGAAATTCAAGAATCAAACAAGAAAAGAACCCATAAAATTAGGGATTTATATTTTGAAGAAACCTTAACATCATGTTCTATAGCAGCAGAGTTCTTCTGCGAAGTGTAGTGACCAGACAGGTGAAAACAAGGAAGATGAAACTTGGGAGCAGGAGGAGGCTATCAAATTATATTTTCATTAATTTACTATGTTTTTATTTTACCAAATAACAAAATTTATATATGGTACTATTATTTAACGTGGTAGCCACTTGTCAAAAATAATAATTTAACGTGACATGTTAAGTCATCAATGTTAATAAAGAACTTAACTCTGGGTTAGTTTTATAAAAAAGTTGAAAATTGAAGCATTTTAACATTATTTTTTAATATTCAGATTAACATTGTAAAATTGAGTAAAGTTTGAGAATTTTTTTACAATTGACCCAACAAATAATTAAATTTCATAGCTCTTACGGGTCCCTGTGATAACCCTATAGACTTGTATTATACTAACTAGAGAATTTTGTATATTGAATTGCCTCGTCTATAAATTGCAATATATGAACATGTTATTGCTAGCTACTAAATGTATGATAAATGGTTGTTCTTATTAGCTACTTTACACAAAAAAATTAACAATCATTCAACAACATTTTATAATTAATATATAAATAGTAAACCAATATTTATGATATATACAAAATTTCCTTTATGCATTACTTATAATATCTTTTTTTCTTGTCTCTCCCAGTAATTCAAGTTAAATTATAGATGATATAAATTTAATACCTTAATATATATAAAGTTATGAGATGATAAGAGAGACCTAGATTAGTTAGTTGAAATTTGAACCCTATCATTAAAGTGTCTTGATACCCTTACATAATAACCATATCACACTCATCTCACACATTAGGCCCATGACATTCTTGATCTAATCTTTCCATAAACATCATAATCTAATCAAGATCTAAGCTATAATGATAAGCAGCCGTAAAAAGAACAAATGGAACTAAACTAAAGGCACGTTGAGATGACTAAGCCCATAAAATAATTATAAATATAGTCAATGGTTTACAAGTCTTTATTTGACCCAATTGTAATATAAAAACTAATTAATTGTATCCTATATAGAAAACTCTAATATTCTCCCACTTGAGTAAAACTAATTAGTATTTGATAATTTCTTTAATTTTTTTAAAATATTCAATTATGTTAAATAAAAAAATTTAATAAGTTTGAGCAAAATTTTGAAAAATATCTTAATATAAAGAACTTATTTTGATCAACCATTCATGTTGTACTATGGTAGTTAATGTATTGTAACTAATGTATAGTTACCATAATCATAAGCATAAATAATTCATTATTTGAAAGCTTTAGTGTAGTATTGGTGTTAAGAATATGGATAGCAAGAATAGAAAATAATGAAAAGAAAGAAAATAAGATCATAAGAAGTCTTTAAAAAGATTCATTAAGTAGGTTGTGCCTATGTCTTATGAACGAAGAAAATCTATTTCCACGATTAAGTAATGTGATGATGAATTACAACAATTAGGTTTACAATATATATTCATCTATGAAAACTCTAAATGTTACAATTTTACTTAAATAAGATCTTTATCAAATCCAACCTAATTTAATCATAACTCTAGTGGTTTTTAAAATCCTTCCAACATTCAATATCTATAGAAAGTGCAAGTCCATATAAGGCTGACTATGTTATGTCCTTGGTCAATAGATCTCCTTGTTTAATTATAGACTATGACAAGGGCTCTGGCACATCAATATTCTTTGACCGTGAAATCTCCTGCTTCTTTACACATTAATATATGGTTTAAGACATAATTATGTCTATAGCTTGTATATCTTACTGGGTAATTTGTATAAAGATATAGTTTGTATAAAGATATAGTTTGTGACACAACCATGTCCCAAAATATATCTTCCTTCAAAAAATTCTTTACCACACTAATACGCCTGTGTCTCTAGCCTCTGATTTTTATAAAGTACACACCTTAGTTCATATCTGTATCTTGGTAGTTTCCAACTAAAAGGCTTTTAATAAATATTTGTTTCCATCCTACAAATCTAATATTACATTCTAGTATATATAAGCTATAGACAATAATATCTATCTCAACCAATATAATATTTATAGCATATCTAACATCTTAATACATTAATCAAGTCTAAACAATGCTTGAACTTCACTATAGTATTGACTTTAGCAATATGTCAACTGCATTATTTGAAGTGTGAACCTTTTCCGTTAAGATCTATCTAGATGCAATCAACTCCATGATCTTATGAAACCTCATATCTAGTTATTTAGTACTTGTATGACACACTTAATTATTTGCCAAATACAATATGTGACTATCAATGCATATTTGAACTCCGCCTTGATCAAATACCTACTTCCTTCAATAGCCTTGTAAGCCATAATACTTCCTTAGTGACCTTAATCACTGTCATGTGGTCTACTTTAGTTATAGATAATGCAACCATAGACTATACTATGAATTTCCAACAAATAAGCCATCTTGTAAGAGTACCTTAAACTAGTATTCCTATTATCTAAATGTCATGTATAGTTTGAATTTACATATGCAACTAAAGGATCACCTTTCTAATTACTAAACACAATTTTATAGTTTTACGTACTCTTTAAGCTCTATGTCTCTCAATAAATAAATACCCAAATTTGTTCTAACTGAAAAGAAACATGACTTAAATATTAAATATAAAAAATTAATGTTTCAAATAGGCACGATCATAAGTCAGATTGTGATGGTAGAAAATTTCATTGTCAGTGGACATGATTTAAGACTCACTAGTATTTGAGATTATGAATCTCTCTGTAACTTTGCAAAATTGGGCATGGTTTGGGACATGCCTATAGTTAAGACTATGAATCCTTTTATAACTTTGCAAAGTTAGACATGTTCTAGAGCATGCTTATGGCTGAGACCTTATCTTATAACTAAGTCTTCCAAAAAGTTATATGACCTAGATTACAACTTTTTTCCAAACATAAGTATTCTTCTTTAGCTTGAAAACTAAGCTACCTAATGCTCGACCTTCAATTTGGCTTGATTCTACACATGTAGTTACCTCTCTCACAATACTATTAAGCTTATCTTAAAACTTTTTCTTTCATATTTGCATAATTGGTCCACTTAGCAAACTTAAAGGATCTAAGGCAATCTAATTCCTATCATTCCCTTCTTCTTAGAAAAGATTCATCCTTGAATCATCACCAACATCAAAAGGAGTTAAATTAGAAACATTAAAAGTAGCACTCATATTATACTCACCTGAAAAATCTAATTTATAAGCACTATCATTGGTTCAATGAATAACTTAAAATGGACCATCTTCTCTTGGTTTTAACTTTGGTCTTCTAGGGATGACTCCGTTCTTATATGCACTCACAACTAATCACGTATTTTAAAGATAAATTTTTTCTCCTTTTGTTAGCTTTTGATGAATATTCTTTATTTTTTTTGGCAAATAAATATTCTTTATTTTCCCCATTAATATATTATTAAACATTTTTTTGTAGTTGCTTTATCATTTTAATTTTTTTTAACCATCTATGCTATTCCTCTGAAGAATATGTAAAGGAACCAAATCTAATAGAGTGAGTGGGTTAAAGCCATAAAATGTCTTAAAAGGTGAATACCCGTTAATACTTTTTTCCAAAGAATTAAGATGAATTCATTAGCCATATGGCAATAAAATAAAATATACAAAGTAAATAAAGTGTAAAGGTTTTTGCCTAGAAAGCTTCATGCTTATTACCGTAAGGAGAACATGGAACACTTCACATAAGTGGTAGATATGTTTTTGTAGCTGCTTACACACCCACGTTTTCAACTTCTTTCATTACGATTATCTCCATAATTCCAATTTTATAAGATACACTAGTTTTGCTTGCCTTCAAAATTAAAGTGATCCTGAAATCCATAATCAACTCGAGACAAGGATAATTCCTTTAAGGAAGGAGTATATGGGAAAATATTTTATTGGCTCGAAGATTTTTTAAAAACTATTATAAGAAAATTGATAACAAAAAAATTATGCATTCAAAATTGATTTCTATAAAGCTTTTGATTTAGTATATATAATGAAGGTTCAAGTTTGATAGTCTAACAACTTTTGGTTTCCCCATCTAACTTACGAAATGATTACAACAATATGTAACCTTTATCTCTTTCAGTGCGTTAGTCAAATGGATAAAAGTATGCAATTCTAAAAACAAAAAGGGTTAGGAACTACATCTATCAGAATAATGAACAAAGTTCTACTTTAAAAAAAAAAAGATTTGGAAGTTATTTGTAGACCAAGAGTCCCTTTATGCACTCAGTTCCTAAAAGGCCAAATTTCTTAAAAAATAAAATCCTAAACCAATATTTCTTGAACTCTTCAGCAAATAATATACCTTAGAGATAGTGTGAGTGCTGATATGAAACGTATTGTAGGGAATGAATATAACGCCGACTATAATATGATAACTAACACATACTAGACCCTCTGCACCCAATATTAAATCCACGATTGCACGTACACCAGACACTTAAAAAGTCAAGTGAATTATACAAGGCCGTAGATAGAAGAGGCTTTAAGAATTATGAACAATCTGCCTAGCTATCACCCCAACCTCAGTACAAATGAAAAAAAAATCATATGATTAAAGCATAAATTTGAAAAGCTTACTGAGAAGTCTTACATAAAAATATTTTAATAAAAAAGGTTCAATAGTCGAATCTTGTTTGATTTCCTAAGAACATACGCAAAACATCCTTTATGCATTGATTGACAATTAAAGATAGACTAAGCACCAAAAACATATTATGCTATGGTACATTTAGCAATTCCCTCAATGCTCGTTGCAATAGAACACAGAAACCATCAAACACATATTCTTTGAGTGCTATTATACTTTTACAGCCTGGAAGCAACTTCTGAAGCTTTGCAACTTACAATGTCAGGTGAAGGATTGAAGTTAGATTATGGAATGGATATACAAGGCTTACTTCAGCTGCCTAACAGACTCACTAACTTTTACAATTGCACTCAGATTTTGTCCTATATGTCATGGGAAAGGAAAAGAACAAAAGAGTGTTCAAAGATGAACTAATGGACTCCCTTGTCTTTACCGTAGAAGGATTCATGTGAATTAGGGATTCCCTCCTAACTATATAATTCAACACTAAAATCAGTAAAGACATGACTTGAAGATGGAATATGAAATAACCCTATCAACAATCTGCTAATCAGCCGACCTATTGATCCTCTGTTGGGATAACCTCATGACATGATCAGTCACAGAATTGTATGCTAGGGTTCTAGTGTCCTTTACTTGGTTGAGTCATCTGGCCTTGTATGTTCTTTAGGTGCCCGTTTCTTTAATTCATTCTTTTTTATCTTAAGAAAAACTTAAGGCAATAAATTATAGTAAATAAGCGTTGTTGTGCAATTCAATTCGTCATATATTGATCACCTACCGTTATGAACCAACTGGAACGCTTTTAATAGGACGAAAATATAAAAATGTTGCCTTGTCTTTGAATGATAATGCATTATATTGTATTTATTTATAAGGATATGTCCAACCCCACTACTCTGCACCTTTATTTTAGGGATATATTATAGGGAAGACGTGAAAAGAAATACTAAACTTGTAAATTGTGATAACAGAGTAGATCTAGCAGATCCATCCAGTTATTTCTTTACAACAATTGTTTTCTTTTTCTCTGTAATGGGCTTTAAATCAATCCAACAATTTTAATCTAGGTGTAACAGTCTCCCCTATCGATCAACGTCATTTTGGTAGGCACAAGTGCAGATGTATTTCTTTGGATATGGTCGGTACTAGTGGAGATGCAACTATATGAAGATAACTACACTACACCACCGTCGTAACTTTTTTCTTTTGCTTTTCTTGAATCCCTAAACACTCACCTATTCACCGTTATCTTTCTCCTATCATTAACAGAGGTGCCTGTAATTTGGAGGCACCTGTGTCTTGTGCTCCGTTTTTGCTATCTTAAGTCAAAAGTAATGGGACACTTTTAACGTCGTACTGAAATCCAATCTCCACTACATAAAGCAAAAGGGATCGAGAATGTGTCAATTATTTTTTTTCTTCAAAATATTCTCTTATGGGTTGAATTTAGGATGTTAGTAGCGAGAATACTGATGGATGTCGAGGCTGGCTGGTTTCTCAATCAATTTTCAGGGGTATGAACCTAGAGGTCCACAGATTATGGAAATTCAGAGATCCAATGCCCATAAACTTGAAGAGATTGTGTGGAGAGCAATTTGAGAATTCACTTACCAATCTCCACTACAATTTCATTAACCAGTGGTCTGGCCGGGCTCAACCAGGTTAACATTTAAACTAAAACATATTACAATATAATTTTCATAAATTAAACGCAAATTTGTAATAAACCATAAATCAAGTTTCCTGAAATTCAACCCAATTGCTTTATCAAACCCTAAATCTCCTTATAAGCCTCGTACTCTAAATCCCCAGAGATTGTAAGAAATTAAGAAATTTGTAATGATTTCTCATCCACTTTTTAGAAGTTATCATCCTCAAGAGGGGGAGAAAATGAAAAATGACATCAAGGAATTTATGATTATTTGTGCATTAGTTTTAATAGTCGTTAACTACGATCATTCAAAGAAGACAATGGTGAAAATGGTAAAAGTGAAGAAGGATTTTGGAAAAGAGTGGGAATGCAGACAATGATCTATGTATTATTGTAATCAGACAATTTTAGACTTCTTACTCTTCTTAATTTTAGTTTAAAACTCAAATTATTTTGTATTAAAATAAAAAATAAAATTCATAACAATCACCTCAATATCTACGTGGCCATAATTGTATAGTTGGCATGTCACGTTTCACAATTTAATGATCCCATGATGAACACGTAATAAAAAAAAAAATATTTGAGTGTATAAGTCATGTTATTTTATAAATGTTAGAGAGTAAACTAGTATTAGAAATAACCATAAAGGATATCTTATTCCTTTTGTGAAATATTAGGAGTGAGCAACACTTTTTCCTTAATTTTTGTTTTATTTGTTTCAAACCTTGCTTTGATTCTTTCTCACTAGTTATCAATGAAAAGCTCAAAAGTGAAGGAAAAGAATTTGGGAAAAAACGTGTCATTCATTAAGATTCTAGTTACCAATGAAAAGCTCAAAAGTGGAGGAAAAGATTTAGGGGTCCCAAATGCATTATTCATTAAGATTTCAAGAATTATAAGAAGCGTTGGGTGTTAAGAAGTATAAAATATCTTTTAATAGATAGTTAGGTTAAGGTCTTAGCTTATTTATTTTGATTTATTTTAATTTTTGGTATGATTTTAGAATCTTAATATGACGTTTGATCTCCAAATTTTTTCCTATTATGTAAAAATTGCATAAATCTTAGTGGTGTTATGAATGCTAATTAGTGCATGATTTGGAATTGATCTACAATGGCATTTTATTTAAGCTATGATTTTGGAAACTATCTAAATATTTGCATAAAGTATTTTAATATAGGTGCATTTCAATTGTTGATAAAGCTTCTGTATTTAACATCCTTAATTGAGTAAATGTGTTGGATGCTGAGAATATTAATTGTCATTTGTATCTAAAGATTATCCTAAGTTTAAGGTTTCAAAATTTTTTGCAAATACAAAAGTTAGGAAATTGATTATAAGAAGAAAAATCATCAACTTTTGAAATTGTTGCTGCTTCAGAACAATATCTATTTTGATTTAGTACACTTTACTAGAGGAAGGTAAGGATGATGTCAAGTCATTATATCCCTTATGCCCTAAGCAATAACATATGTGGCATAATGCCCAAGACAACCTTTTATGCAATTTCATAATATTCCTAGAATCAAGGGGACTATTGCCTAATCATTTTCACCAACTTTTTTCCTAATTAATATTCTTTTTATTGTCAAATCAATAAGCTATTCATAAATTAAATTCTTTGATTTTGATTGTTCATTTCCATAAAGGTTCTAGAAAAAAGTAGTAGTTAGATAATGCTATTCAAAATATATAGGTATGGAAATGAATAATATTTCAATGATTTTACTCAATACTAGGACTATAAAAAATAACATTATCTAAACTTGTTTTATGTAATTAAGCATGACACATTATGTTCAACATCATTGAGTAATATGACATTAACTATTTCCTATGTATTACATTTGTAACTTGTCCTTACAATAAATAAAAAGAAGGCAAGTTTGAAGTTGTCTATTCACAAACATGGAAATTGTCAACATAATATCCAAAAAGAACTATAATAGTATGTATTATCCCCTTTTCTCACTTCTTGAACAAGTACTCTTATTTTGGCTAAATTGTTTGCTACCTTTCATGTCACTTAAAGTCCCCTCTTTATTGCTTTGTATTGACTTAGTTATCCTATTTCTTCCTTTATTATTGCCTTCTTGATTTTTCCAATTTAAATCCTATGTACATTACATATTGTATAAGAGCTTTTCTGAAATTATCAACTAAATAAAAGAAAATCATAACTTGGAACTTAATGTTAACTTAAATGCCTTATCCATATAAAACTCAAATCATCTAAGCTTTTTTCTTTTTTTCACTATTTAAACCAACTTCCAAATCCTACTCATTTAATTCATTCATATTTCCCCCTATGTGATCCCCCTTATATATTTGGCTTGATAGACTAGAGTTTTCATAACTCTATTCACTTTAGTTGCAACTTCTATTCCAAGAAATTAGTAAAAATATCATCATCATCATCATCATCAGTAACAACAATAATGGTAACATCATCATCATTATAATTTGAGTCTTCAAAATAACCTATTTTTCTAGAACGTTGTCTTTTGATGTGTCATAAGCTTATCATCACCCTCAAAATGCTCTCCCTTAAATCCACTATTTTGATCAATATTTGAATTGTATAGTTGCTCTATTATTTCAGGATTTTTAGTTTATATATCAACTTCTACAAGACATTTGACCAATGGTAAGAGATCTAAGACCATAAAAGAGAGAGGGATATTGGATGAGATTCAATCCATATGCGAGTATATGAATAGGGGTATATAATTAATACACCCCTAATGAGTGTATAAAATCGTCATGACTTATTTAGCATAACCCATTACCTTTCTTTAGGCTTGTTAGTTTTAGATCCATATAAGATGCCTAATTATCCAAAAATTTAAAGTTCAACCATGATAAGATTCATCCACATTGTGAGGTAAAATTATAATCAAAGTTCAAATAAGCTACTTAATAGAACTCGAACCAAACTCTACTAGGAGATTTAGTGCAACATCCCACCACCATAGGTTACATACCCAAACATTCAAGAACATTCAAGTACATATCCCATGATAATGGCATGTTAGAGCAAAAACATATCCAACTTACACATGGCATTAACTAACATCATTTGAAAGTTAGCAAATTTTTAAAACATTCAATGCATTTATCCATAAAATTTACACGGTTTCCTTATAACAAATATTTACAGCCTCGTACAGGTTCTAACAAAACAACAAAATACAAGACACGACACTCCTGGAGCTAGCTGATAGACCTCTGAGCCATTACAAAATCCAAAGGGTCCTTTCGTCCTGCCTAAAGAACTAGGTTTCCTGTCTCGTACCTGAAAAATCACATTGTAATTTTTATGAGTTTTGCGAACTCAATGAGTGAACCATCATTGATGATTTCACCGGATTACATACATATAATACATATTTTATAGATACTCATCTAGATCATAAACACATTCCAGATGTTCACACAACATGGTATATCATAAGATCACACAGTCCGCATTACTAAGCATAGCAATTAAACCACATCAATTTATCACTCATTCAGCATTGCAAATCATTCAATAAATTTTAGTCTTATGACGTTACATGCATGAGACTCACATTCTTTCTTATTATTGTGACCGAGTGCCAATCACAACGTATACAAATATCAACCCATAGGGCTCAATCAAACATAATCACAGAGCATAACTCTACGTGCAAAATCAGAAATCACGGAGCAAAGCTCTACGTGGAAGCGCTTCATACTGGCAACTCAAATCATAGCGCCTTTATCTGAGCATGCATTTTATGAAATGCAACAATTTCTGAATATCTCATATATCATAATCATATACAAATGCTCATACAAGATTTCACAGACATCGGACCTAAGGCCGACATTCAACTTACATTGAGAATCAAACGTCCAATTCATAACACTTCCAATACATGACGAACTATTAAACTCCTCGAACCTCAGGTCCGGAATCCAAAAATAGCTCACAAACAGTTCAATAATATTGGAAGCGTAATAAATTAAATTAAATTCAAATCAAATCAATCCTAGGAAATTCATCTAGGTTGACTCACAGTATGCTTCAATAAGCTATTACCTGGATGGTTCGGCAATGTCCGACTGGCGTCCGATGTGCTCCTCTAAAATATACACAACACATTCACAAATATCACATTTTTACACAAATATACAAGTGTTCTTTTATGCACTTCAATGTATAGAAAGTACACACAATGCATGTTCAATGACAATTTCGGGTATCTTATTGAAATTCTCATCATCAAATTGATCAGATATCAAAGCCCTCATTAATGTCATTTGTATTTATAATTTGGACCAAAATAAAACAATGTGAAATCAATTACATAACTTAATTGACCACTTCAGATTTTCTACCCACATAATTTTGGGTCAACTTTGCATAATTAATCCGATAGGGTAACTGATAAAATTAGGCAGCACTTGCTTCTGGAAAGTTATTCTAAAGTGTCTTAAGTTTCTAACGACTCTAAGATCATTCAATTTGATTTAGTATTCAATGATTTATGCACAAAATACCTCAGACTGTGCACATTTGAACTTTTGGCTAGAACATGATCATTCTCTCTTATTGTACAACTCATATCTTTCAGCTCAGATATCCAAAAATTACAAACTTTATATCAATTTAAATATAAAAGAATAAGCTACAACTTTGGTGAAGACAACTCAGCCTAATTCGGCCTACATCAATACAGTTTATTCAATAATCACAGGACATGATTTCTGTCCCTGACAGTGCTTCAACTTAAGCTACAACTCACTTACATGCCAATTTTGAAAATCTTAGAGATAGAATTAAAAATCAACTTCTTCACAAAAGTTGTAGAAATATGCCTCTAGTTTAATATGAATCAAACTCAACTTATTTAGAAATCTACAGCTCAAGTTATAAATTAAAAACCGAAGAATGATCATGAATATTTTCCAATTCATAACATTCCAATAGACTTCCACACTTTCATCCTAGCAATCACTTTCAGATCAATTCATATAACTCTAATTTTTTATGGAGAGAAAGATAAATGTCTTAGAAATCCATTGGTCTAAGTTTCAAGTTATTTAGAGTTTGGATGAAAAAGTTATAGGCAAAAGACTGCGGGCTGTTCAATGAAAAACTCTGGTTTTTTAACCCATACATGCAACCACAACCCTTTTCTCTCTCTAACACGCAAAACTTCATCTTCTTCACTGAAAACCCATATTTTTCCCACTTTTTCACCTTCTAACTACTGCATCCATTGGATAAACCAACTTTCCTATCCTCTTTTTAACTCAACAACTTACAACAAATCAAGAATCCAAGATTCAAAATTCAAACTTCAACCTCCATGCTCTCATCACCGAAATGCTTCCTCTTACAACAACTCATGCAAGCAT
>JAOTAX010000008.1:12149224-12162098 GCA_025629825.1 Erythroxylum guanchezii
CAGTTGAATAAACAAATATGGGTAAGATAAAGAATGTTTTTAATTAATTATAATACACAAACTAAAACCAACTGATTCATGGTTTGCACGGCCATGCATGGGTCCTCTGCTTGCCTCTATTTTGTGATCGGAGAATAGAAGTGATTGGGGTTGTTGGAAAATGCAACATGCAGACGTAGTCTCTTGATTGTTGTGATCAAGTAAGACTTAGTCTTATTGCTGGAGTTCTTTTAGGAGTCCATTACTTAGTCATGTTTAATTCTGTTTATTTCCTTTCCTTGTATGTAGGTGGGCGTGGCCCATTATTTGCTTCAGTTCGTTATTTCGTTCATGTTTGTTTGGAAAAGTGTTATATATTGGCACAAGTTAATCAATAAAAGACAACTAAGATATTATGCAAAATCTTACTTCCCCCTAAAAATCTTCCTTCCCTTAACAATTTTTTTTTCGTTTTTTAAATTAAAAGATAAAAATTAAAATTGCAGAATTGAAAATATTAAATTACATTGCTAACTAAACTGAAATAAACCTAAAAATGAAAATAAAATTTGCTGAAAAATAAAAAGCATAAAAAACTGAAACTTTTTTGAGTTTCCCCGAATGCGCTTCTTTAAAGTCTTTAGCTGGACATGTTTCTTTACTTAACTGATTAGAAATAGGTTGGAGATACCAACTCTATTCCTTCCACTCACTTAACCGAAAAGTTCTCATAATATGACTTCAGGTGATGTCCTTTAACTTTAAATACCTTAGAGGTATCTAAACTTTGAATTTCTACTGCACCATGAGAAAAAACGTTAGTAACAATAAACGGTCCAAGCCAACGAGATCATAATTTTTTTGGAAATAACTTAAGCTTCGAATGATAAAGAAGAACTTTTTGTCCAATTGAAAATTGTTTCCTAGAAATCATTTTATCATAAAAAAGCTTTAGTTTTTTCCTTATAGATTTTTGTATTTTCAAACGCTTCATTACGAATCTCCTCTAATTCTTGCAATTGCAATTTCCTATTGTTACCAACTTCTACTTGATCCATATTCAACTATTTCACAGCCTAAAAAGCTATATGCTCTATTTCCACAGGTAAATGACAAGGCTTACCGAAAACTAACCCGTAAGGCGACATTCCTATCGAAGTTTTATACGTAGTTCGGTATGCCCATAAAGCATTGTCCAATCTTAAGCTCCTATCCTTTCTATTTGAATTCACCACTTTTTCCAGTATGGATTTGATCTCCCTATTGGACACTTCAACTTGTTCACTTGTTTGTGGATGATATACTATAGAAACTCGATGGGTGATACCACATCTCTTCATTAAAGCCTAAAAAATTTTGTTACAGAAATGGGTTCCTCGATCGCTAATGGTAGCTCAAGGCATTCCGAACTTGACAAAAATATTAGATTTAACAAAATCTATAATAGTTTTAGCATTGTCAGATAAGGTAACCTTACCTTCAACCCATTTTGAAACATAATCCACAGCTAACAAAATGTAGTTCTTACCAAAGGAAGAAGGAAAATGACCCATAATGTCTATTCCCCAAACATAAAAAATCTCACATACCAGGATGTTCGTGAGTGGCATTTGATTTCTCGATCCCAAGTTACTCGTTCTTTGACAACGATCACAAGACTTGAAAAACATGTAAGAGTCATAAAATAACTTAGGCCAAAATAGTCCATATTCTAAAATTTTAGAGCAGTCCTTTTAGGGCTAAAGTGTCCCCCATAAACAGATGAATGATAAAAATGCAACATAGAAGGAATTTCATCATCTGTGACACATCTCCTAACAATCTGATCAGAACAAAATTTCCAAAGGCGAGGCTCATCCCAAATGTAATATTTAGCCTCTCATTTGATTTTATCTATTTCAGCTCTAGATAAATCACTAGGTAAAGACTTAGTTACTAAAAAATTTACTATATCTGCATACCATGGAATTACCTGTTGAATTGCGAAGAGACTCTCATCAAGAAATTTGTCATGAAGAACAACAGATGTGGTACTCGGTGTGATCTTGCTTAGGTGATCGACCACCAAATTTTCAGCTCCTTTCTTGCCACGGATTTCCAAATCGAATTCTTGAAGCAGTAAATCCATCGAATCAATCCCAACTTGGCTTCTTTCTTGTTCACCCAATATTTCAGAGCTGTATAGTCTGAATAGATGATCACCTTTGTCCCTAACAAGTATGACTGAAACTTCTCCAATCCAAAGACGACCTCTAAAAACTCCTTTGTTATAGAATAATTTTTCTGGGCATCATTAAGTGTCATGGATGTATAATAAATAACATGAGGTACCTTGTCCACTTTTTGGCCCAGCACGACGCCAACTACATAATCCGAAGCATTGCACATCAACTCGAATGGCATGTCTCATTTCAAAAGCTAAATAATCGGTGTTGTAGTGAGTTGGTCCTTAAGTTCATCAAATGCATTCTTACATGACTCGTCAAAATCGAACTTCACATCTTTTTGGAGCAATCTACATATGGGTTGCGTAATTTTTAAGAAGTCCTTGATAAATTACCAATAAAATCCTACACTACCAAGAAAAGAACGAAGTGCTTGCACAGTCGTGGGTTAAGATAAAGATCGAATAACATCTATCTTAGCCCTATCAACTTCAATTCCCTTAGTAGAGACATTATGACCCAAAATTATGCCTTGATCAATCATGAAATGACTCTTTTCATAATTTAAAACTAAATTAGTTTCAATGCAACGTTTTAGTACTTTTTCAAGGTTGACAATGCATATTTCAAAAGATTCCCTATAGACCGTGAAATCATCCATAAAAATTTTCATGCAATTTTTCACAAGATTAGAGAAAATACTTACCATACACCTTTGAAACGTCGCGGGTGCGTTACATAATCCAAATGGCATTTTTCGGTAAGCAAAGGTCCCGAATGGACATGTAAAGGTTGTCTTCTCTTAATCCTTGGGTGCTACCAAAATCTAGTGGTATCCTGAATAGCCTTCTAAACAATAATAGTGAGATTTACCTACAAGTCTTTCAAGCATTTAATCACTAAATGGAAGCGAAAAATGATCTTTTCTAGTAACTAAATTAAGCTTTTTATAATCTATGCATACCCTCCAACCATTTTGAATACGAGTTGGTATTAACTCACCATCGCTATTTTCAATCACAATTACACCAGTTTTCTTTAGAACTACCTAGATCAGACTTACTCAATTGCTTTCCGAAATTGGATAAATAATGCCAGCGTCAAGAAGCTTCAAATTTTCTTTCTTCACTACTTCCATCATGGGTGGATTTAGACGACATTGGGGTTGCCTCACCTCCTTCGCTTCATCTTCCATCAAAATTTGCTGCATGCAAATAGTGGGACTAATACACTTCAAATCAGCCACTGTCCAACCGAAAGCTTCTTTATTCTCCTTCAACGCGTTAATTAGCTAGCTTTTTTGCAAAACCGTAAGTTGATTAGAAATAATAAGAGGCAATGTATCTAGCTCACCTAAAAAGATGTACTTCAAATGACTAGGCAAGCTCTTCAACTCCAATGTTGGTGGGCTGATTAATGATGGCAGCAACTTGTCCACACTTCTGGACATTTCGACGGACGTGAGCTGCTGGAGGAGTGGTTCAGTGGTCTCCATGTTGCATAATTGCGTATCCATTTGTTTATTGGGCAAAATCGTTTCCTGGCCATCCTTCCACCGTGGTGCGTTTTCTTCTTCCAAGATCATTCCAAACTCATCTTTGTCCTCCAAAATCAAATTTTCCTACACCCATGTGTCAATAAAATCCACAGAAACAATAGGTTGTTCACCATCCAGAATTTTCATGGTATTTTAAATATTGAACTTAATTAATTCATCATCAAATTCCATTGTTAAAGATCCATCATGAACATCTATTTTTGTTCTAGTAGTTTTCAAGAATGACCTTCTGAATGAAATCAGGGTGGAAGAAGATGTATCATTAGTGCCCATCTGCAAAATATAAAAATCAGCCTAAAAAAGCATATTCCCTACTTGAACCAAAATATCTTCTAACACACCATTCGGATAAGCATTTGAATGATCCGCTAATTGAATCACTACATTAGTTTCTTTAAGAGGTCCAACATTTAAAGATTTATAAACATCATATGGAATGACATTTATGGGCGCACCTAAATCTAACATAGCTCTTTCAATCCGCAAATCACCAATTTGACATGGAATAGTAAAGATACTTGGGTCTTGACATTTGGGTGGAAACTTTTTCTTTTGCAAAATTGCTGAAATGTTCTCCCCTAATTGCACTTTCTCATCAAATTTTATTTTCCTTTTCGAAGTGCAAAGCTTCTTGAGAAATTTCGCATACCATGGAATCTGTTTAATTGCATCAAGGAGAGGAATATTTACCTGAACTTTTCAGAAAGTCTCCCAAATTTCCTTCTCTTGCTCTTCCTTCTTTTCTTTGGCAAATCGACTTGGAAAAGGAGGCAAAATCACCATATTTTGCAGCTTGTTTTGTCTCATTTACGGTTGTGAAGGTGCCTTTTTGCGTGATTTCTTCTTCTACCTCTCTTCTAGAATTTTTCGGAAGTGATTCCTGCAATTCCTTACCCCTCCGCAATGTAATAGCCTTTGCACTTTGTTTAGGATTGATCTCTGATTGTGCTTGAAAATTTCCAGAAGTTCGTACTTCCAATCGATTTATGGCAGTTGCCATTTGACTCTTTTGATTTTCAATATTTTGAATTCTTGCTTTAGTATTCCGTTGAAACGTCTAAAGTGTTAGTGGCCAAAGATTGAACTATATCTTCCCAGGAAGTCTTACCTTTGAAATTGGATGTTGTATTGTGAATTTGCCGAGGCGTATATGGTTGTCTATACTGCTGGAAATTCATGGTTCCTTCCTGCCTTTGAGGATTCCTATATCTCAAATTCGAGTGATCGTGCCATCCCGGATTGTAGGTGTTGGAAAATGGGTCGTACTTCCTTTGACTTGGTCCAGCAAATCCTCCCACAGTATTTACTTGTTCTGCATTTTCCTCCTGCAAAATCGGATATACATCAGTAGAATTTCCTAACATTGAACATATTCCACATACCTTTGCTTCTTCTTTCTTCGTAACTGCCAACTGTTGCACCAAAGAAGTAAGGTCATCCAACCTTTTCTCCAATGTGGCCACATTCACTTCATTCATGCTTTTTAATCCACGCCCAGTACGTATTCCGAATTCTTGAGTGTTGAAAGCCATGTTCGCGATCAATTCCTTTACAGCCGCTGGAGTTTTGTCAACTAGGGCACCACCACTTGCAGTGTCAATCATACTCCTATCCGAAAGCAAAAGGCCTTCGTATAAATATTAAATCAATAGCTGGTTTGTTGGACACTCCGCCCTCGTGAGTAATGGACCCGACGTCCTAAGTGACATCTGAACGCGTATCCTACAAGGCTGACGTGCCCCCACCAGGACAAACATTAAAACTATACATTGTTCCTATTTCTAAACCGAATTTAGGAAAGCCCAACTTGAATTTCAATTCTACTTGTTCAGAACATATGAGGCTCTATGTCTCTAGTTTATTTAGAGACAAGAATTATCGTATTTAGAGATGCCATAACAAAGTTATGGCTACTACCTTATAGGGTTATTTCAATAAACCCTTATTAGCTAAAAATTTATTATAGAGGGATAGAAAAATGCATTAGGAATCTATCGCTCTAAGAATCACTTCATTTGGAGGTCGGATGATGAAGTTACGGCCAAAAGAATCACGTATGTCCAAATCGTTAATCATATTGCCCCTGTCTTGGGGCAATTAACATAATTGTCCTTAGAGACAGCAGATTAGGATAATCTTAGGACGCCTTGATAGAAGACTTCGAGATCTATAACTTTCATGCAGATATCGAAGACAGATTGTATCTTCTGAAGGGTTAAATATGGAGCAGACAATAGTAAGAAGGTAGACGAAGCAAAAGTAGACGAATCAAAAAAGGTAGATGAAACAAGAAGCATACAAACGCGGAAAGCAGATGAATGCAGAAGGCAGAAGAATGCAAAAAGCAGACGAATGCGGACACAGAAGATAGCATGAGGTAGACTAATGCAAGAAGCAGACGAATGAGGAGGCAGACGATAGCATTAAGCAGACGAATGCAAAAAGCAGATGAATGCAGAGGCAGATGATAGCATAAGGCAGGCGAATGCAGGAAGCTGACAAATGCGGAGGAAAACGATAGCATGGTCAACTTAAGACGAAGCAAAGTCAACTTAAGACGATGCAACGCTTAATATGAATACGATCAACTTAAGACGAAGCAAAGTCAACTTAAGACGATACAACGCTTAAGACGAATACGTCAACTTAAGACGAAGCAAAGGAAACGTAAGTCGATGCAACGCTTAAGACAAATACGGTGAACTTCAGATGAAACAAAGTCAACTTAATACGATGCAACGCTTGAGACGAATACAGTCAACTTAAGAAGAAGCAAAGTCAACTTAAGATGATGCAATGCTTAAGACGAATGCGGAGTCAACTTAAGGCGAAACAAAGTCAACTTAAGAAGATGCAATGCTTAAGACAAATACGGAGTCAACTTAAGATGAAGCAAAGTCAACTTAAGACGACGCAACGCTTAAGACAAAAAGCCCTTACAGATGATACAACTTTACAGACGATGCATCCCTACAGACGATGCATCCTTATAGACGATATGATGTCATCAAAGATGATGTGATGTCATCACAGACGAAACATCTTTATAGACAAATCATCCCTACAGACGATACATACTTACAAACTATATGACGTCATCACAGACGATACGTCTTTACTGACGATATCACTTGACACTCCTAAGCAATTCCCCTTCTAAGGACCTTAACTTTTGAACATCGAGGTCCAAAAGTTTCCTACTATATACCATTGGAAAGCTAAGAGAAAGACCTACAACTTTCCAGAAGGCACACTTGCCTATTTCTACCTAGATTAATCCAGATCTTTCCCTGGAGTTCGAACACTAACTTTTGCCTTATGCAAACTAAACGATGAAATGTATAAACTTGAAAGAAAATCATGAGCCAAATGTAAATCTTATTCCATTGAAAACAAAAGATAAGAGTTTTACAAAGCTTTAGCAGGCATTTCAAGCCGCAATTATAGTAACTTCTTAAAACCACAAAATACAAAAATTACATGAATCGTAAGTTGCTCAAAATGCAACTAAAGCCTTGCTTAGCAAGAGTTCTTCAAACACAAAATATTTCAAAAGCAGAGTGATGCCTTGGCTACTGACTACTCGATCTCTTGCTCATCACCTACTTATGGGGAGGAAAATAGGGGGTGAGCTTAAAGCTCGTGGGTAACAATTTCATAATTGGTAACAAGCAAAATCATTTGTAAACCATTTTCAATGTAGAAATTCATGTATATGCACATTATGAATGCATCACTCTGATCAACTTGTCATGAACACACAAACATATCAAATGGTTTAAGTAAGTCCAAAAACATGACGCACTACACATTTCCATATGATGGTCTTGTGTAGCCGTAATCTTGAGGGAGTCCATGAAGGAGCTTCGTGCTACTTGTGGGCAAGCGGGAGAAGCCTATACTTGGTCAACGTGCATGTGATGATTCTTGAGGGACTACCACAAACCCACATAACACATATATTTTGCAATCTTGTAAACTTGTTGCCCAAATTGGCACATTTTTAAAAACATGATTTTTCATCTGCTTGCTATATCTTGAAAACCACTTCTAAAACATGGTTTCATAAACATGCATCTTTTCAAAAGAACCATTTTCAAAAGCTTTTCTTCAATCATGAACACAATTTATGCATCAATCATATAGCACCAACTTACAACATTTAAATGGCAATAAATGCACGTGAATGAGGTTGTTCAAAAATCACTTACTATCATTTCTTGAAAGAGCTTTAATGTGTTAAGTCAAAATGACTTTACGTCTAATAATTTTGATGACATTCAAATAATAATAATGTTAGAAATAATATGTGTGTTAAGTGTGAAGGAAAATGAGACAAAGAGGAAGCAGAAATAAGATGAGGGAAAATGAGACAAAGCGGAAGCAGAAATAAGACGAAGGAAAAATGAGACGAAGCAGAGAATAAGATGAAGCAAAAAATAAGACAAAGCATAAAATAAGAAGAAGCAGAAACTAAGACGAATACCCGATACTACGTCGGATGGTTAATCAGTTTGTGTTAGTTACAGAACTCAACTGAATAGTTTTTTCTTCAAAGATCAAGAAGCAAGAAGAAAGAAGCAGTTATCAAGAAATAGTTGAAGACAAAGACTATAAATACGAGTCGGAGTCAAAGACTAAAAAAGTTACACATATATACACAAAAATTAGTGACTTTAAGAAACATTGTATTCATTGTGCTAAACTCTAGAGCTATTATCTTCTGTAACAAAGCTCGCAATATTCCTCTGTAAGAGAGAAGAAAAGCTGAGAGCCTGAAGAGGCTAAGTGTGAAACAATACTTGCTGTGAGAGACCTGAAGAGGCTCGGAGAAAAGAATACTTGTAATTTTGAGAAGTATAGTGAAATCTCAAAAAGGATTCTGAGGACTGGACGTAGTCCACTGTTTGGGGTAAACCATGATAAAACTGTTGTGTCGACTTCTACTCTCTAACTCTCGACTTTTAATTTCTATTGTTTATACAAGTACTTAGAAGTTAATTGCAATATATCGTGATATTCTTACTTAATAGTTTTGAAAAAGCAAGATTTCAAAGAAATTAAAAAGGAGATTGTATTCATGAAAAAAGGATACACAATTCAACCCCCCCCCCTTTCTTGTGCAATTTCTATATTGACTATACTAACGTGTGATTTACTTCAATTGGTATCAGAGCTAGGTGTCCAAGAACTACCGTTACAAAGTGTGGATAAAGACCCATAGCAGAATCACACGTCTATGTAGTTGAAGGTGCCTTCGTCACTAGACCTCTTGCATAGACTACCATTACTGGAAAGACAGGATGCGGCTTTTCATTGAATCTACTTATATTGATCTTTGGGAGATTATAGAGAATGGACCGTATACATCAGTAGATGATGAAGGAAATGCTATTCCATGAATTAGATGGACAAAAGATCAAAAAGCAAGATTCCAGCTGAATTCAAAGGCCAAGTTCTTCCTAATTTGTGCCCTAAGCAGAAGTGAGTACGATAAAGTTCACAGATGTGATACTAAGAAGGAGCTGTGGGATACGCTATCCATCGCACACGAAGGCACCAATCAAGTAAAGGAATCTAAAATAAGCATTCTTGTACACCAGTATGAGCTGTTCAAAATGAAGGAAGAAGAGTCTATCGATCAAATGTTTGGATGATTTCAAAATATCGTCAATGGACTTAAAGCTCTCGCTAGAACTTATGATAATCAAGATCACATTCGGAAGATTCTTAGAAGCATACCGAAAAGATGGAGACCAAAAGTCACTACTATACAAGAAGCCAAGGTCTTGAGCATGTTAAAGCTTGAAGAATTGTTTGGATCCTTAAAGATATATGAAGTTGAACTCGATACAGAAGATAAACCTAGATGGGATAAATCTATAACATTGAAGGCTGGACAAAAGAACTACAAGATTCCAAGGAAGAGGAGTTCATCATCAAAAGTGTTGAAGATCGAGGAAGTCAAAAATGACGACTCCAGTGAATCAGATCAAGACTCGAGCGAAGAAGATGATGAATTATCCTTTATTTCAAGGAAGATCAGACGCATGTGGAAGAAGGTAAAAGGAAACAAAGAGTCTTCTTTCAAGAAGAATAGTAAAGATGAAGGAAAGAATGAGAAAACATCCATCATCTGCTATGAATGCAATAAACCGGGACACTACGAGTCCGAATGTCCATTGCTGGAAAGAAAACCAAAGAAGAATAGAGAAAACAAGAAAAGCATGATGGCAACCTGGGAAGATCTGGATTCGTCTGAATCAGATACTGACTCAGAGGCATCGGTATAAGCTAACATTTGCCCAGTAGCCGAAAAAGAAAGTGACGAGGAGGTAACCTCAAAATTTAGTGAATTACAAGATGCATATTCAGAATTACTAGAAGATTCTCATGCAATACTTAAGCAGTATAAGCAGTTAAATAAAAAGTACGTAGAAAACTTGAAGAACATGCAAGTATTAGAGAGGGAGAACGTTTGCCTAAAGAAACAAGTAGACGAGATGAAGAAAAAGGTAGTTGTAGATAGATCTGCGGAGATCAATCAGTTAAAACAAAGGATCAATAGTCTTTCAGCTGATCTATCACCATTCACAGAGAGTACGAGAAAAATGAATGACATGCTAGGAAGATATAAACACCCTAATGATAAAACGGGATTAGGGTTTGCTAAAAATAATAATCAGTATAAAAATAATTTTGTTCCTTATAGGAAGAAATTTCATAAGCCTTATTGTCATCATTCTATGAATCATATTAAGACTAACCCCAAAGGACCTAAGAAAATATGGGTACCTAAGAAACATATAATATCTTCTGTAGATATCCTTCCTTGGAAGAAGCAGCCAGCACCAATGATATTTGGACAGTGGATGCTTGCAACATATGACAGGAAGAAGGTCTATGTTCCTAGGTCTTCAGTATAAGAAGAGAGGATTGATAACTTTTGGAGACAACCAGCAGGGAAAAATAATTGGAATCGATAAAATTGGTAAAGATTCTTTTGCTACTATTGATAATGATCTGCTAGTTGATGAATTAAAACACAATTTGATTAGTGTCAGTCAATTATGTGACTCTAGTTTTGAAGTGTCCTTCAATCAAAATTCTTGTGTAGTCAAAAACAAGGATGGGTCTATATTCTTTTCTGCCAAAAGATGAAAAAATCTTTACAAATTCAATTTAGAAGATTTACAAAGCCAAAAAATTTCTTGTTTTATATCAACTAATGAAGAAAAACTGATTTGGCATAAAAAGTTAGGTCATGTTAGTTTTAAACATATTTCCAAGTTTATTAAACATGATTTGGTAAAAGGATTACCAAAAATAAGTTTTAACAAGGATTTCTTTTGTGAAAGTTTTCATAAAGGAAAATAGGTTAAAACAACTTTTTCTTCTAAAAATATTGTAACTTCGTCTAGACCTCTAGAGTTCTTACATGTGGATTTATTTGGTTCAACTAGGACATTGAGTCTTGGCGGAAAGAAGTATGGTCTCGCAGTTGTTGATGATTTCACTAGATTTTGTTGGATACTATTTTTATCACATAAGGACTTTAAGTGTTTTAAAGTGCTTTCCAAAGAGTTACAGAATGAAAAAGGAATTTCTATTGCTAGTATTAGAAGTGATCATGGTGGTGAGTTTAAGAATGAGAAATTCAAAATATTTTGTGAAAAGAATGGAATTTTCCATAATTTCTCTGCTCCTAGAACTCCACAACAAAATGGAGTTGTAGAAAGGAAGAATAGGATGATTCAAGAAATGGCAAGGACTATTCTATGTGAAATGAATCTTCCTAAATATTTCTGGGCAGAAGCTGTGAATACAGCTTGTTATATTCAAAATAGAATCCTCATGCGACCGTTGTTGAAGAAAACTCCATATGAGTTATGGAAAGGAAGGAAGCCTAACATATCTTTCCTCCATCCATTTGCTTGCAAGTGTACTATATTGAATACAAAAGAAATTCTGGATAAATTCGACCCTAAGACTTATTCGGGAATTTTTCTAGGATATTCATTATCTTCGAAAACTTATAGGATTTACAATTTTACTTCAAAGACTGTTGAGGAGACTATTCATGTCAAGTTTGATGATAGTTCTCAACCAAGTAAGAAAGATGATACTGATAATGACCCTATCAGTACCTTTGATTGATAGTGTAGAGGTGTCACCATCATATACTCTTTTAGAAAAAGGTGAAGATATTCCTGAAACACTTGATCTGAAAAGGGATTGGAAATATAAGAATTCTTATTCAGAAGAATTGATTATAGGAGAGACCTCAAAAGGTGTGAGAACTAGGTCAAAATTCAGAAGAGAAGCCAATGTTGCTTTTATCTCTAAAATAGAGCCTAAGAAAATTGATGAAGCTCTTCAGAATGAAGCTTGGATTTTAGCTATGCAAGAGGAGCTGAACCAGTTTACTAGGAATAAAGTTTGGTCTTTATTTCCCAGACCCTCTAAAAAGTTCATCATAGGAACTAGATGGGTTTTTAAGAAAAAACTAGACGAATCAGGTAGAGTGAGTCGTAACAAGGAGAGATTAGTAGGATAAGGCTATAATCAACAGGAAAGAATAGACTACAGTAAAACTTATGCTCCTGTAGCAAGACTAGAAGCTATTAGGATTTTGCTTGCATATGTTGTCTGTCATGACAAAAAGCTGTTTCAAATGTATGTGAAAACTGCATTTCTGAATAGTTTTATAAATGAAGAAGTTTATGTAAAGCAACCTCCTAGTTTCGAAGATGTTAAGAAACCAGACCGTGTCTATAGACTTTATAAAACCTTGTATGGACTGAAACCAACTCCTCGAGCCTGGTATGATCATTTGAGTTCTTTTCTAATTGAGAATGGTTTCAGTAGAGGTCATGTAGATAAGATGTTATTTAGAAAATGCATTCAGAATGATTTCATCATAATTCAAATTTATGTTGATGATATTATCTTTGGTACGACGTCTAAAAAGTTATGTGTTAGTTTGGAGAATTTGATGAAGAATCAGTTTGAGATGAGCATGATGGGTGAATTAAAATTCTTTCTTGGGTTGCAAGTTAAGCAAAACCAAAGAAAAGATTTTTATTCATCAACAAAAATATATCAAGGAACTGTTGATTAAGTATGAGATGGAAAAAGTAAAACCAATGTCAACTCCGATGCATCCTTCAAA
>JAOTAX010000008.1:12168049-12195923 GCA_025629825.1 Erythroxylum guanchezii
AAAAGTCCCTCAATTTTTTAAAATTTCCGGTACCGGCCGGTATTTGACCGGTATTTTGAATACCGGCCGGTACCGACAAAATTGGCCGGTACCGACCGGTATTTGACCCCGGTACCGACTATACCCGTACCGGTACCAGTTTCTGGCCAGAACGGAACGTACCGGCCGGTACCGACCGGTACGGTACGAAATTCATACCATTGGACTCTGAACCATTACATGTGAAAAGATATACATTAGCAGTAGTCCAAGTTTTATCGGTTTGACTGTTGAAGTCACTTCCTAACCGTCAAATACTGCTCCAATGTTTCAAATTCAAAACGGGAAACGCACAAATTACACTTTCACTATAAACATCTGAAAGTTTTTTTAAAGAAAATAAATAGAATTAATTGATAAAGAAAAACAGAGTCATGCAAGCTTAAAAAAAACAATAGGGATTATCCTATCTACCCACCTTGAAGGCAAAACATTAAGATGAGAAAACCAAGGTGAAAATATACGCAGCAAAGTTACAATATAGATGTGTGAGAAACGTTTATTTGAATTACATGTCAAGTGAAGTTTCTTTATCATAATGAATTTGAAGGAAATTTAAAGGCGAAACGTCTCAAGTTGTGTTCTCTCAAAAGCGTGTAGATACAACTTTCCAATATAAGAGTATGAATTTGATTATCCAATTTCGAGTAGATTGTTTAAGTAGAGATTTTTTGTGTAATGTATGTGAGAGAATCCCCCAAATCATACCATGAATATTTAGCAGTAACATAATCCCAAATGGAGTTGTTGAATGGACATTCAAAAAGAAGATGGTTACTTTATTCATCATGCAGTGACCACATTCGACGTGATTCATCAACTTTCAAGTAAGACATTTTATAGGGGTTGACAGCTTGTTTTGTATGGCCAATTAGAAAATAAAAGAAATTCTTGGAATTAAAACTTTATTCCAAACTTTCTTGCACCAGAAAACTTGGTTGCCTTGTCTACGTAACAAATTGACCATAGCTTTGTTGGTAAGTTTGTTGAGTGGTATATCTTTCTAGAAGAAAATGTCGGGTGAGTGTCTATCAAGGGTATCCTAGTTGGAGATGTTGCAAACACCATGGAAAATCCCGGTAATTACCATTGATGAAACAACAAAGTGTTGATGCCGACTACACCAAAGTCAAGAAAAAAGGCAGCTGACTACACAAAGTCAAAAATAGTAGTAAAAAAAAAAAAAGAAGGTCAGTTATGGACAGTCACACCATGAAAAATTCCAGTAATTGCCATTGATAAAATAACAAAGTGTTGATGCCAATTACACCAAAGTCAAGAAAGAAGGTAGCCGACTGCACAAAGTCAGAAAAAGTAGGAAGAAAAAAAAAGGAGGCCAGCTGTGGACAAACTGTCCACAACTGCGTGTATGCGTATGGGAGGCCCATAAATAGGCCTTCCCATATCAGTTTTCTAATATCCCAAAAATGTCTTCTTTTATTAAATCCCCACAAAAGTTTAGAGATTTTTTTTCCTATTTAGTGAGAGAGTTAGTGTTTCTCTTTGTAAAATAGAAAGTGGTTGTACTCATAAATTTTATAGTGAAATTTCTTTTTCTTACCCGTAATTTTTACCCTAATTTAAGGGATTTTTCACGTAAAATATGTATGTTCATTATTATTCTTTCAATTCTATTTAGCTACGAACATGCTCTAATCCAGTCGATTTTTACAAGTAGTATTAAAGCGAGGTGAGAAAGTTACAAAGAATTTTTTGGCATAATTCGTTCAGAGTTCGGGTGAGCACAGTAAAAGTTGGTGAACAGTAGCTGCAAAAGGTGACAACTGTTCATGCAATTTTTTTCGCATTAAACTGTGCAGTTACTGTAATTCAAGTATACAGTATTATTTACGTGTATGGTACTATTCATACATACATGTACTATTTATACATACGGGTACTATTTACGTGAAATAGTGGGAGTTAAAATTCTGTTCGTGATAGAAGTAATGGCAGCCAAATTTGATATTAAAAAATTCAATTGGAGTAATTTCTCATTATGAAAGTTGAAGATAAAGGCCATCTTGAGAAAAGATAACTGTTTAGTAGCCATCAGCGAAAGGCCGATAACATTCACAGATGATAATAAGTGGAATGAGATGGACAAGAATGCTATTGCAAATCTTCATCTGACACTAGTATGTAACATCCTGTTCCCATACTAAGGATTAAAACCCTAAAATCCGGTACATGTGAGATCAATGAGAGATTAAGAAAATTACATTTTCATGCTTATGCATACTGTTAGCATACACACATGTGAATTTAAATTTTTGCACACATTAAAATGACTGTACATACATTTATTGACATTCCAGGTATAATTGAATTATAATGTGATATTATTGAGAATTGTGATTTTTATGTGTTGAAATTTGATTTGGAAAGTGTATTTGTTGATTTAGAATTTTTGAAAATTTTGGAGAAATTTCTGGTGATTATTGGGTATTTTGGACTAGAAAAATTGCCAAGTGACAAAACTATTAATAAATAGTAGTAGAATTTATTGTCCAAAGGCAATAGAAATTTTGATAAATGACTTTAGGATTATTTGTTAAGTGTCACAAAAAATTAGGAGACAATTGGAATTGATTGGATTGGTTAAATAAAAGAGCTAGTTGAAATTCATGGAAATTGGACAAATGTCCAAGTCTAAAGTCACTATTCTTTCATTTAATTGAAAGACCATTAAATGGTCTTACATTTTACTCTCTCTTTCTTCATTTTTGTGGCTTTCTTCTTCTTTATTTTCGTGACTATCTCTTCCTTCTTTATTTTCTCTAGTTATCCAAATGAGATAACTCTTGATTTGGATTAAATTAGAGACATATGGTTACATTTTTTATGAAGACATCAAATTTGAATTATGTCTCTAAGAGCCTCAAAATCTGTCATGAAGTTGAAATTTTGGGTATGATTTTGTGGAAGTTTGCCGCGGAAAACTCCTTGCTTTGCCGCAGCGAACTAGAAGGATTTGGCCAGGATTTCTTTCGGGCAAAGTTCGCCGCGACCAACTTAGGTTTCTCCATGGTAAATTTGTGAGAATTTTGCGAGAATTCCTCTCTAGAGGAGTTCGCGACAAACTTTTGGCATCGCCACGGCGAACTTTTCTTTACACTACACATATTTCGATATTTTAGGCATATCTTCTTCTATAGTTATCCAAATGGAATGATTTTTTATTTGGAGTGAACTAGAGACATAGGGCTACAAATTGTATGAAGAAATCAAGTTTTAATTCTGTCTATACAGTTCCATATTTCTGAATTAAATTTGAGTATAGAATACTATTTTAATTTAAGAACAGTCCGAATTATTTGGAGTATAACTTTTGGAGTACTTAACCAATTTGAATGATCTTGGTGTCATTAGAAACTTAAGACAATGGGGAACACTTTCCTGGAATAAAGTGTTACCAAATTACTTTATTTTTCTAATCATAATGTTCATGAAAAATAGACCCGAAGGTTTGGAATTCTGAGAGATGTTATAAGAAGAAATTAGAGTTTGGATAATGTTTGATCTTTTAATTTTGGAATAATAGTAGTGAATGAATTGTTGGTATTAAAGTATCAAAGACATGTGTATAATGGAAATGAAGAGGTTTATATGATTGTAGTTGTGATTCAAAGGAAATGAGTAATGGGTATTAAATAAAAGTGAATGAGATTTGGATACTGTGAGAGCTAATAATGCTAGAAATGAAATGATGAGTAATTGAATTATGAATTTTGATTCTAATAGTTTTATTGAGGTCTAAACCTAAGTACAAATTATACTTAGGTAAGTTTTGAAATATGATTGATAATGTGATAAGAATAATGGAAAGAAACCCTGGATTGTTATTGGACATACATTGTGCATATTCCATATTTGTGCATAAACGAATACTTATAATTTTGCAATTATTAATGTGTGTGCAACGTATGTATTGCATAATTTTGATATGCAGGATAAACGTCCACGTTCAAACGTTTCCAGATCATGGAAACTAATGCTAATCTGGAGCGTACTGTGAGTCGACCTAGATGGTCTTACTTACCATTTATTTTGTTTAAATTCTGCATTGAATTGCTATTTGAATGTGAATTGGATGAAATAAGTGCTTCTTAACTTGATTGTTAAATGCCGGACCTAGTTCCGAAGAAAAATGTGAACATGCATGTTAGTGAAAAAGTGATTCTCAACTTAAATGTTGAATGTCGGACTAAAGTCCGATAACATGTGAAAGTGACTGATTAAAAATATGTAAATGAGATGCATTCCATCACATGAATGAATGAAACATAAAGGCAATTGTGATCAGAGTAGCCACCGAAAAGAGTTTAAAGCTCATAATGTGAAAAAGAGCCTCGAGCTCAGTGTGAACATACTCGGTATCCATTAATGGATATGGGACATTATCTAATACAACTCGGTATCCACAAGGGATATGGGCCAGCTCGGTATCCACTAAAGAATATGAGCTAGTAAATAGGCACTCAGTCACAACAAAGTAATAAATGAAAGTGTGTCTCATTGGCAATGCATTATAACTGATATGTGTATTTTTTTTAAATGATTGAAATGATTAACTTGATTGCTCTGAATGTGATGCTACATGTTAAATGATGTGATGTGTTATGTGATTGAGTGAGCCATCGAGGATGGTCACTCACCCAGTTCACAAAACTCTCCCAAAATTTGCAATATTTTTTAGACTTAGAAGAGTTACCCCATTGGACAAACGGGAGTATAGCCACTGCATTCAAATAAGAAATAGAGGTCGGGATCAGTTCGCGTCTACATAATTACTGAAATTTTTGTATGAAAGATTATATTCTGAAATTTTTGTATCATTTGTATTGATCAATTCTATTTTGTAATAACTTTCCAAAATGGAAAGGTTTGTAAATGAAATTGATCTTGAGTGCAATTATTTTAAATGTGATTGAAAAAGTTATGAATAAAACAGGCCCGATTTGATTATTGATTGTCCGCAAAAGTGTGCATTGTTTTAAAAAAAGAAAAAAAAATTATAATGAGGTTTTACTGATTGAGTGTGCTAGCATGCCACCCTCACAGGGCACAGATCCGGATATCACTCAGGATGTCGGGTACGTGCCTTGCGAGAGTGGGGTGCTACATTGGTTGGTATCAGAGCTCAGATTTAGTATCTTACATGGGCATCTTTCGAAATATGTGTCAATTACGTGCATTTTAGACATGTTTTAACATGCAGCAGCAGCTGATCCCCATTCTGAGTTGCATTCATATGAGTCACACGCATGAGAATTTGTTGAGAGTTCGAGCAGATAAAAATAGTGAAGAGAATGATGATCTGTCAGAATGTGAGAAAAAGAAAGTTTGTGGATATCTAGAAAGCAGAATTGGTATATAGTTCGATATGATAGATAGAGGTTCACTACTTTGGTATTGGGGGATGTATTATTGAATATGACGTCAATATTATATTTTGGTGATATGTCCTCGAATGTGATATATATGTGAATACACTGTCATGGATTGTTTAAGAAAAATAGGGATATAAGTAGAAATGAGGAGATTAAAGTATACAAGCAGAACAGATAGAAGACAAAAATATATATATTATGATCTTAAGAAGATGAACTTGGAATTGAACCAGTTTTTGATTAACGTGACAAGAGCTATGATTCTCCATAAGAATATATTAGTGAAAATTGCGATCAAAATTTCAGGATGATTATGCATCTATAACTCCGAATGAATTGCGAATAGATATATATATGTAAGATGAATAAATGACAATAGGAAAATGAGATAGAAATGAGGAAAGAGTAAAAGGGGAATGAAATAGTCATAAATGACTTTATAAGAGATGAATGATGTGTAGTAAGGAGAAAGTTAGAAATATAAGAGAGGATTTTATGTATGAATGAGATAAAGAAAAAAAAATGACGAATCAAATGAGAAGAATTGATGCACTCAATATAATAGTTGACTCATTATAAAATGAGGTAGCCTCGGAAGAGGTAAATTCTAGAAAATTGGAGTAAATTTTGTGTTAGAAACTTTGATAATGAGAGGAGGAAAGTGCAGGGCACGATAGTGGCCTGACAAAAATAGGTTTCTGACACGATCGTGTTGGGATACCCCGATCGTGGGCAGGAACAAAGAGAGAAATGTTGTCTAGATTCAATTGGAATTCAAGTATCATTAGCGAATGTTATTAATTGGTTAATTGGCATAAATATACCTTTAGATAAGATGTAATGACTTTGATGGTATATACCAAGGTATTAGAGTAAATGAATTTGCTTAATGCTTTACTGAGCCTTATTGTAAAGGATGTTCTGATCACATAAGTTATGGCATAAATTGATCTTATTGAGATATTATGAAAAGTTAAAATTAATCTTCTTGAGGTACTAAGAATTACTGATAAGTAATCATGAAAAATAGTTTATTGCTAAGGATTTCATGGGCAGTATCGAGGATAATACCAAGAAATCTTTTTTCAAAGAAGAATTTCATTGAGATAGGTTCAGTAACCAGATGATTCAATTTAAGAATGATCAATGAAGGAACAAATCAAAAATGAATAATTGATGAGTCAAAAGTGAATATTGGAGTCATATCCCTAATGGAAACTCAAGCATAAGAAGTAGAAAATGCTACTAAGAGTGTACGCGTTTTGTTTGATGTAAAGTATCCAATTACGTGAGTGGATTTTTAGAATTTGAGGTAACACTATTGTTAAGGTTAGGAGAACTTAGGTCCGTGTCATATTCTGGGTAAATATGTTTGGGAAATACAAATTATATCAGATGAATGTGTTACCAACACAGGAAGTTAAGTTTGAAAATAAATTCAAATATGTGGAGAAACTGGAATGAATGAACAGGTATTAGAATAAGTCAACGTGAAATCTGAGGAAATCTAAAGAATGGACAAAATTATTCGAGAAAGATGAGTCAATTGGGAAATTGAAAATAAAATGAGATAATATTACCTCATCGAGGAACTAGTGACTTAAGGAATTACAAGAACTAATCAAGGGCATATGAAGTTTTGGAAATATTTGTTTGAATTAACAAATGCCCCCGATAGTATTATGGTATTGAAGATTAGAGAGACCTAAAGAGAAAATAGAGGTAATGAAGAAGTGAGAAACTCCAAGGAATATATAAGAGATCTGGAGTTTTCTAGAACTAGTTGTATATTTGATACTACGAGAGACTATTAAAGAGCTTTTAATGATCTTAGCCTCTGATAAAATTGTCTGAGGAAAATGTGTAAATCATATAGACTATTGAAGATAAAGAGAATTTTGAGGAATTATAACACCGATGATAATAATATCATTGGGAATTGGAGATTATGTAGTATACAATGATGTTTCACACCAGAGATTAGGATGTGATCTAATGTAGTAAAATAAAGTGAGTTTGTATACATAGAGACAATTAAGCCTCATAAGTTGATTATTTGATATATGATTTAGAACTTGCTGCAATAGTAATTGCTTTGAAAGCTTGGAGACAGTATAGGTACCGAAACATTTTAGATATATATGAATATACAGATCAGTAAAGATTGAGGTAATTATTGAGTTTGAAAGGAATGTACAAATGAGTACTATACTGGTAAAGGAAGTATGTAATTTGATACATTGAACAGACAATTCTATAACGGAATAGTACAAATTCAGATATTGAGGTTACCAAACCTAGTGCAATAAAGAGCATAGAATGTCGAGTTAAACTTTGGGTGATTCAAAGTACTATTAGCTATTGAAATTTAAGATCAATTTCACATGAAAGAATTAACAAAGCCCAAAAGCTAAGGATTCAGGATTGTGGATCTTATAGAGGAATTGAAAATGAATCTAAATTTTTGAGTTTGAATTGGAAGAATGATATTTTGTGATTGAAATAAGAAGTATATGTACCTGATAAAGATGATTGAGCAAAGAGATTGTTAGAGAAGCATAAATAACAACCTATGATATACATCCTTAGAAATACACTGAAATAGCATTTGACAGCTAAGGATGTAGAAGTAAGTGATTATATGTATAAGTTGGTAATAGTCTTAACTGTTGAAGATATGCTTAAAGCTTACATTTTGGAGTTCATAGGAGCATGAGATCAATGAATAGTTCTAAGTGACTTTAAGCATAGCAATAATTATCATAGTGATATCGCTAAAATATTGTATGAGGTGTAATACGACAAAAAGAGTCACTGAATGAAGAGGGACTCAAAATAGTTGAAGGCCATAATTGATTCAAGATATTGTTGACGAGTGAAACAGATCTGTAATAGAAATTAAGTGATTCAAGAAAGATAAAAGAGTTATGTGGATTAACATCGAAGATATGGAATATAGGGAGATGGAAATAAGACTTAAGTGTATTAACACCTAAGAAGCACAGACACGGACATGGACACGAACACGGACACAGACACGAACACAGACACGGACACGGACATGTGACGTGACATGGACACGAGGACACACCAACTTCTAAAATTTGGTGGACACGGACATGGAATATATATATTATAAAATTTAGAATTAAGAAAAAAAAATTAAAATTCATAATATGATATATATTGATTGATGTGTTTCAAGACTTCCAATATCTTGATAGTTCATACATATTTGGTACTTTATAAGCCTCTCTAAAAAAACATGGAGCATAAATTCCATTAAGCAATTTGTCTACAATCTCCTATCCAAAAGTAGAATTAGTCATTCACAGGGGTATTTACAACTAAAAAATCTAACTAAAGTATCTACCCTCTAACCACTTTACTCCCAAACATTGGCATTGCTTTTATCAGCAAAGATCATACTCTCCAACTCTGGTTCATCAAGTGAAAGATTGGCAACTTCAAGGATTCCATAATCATCATCAATTGGTGAAAACTCATCTCCTATAATATCGCACATCATTGCTTCTCCTTGTTTGTATTGTGAAGATTTTCTTTAAAGGGGTCACAAATTAGTATGAATGTATACTAAACTCTCAACACGCTTAAGTTTGATCTTGTTCCTTTTAAGAGAGTGAATAAAAGAGTAAGTACTCCAATTTCTTTCACAATAAGATGAAGATGATGGTTGTCCAAGTAACTTGAGAGCAATCTTTTGAAGAATTGGAGCATGAACACCATGAACTAGCCACCAAGATTTTGCATCAAGGATACCTCTATCATTTATACAGTCATAATCATCAAACCCTTGTCTACCATTTGAAAAATTAACAAACTCAATGTTCACTTTTCTTCGATCTTCTACATCAGGAAAGTGCCTCTTCAAACATTTCAATCTCTCATGGGTGAGCTCCACATCTTGATGTGGTGGAACTCGTTTTGAGTCTTTACTCAACCATTCATGGCTATAATACCTATATAGTTGTAAAAAAATGTTATGAATTATTCATCAATTACCATTTATTTATCTCTAATAGAAAAGAAAGTATCTAAATTTGAATAATCACCTTGGATTCAAAGAATGAGCTAAACAATGAAGAGAGGTACTACTTTTTGTCCAACGCTTAATTAAGATTTGGTGGACCACTTCATAGAAGGTTGAAGATTCATTGTCATCCTTTCTTTCAAAAAGATATATGACTTTTCTTACTTTTTCAATCATGGAATCCCACATATCCTACACCAAATGGAGAGTCGATGCATCCATGTCTGTGCTTCTTAAAACAACATAGATAGGATTGGTGAAAGAAAGAATGAAAGCTATCTTTTGCCACCAACTATCACACAGTAGCTTCTCTTTGACAAATTTAGCTTTGCCAACATCATCTTCCTTATAAGCAAACCATTTTTCACTTAGCACCATCTCTTGGAGCCCATGTTTAAGAAGTTTAAACCACTTCAACATCATTACTGTAGAGGCAAATCGAGTAGGAGCAACATTAAGTAACTTTAATGAAGCAAACTCATTAAAGATGGACAATCTCATATGGTGATTAATAATGAAGTTCTTAATAAAAGAAACATCGTTAGCAATTTATGAAATCTAAGAACATTTTTGATACACGAGATTGTTCCTTTCTGTAGTCTTAGCCGCACAAATGCTCTTCAAAGCAAGGTTAAGAGTGTGGACAACACAAGGAGTCCAAAAAACAGTTGGAAACTTTGCTTCAATCATTAAACCAGCTGCCCTACAAACCGGTGTGTTGTCTATCACAATTTGCACGACATCATAAAAAACAACTTCCATAATCACATCTCTTATTTGCTTGGCTATAAAATCCTTATCCTTGATATTATCGGAGCAATCAATTGCTTTCAAAAACATTGGCCCACTTTCAGTCACAGCCATAAAGTTGAGAAGAGGTCTTCTTTGTGGATCACTCCGCCCATCACTTACAATGCTCACTCCTTTTTTATTCCATGTATTCCTTATAGGTTGAAGAAGCTTCTCAACATGTTCTCTTTCTTTGTCAAGTAAAATCGTTCTCAACTTGTTAACATAAGCACTAATATAATTATTAGCGACAAAAGAGAAAGCTTTGATGAAATGAGGATTCCTTGTAAGATGAAAAGGCAATTCTGAAGAGTAAAACATTCTAGTAATCTCAAGATCTAAATTTTCTCTAGCTTGCATGTTGAAAGCATCCTCTAGAGGTCCCGATGTTTCCTTTTTCTTTCTTGAATAAAAACTACTAGTACATGATGCTTCACCAGTTGAGAAATTTTGAGATTGACTAGATAAGGGTGGAAGAGGGACAGATCTTGCCTTGAAATTTTCAATCAACAATGTAGCTTGATTGTCAATTTTTTTAAGTTTTGTCACCTTTGAGGATGGAATGTCGCCACAAACTCGAATTCCCTTGCCTGACAATTTCAATAGGTGCGCCCTTACCCTAGTTTAAGAACCTCTGAATGAGCTATTGCAAAAACTACACTCAAACTCAAAGTTTCCACCACCCTCTGTTTTATTTTTCCCCACCACATATTTCCATAGTGGTTTTTCTAGTTTTTCTTGTTCAGCACCACTACTAGAAGCCATGGAAAAAGGAGAAAAGTGGATTGAAATACCTAATTAAGATACCAAATTGTATTAACAAACAAGTAAACAATATCAAGAAACAAAAAAGTGTTTTTATGTCAATGAAGAAAGCAAGACAGGAAAAGCAACTTTCAACCAAACACATTTCTAATTTCAAAATCACATATGAAGATTGCTACTTCTAATAAAAGATTATAGCCTACAGCAGTCCAGCCATAAATTCATCAATATTGCATTGCAAAATAGCAACTAAACACTCACCAAAATCATGCTGCGGGAAACAAAAGTCGTGGAATAATTTGACTATTTATTGTTTGCCACAATGAGTAATAATGCTTTCCTTGAGGCCTAATTCCATCAGGAGGCTCCACCATAGTTGCCATATCCTGCAAATTGCCATTAAAGAACCTCAAAATTCTATTAATTCCTCCTACCAAAAATGGAAACAAAAGAAAAAGAAACAATAAAGCCATTGATGATGAGCAATCCAATGTTTGAACATTCAAGTCGTAGCACCTAAAATTCAGTCAAAGGACCAAAAGCAAAGTCTCCGCTTTTCCACCCTCTTGAAGACAACCTAAGACTGCAACTTTTAGCTGATTCCACCAACCCCACAAGGAAAAGGCTGAAACTTTCACCTCCAACCAACCCAAGAACCAAATTCCTGCCCTTTTACCTCCGAAATTCCGGTGTCAAGCCATCAAATTGAAAGCCACTTAAATAGGAAAATTTAGCTTCAAGACATAAGTTTTATCAAATATGGATTTGAAAAGGAAGCTACCAAGACAAAAACCAATGAACGTTTTATCTACCAAAACAGTGAAAGAGAAAGAAAGGGAGGCACCGAGGTAGGATGTGAGAGAGAGAGAGAGAGACGAAGTTGATGATTTTGGCCATTTGGATAGATTAACTCCTCGTAATCAAGGGTGGGACTTTTAGCTTTAACATAAGAATATATATAGATTATATATTGCAGACGTGAAGCCCACACGATGTTCTTGCAAATGTAAACGACAGCTAACGTTTTTTCTTTGTTTTTCTCAAGAAACACCCATGTCTGAGCCGTCTCCAAACGTGTCCGAGCCGTGTCCAAGATAATAAAAATTATTTTTTAATGCCGACATGTACGGACACTTGTCTACTGTCCGACACGCGGACACGGTTCCATTTTGCCGTGTCCATACTACATAGATTAACACTAAAGAAATGTGAATTATCAATCAAAAGATGAAATGTCTCTGAGAGTATCACCTTGCCAAGGTGTGCTCAGGTTAGGAAAAAAGGATAAACTAAGCTCGAATTGTATTGATCCACATAAAGTTATTGAGAGCGTAGGACCAATAACTTATGAGTTATATCATCAATAAAGAAGTCTCAGATTTATAATGTGGGATATGTGAGTATGCTAAGAAATATTGACATTATCTGACAAAGACATACTGTCGGCACACAAAGTGAAAATTTTGAGTAATCTGAAATATATGAAGGAAATCGTTAAGATAGAGTGAATGACTAAATAAGTGATTGAAAGACCTAGTGAGTAAATAAGTGATTGAAAGACCTAGTGAATTTATCGACTATGGTCATTTGGAAGAAATTATTCAAATGATGAAACTAAATGGGAAACGGAGAAGTATATGAGGAAACAATACTTCTGCCTTTATAATCGATTAAATAAGAATTTCGAAGACGAAATTTATTAAGGAAGGGAGAAATGTAACATCTCATTCCCATACTAAGGGTTAGAACCCTAAAATCCGTTACATGCGAGATCAATGAGAAATTAAGAAAAATGCATTTTTATGCTCATGCATACTGTTAGCATACAGACATGTGAATTTGAATTTTTGCATACATTAAAATGACTGTACATGCATTCATTGACATTCCGGGTATAATTGAATTGTAATGTGATATTATTGAGAATTGTGGTCCTTATGTGTTGAAATTTGATTTCGAAAGTGTATTTGCTGATTTAGAATTTTTGGAAATTTTGGAGAAATTTCTAGAGATTGTTGGGTATTTTGGACTAGGAAAGTTGCCAAATGGCAAAACTATTAATAAATAGTAGTAGAATTTACTGTCCAAAGGCAATGGAAATTTTGATAAATAACTTTAGGATTATTTGTCAAGTGTCACAAAAAATTGGGAGACAATTGGAATTGATTGGATTGGTTAAATACAAGAGCTAGTTGAAATTCATGGAAATTGGACAAGTGTCCAAGTCTAATGTCACTATTCTTTCATGTAATTGAAAGAACATTAAATGGTCATACTTTTTACTCTCCCTTTCTTAATTTTTTGTGGCTTTCTTCTTCTTCATTTCGTGACTATCTCCTCCTTCTCCTATGCTGATTCTCTTCTTCTTCATGTCACTTTGTTGCCAACTTCTACCAATTCCAAACCTAGCTCTCTCATCTCTTACTTGCTTCTCTTTTACCTTGCTCTCCCTCTTCTTCATTTTCACCAAAACCCCGTCCCTACCACTTTTGGAAGATGATGATCGTGGGTTGTTGGTGAAGCTAGGGATTTTTAGTATTCTTGAAGATTTTAGAGATTTTGGAGCTAAATCAAGTAAGTAGGGCTTTAATCATTATGGGCAATGTTAAATGAAGCATTTATGATGAGAAGTTTATGTAATTTTCTTGCTTTTGTGCAAGCTTGATGATGATTGATGAGTAATAAGTTATGAATTGTTATAGAGATGTTTTAAGGTTGAATGATCTTCATAATGGGGTGAGAAATGAGTGCAGAAAATTGGTGGATGAATGTATATGTTGTGTTCTATTTTGGGTATTTATAATCAAGCATGGAATTTTGATTTGTGTATAGATGATGTTGAGCTAAACTTGAAGTGTACATGAAGTGGTTATCAACTTGAAATAATGAACTTAGGAAAGAGATATGTTATGAAAAAAAGAATAGGAATTTATGAATGATGAGATGTAGTTGACTGTTGATGAATAGGTACATGAATATGTCTTGTTTTTGAGTTAATGATCAAATTTAGATCATACTTTGTTAGTGAATGATATTGAGATGAAATGGAGTTGATAATGATGAGTAAATGAAGTAGAAAAGGGTCATCTTTGTACAAGTTATGTTGGGTGTAAAATCTGGAAAATTGGAAGATGATTGACTAGAAAATGTTCCACTGAGTATGCTTCTGTGTTTTAGCTATAACTTTTTCTCTAGTTGTCCAAATGAGATGATTGTTGATTTAGATTAAATTAGAGACATATGGATACATTTTTAATGAAGACATCGAATTTGAATTCTATCTTTAAGAGCCTCTAAATCTATCATGAAGTTGAAAAACTAGGTATGCTTATGTGAAAGTTTGCCGCGGCGAAGCAAGGATTTGGCTAGGATTCCATTCGGGTAAAGTTCACTGGCCAAACTTGTGAGAATTCCTCTCTGGAGGAGTTCACCACGGCGAACTTCTGGCTTTACCGCGGTGAACTTTTCTCTACACTGAACATGTTTAGGTATTTTGGGCATATCTTCTTCTGTAGTTATCCAAATGGAATGAATTTTCATTTAGAGTAAACTATAGACATAGGACTACAAATTGTATGAAGAAATCGAGTTTTAATTCTATCTATATAGTTCCAGATTTCTAAATTAAAGTTAAGTACAGAATACTGTTTCAGTTTAAGAACTGTTCGAATTATTTGAAGTATAACTTTTGGAGTACTGAACCAAATTGAATGATCTTAGTGTCATTAGAAACTTAAGACAATGGGGGACACTTTCCTAGAAGAAAGTGTTACCAAATTACTTCATTTTTCTAATCATAATGTTCATAGAAAATAGACCTAAAGGTCTGGAATTTTGATAGATGTTATAAGAAGAAATGAGAGTTTGGATAATGTTTGATCTTTTAATGTTAGAATAACATTAGTGAATGATTTGTTGGTATTAAAGTATCAAAGACATGTGTATAATGGAAATAAAGAGGTTCATATGATTATAGTTATGATTCAAAGGAAATGAGTAATGGGTATTGATAAAAGTGAATGAGATTTAGATACTGTGAGAGCTAATAATGCTAGAAATGAAATGAAGAGTAATTGAATTATGAATTTTGATTCTAATAGTTTTATTGAGGTGTAAACCTAAGTACAAATTATACGTAGGTGAGTTTTGAAATATGATTGATAATGTGACGAGAATAATGGAAAGATACCCAGGATTGTCATTGAACATGCATTGTACATATTTCATATTTGAGCATAAATGAATACTTATAATTGTGCAATTGTTAATGTGTGTGCAACATGTGTATTGCATAATTTTGTTCTGTACGATAAACGTCCACATTCAGACGTTTCCAGATCATGGAAGCTAATGTTAATCTAGAGCGTACTGTGAGTCGACCTAGATGGTCTTACTTACTGTTTGTTCTAATTAAATTCTGCATTGAATTGCTACTTGAATGTGAATTGGATGAAATAAGTGCTTCTTAACTTGATTGTAAAATGCCGGACCTAGTTCTGAAGAAAAATGTGAACATGCATGTTAGTGAAAAAGTGATTCTCAACATAAATATTGAATGCTGGACTAAAGTTCGATCATATGTGAAAGTGACTGATTAAAAATATGTAAATGAGATGCATTCCATTACATGAATGAATGAAACATAAAGGCAATTGTGTTCAGAGTAGCCACCGAAAAGAGCTTAAAGCTCATAATGTGAAAAAGAGCCTCGGGGTCATTGTGAATATACCCGATATCCACTAATGGATATGAGATATTATCTAATACAGCTCGGTATCTACAAGGGATATGGGCCAGCTTGGTATCCACTAAGAGATAAGCTAGTAAATAGGCACTCGGTCACAACAAAACAATAAATGAAAGTGGGTCTCATTGGCATTACATTATAACTGATATGTGTATTTTTTTAAAAATGATTGAAATGATTATTTTGACTGCTCTAAATGTGATGCTACATGTTAAATGATGTGATGTATTATGTGATTGAGTAAGCCATCGAGGATGGTCACTCACTGAATTCATAAAACTCACCCAAAATTTGTAATATTTTTTAGGCTCAAAAGAGTTACCCTCTTGGGCAAACAGGAGTATAGCCACTACATTCAAGTAAGAAATACAAGTCGGAATCAATTCGCGTTTGCATAATTATTTTCATTAATTTTTGTATTAAAGAATGTATTCTGAAATTTTTGTATCATGTGTATTGATCAATTCTATTTTGTAATAACTTTCCAAAATGGAAAGGTTTGTAAATGAAATTGATCTTGAGTGCAATTATTTTAAATGTGATTGAAAAAGCTATGAATAAAACGGGCCCGATTTGATTACTGATTGTCCGCAAAAGTGTGCATTGTTTAAAAAAAAGAAAAAAAAATTGTAATGAGGTTTTACTGATTGAGTCTGCTAGCATGCTACCCTCGCGGGGCACGGATCTGAATATCACTTAGGATGTTAGGTACGTGCCTTGCAAGAGTGGGGTGCTATATAGTAGTTGGGGTTTGTCAAGCATAAAGGAAAAGAAGACAGCAAAAGAGATTTGGGATCATCTCACAAATTGTATGAGGTCAAATCACTATACAACAAAATTTTTCTGAAGAGGAAACTATACACTTTACGCATGGTGGAATCCACTTCGATGACGAAGTACTTAAATACTTTAAATACTCTATTTTCTCAACTCACATCATTGGGGCACACATTATAGATAAGTGAACATGCGGAACTTCTACTCCAAAGTCTACTAGATTCGTATGATCAACTCGCCATCAATTTAACAAATAACACAGACACTCTAGTCTTCGACATTATTATAGCTGCTATTCTGGAAAAAGAGAGTCGACGCAAAAGTAAGAAAGCCAAGCTAGCAAATTCACAATAAGTGGAGGCCTTGATGGTGACGAGAGGAAGATCAATGGAACGTGACCCAACTGGAAGTCATAGTCATGGTAGATTAAAATCCAGGAGTAAGAAAATTTTCAAGTGCTACAATTGTAGTAAGAAAGGGCATTTGAAGAAGGATTGTTAGAATCTGAATAAGAAAGATTATATTCCTCAAGGAAATGTGGCAAATACTTCAGATGATGGAGGTACAATAGTCTGTGAAGCAGCATTGACTATTAGAGGTAAGAGAAGATTTGTTGATGTATGGCTTCTCGATTCAGCAGTTACTTTTCATATGACCTCTCGAAGAAAATGGTTCCATTAGTATGAATATGTCTTTGGGGGATCTATGTACAGCTGTAATGATCAAGATCTAAAGATCATTGGTATCGGCACCATAAAGTTAAAGATGTGTGATGGGACAACTCAGACTATTGAAAAGTGTGACATATGGAGGGCCTAAAGAAAAATTTGTTGTCTGTAAGATAACTGGATGGTTTCGGTTTCAGATTTGAGATTCAAAATAAGATCATGAAAGTGATTAAAGGAGCACTGGTATTTATGAAAGCAAAGAAGATTATTGCACATCTGTACATGCTGAAGGGAGTAACTTTGCAAGAAGGAGAGACATCTATTGCGGTGACTAGTTCAGATGACAAATCTGCAATGACGTGGCATAAAAAGCTTGGACATATGTTAGAATAAGGAACGAAGATACTTGTAGAGAAGAATCTACTTCTAGGTCTCACAAAGGTATCACTACCCTTCGGTGAGCATTGCATCGTGAGTAAGCAGTATCGATTGAAGTTCAACACATCAAAGTTCATAAGCAAAGAAATTCTAGAATTGATTCACTCTGATGTATGGCACCAATTACGTCCTTAGGAGGAGTAAATTTCTTTGTATCATTCATTGATGATTATTTAAGGAGATGTTGGGTGTTTCCTATCAAGAGGAAGGCATATGTATTTCCAACTTTCAAATGTTACAACGCACAGGTGGAACTTAAATCTGGTAAGAAGATCAAGTGTTTGCACTCAGATAAAGGAGGCGAATATACTAGTAAAGAATTCGATGAATTTTGCAAGAAAGAAGGCATCAAAAGGAAGTTCACGACAACATACATTCCTCAACAAAATAAAGTAGCAAAGTGGATGAATAGAACTCTATTAAAAAGAACAAGAGCGATATTGAGAACTGCAAGCTTAGATAAGAAATTCTGGGCAGAAGCAGTCAATACCATTGTTATGTAATAAATCAAGCTCCATCAACTGCAATTGAGTTGAAGACACCCATGGAGATGTGGACTTGTAAACTAGTGGATTATTTCAACCTCCATATATTTGGAAATCCTGCCTATGTGATGTTCAATTCCCAAGAAACTACGAAGTTGGATCCAAAATTTAGAAGATGTATTTTCTTAGGATATGCTAAAGGAGTAAAGGGGTATCATCTGTGGAATCTCACTGCCTACAAGATTATTATCAGTAGAGACGTCATTTTCTTGAAAGATAATGATCAAGAGCAAATAGAAGATGTTGGCACTTCAAAAGAGAATTCAGATACTACAACAGTACAGGTGGAAAGGGAATTTGATCAAAATGGTTCTTCTAAAGCTGCACTAGAGCACAAGAAGCAAGAACCAGTCAAATCCGATTTTTCAGATACTTAAAGATCAACTCGCACAAGAAAGGCACCGACTCAGAGATAAACTCGCACAAGAAAGGCACCGAGCTAGCACTCAGATTATATTATGGAGAGCAATACTGCATACTATCTTTTAATTGAGGACAGAAAGCCATCAACTCTTGAAGAAGGAATGAATAGTTCAAATGCATCTCAGTGGATGGCAGCAACGCAGGAAGAAATTGAAGCTCTATATAAGAATAAGACATAGGAGTTGGTATCACTACCACAAGGAAGAAAGCCTATTAGCAATAAATGGGTTTACAAGATCAAGCAGAGTGGTGACGATCAAGTAGAGCGATATCGTGCTAGATTAGTAGTAAAAGGATATGCCCAGAAGGAAGGAATTGACTTCAATGAAATATTTTCTCCTGTGATTCGAATCACTACAATTCGAGTAGTCCTAGAGATGTGTGCTACATTTGACGTGCATTTTGAGCAGTTAGATGTTAAAACTGTATTTCTTAATGGAGATCTTGAAGAAGAAATTTATATACTCCAGCTAGAAGGTTTTGAAGAAAAAGGGAAAGAGAACTTGGTTTGCAAGTTAGACAAATCTCTGTATGGTTTAAAGTAGGGGCCGAGGTGTTGGTATAAAAGATTTGATCCCTTCATCATGAGCCTTGGATACAACAGAGTGAATGCAGACCCTTATACATATTTCAAAAGGTTTGAGAAAAGTGATTTTATAGTCTTGCTATTGTATATAGACGACATATTGGTAGCAGGCTCCAATAATGATTGTATCAAAGAATTGAAGTCACAGTTGGCTAAGAAATTTAAAATGAAGAACTTGGGACTAACAAATAAGATTCTAGGGATGCAAATTCACCGAGACAGAAATAATAAGAAGATTTGGCTTTCTTAGAAGAATTATTTGAAGAAGATCTTGCGGCGATTTAACATGCAAGATTGTAAGTCAATTTATACTCCTCTTCCTGTTAATTTCAAGTTATCCTTAAGTATGAGTCTTAGTAATGAAGAAGAGAGGATGGAGATATCTCGAGTAATGTATGCATCAGCAGTGGAAAGCTTAATATTCGTTATGATTTGTACAAGATTAGACATTACATATGCAGTGGGAGTAGTTAGTCGATACATGGCGAATCCTAGTCGAGAGCATTGGAATACTGTTAAGAGAATTCTCAAATATATCAAGAGAACCTTAGATGTTGCACTATGTTATGGAGGATCAGATTTTACTATCAAAGGATATGTTAATGCTGATTATACAGGTGACCTTGATAAAAGTAAATTCACTATAGGATATGTGCTTACATTAGCTAAAGGAGCTGTGAGCTAGGTTTCAAAACTGTAGTCAGTTGTGGCTACGTTAACAACAAAAGCAAAATATGTAACAGCTACACAAGCTAGTAAAGAAGTAGTATGGTTGAAGTTGATATTGGAAGAACTCAAATACAAACATGAGAACATTTTTTGTTTTGTGATAACCAAAGTGCTTTGCATCTTACAAGGAATCCAGCATTTCATTCAAAGATAAAACACATTTGAGTTCAATATCATTTCGTTCTTGAGAAAGTGGAAGAAGGAACAGTGAACATGCAGAAAATTCATTCAATAGATAACCTGACAGATTTTATGATAAAAGCAATCAATGGTGACAAGTTTATGTGGTGCCAATCCTCGTGTGGCCTGACAGAGACGTAAGCAAATGTAGCGACAAGCTAGAAAGAATAGCACCAAAGTCAAGAAAGAAGGCAGCCGACTACACAAAGTCAAAAATAGTAGGAAAGGAAAAAAATAAAGGAAGCCAGTTGTGGACAGTCTGTCCACAACTGGGTGTACACGTATGGGAGGCCTATAAATAGGCCTTCCCATATTAGTTTTCTAATATCCCAGAAATCTCTTCTATTAAATCCCCATAAAAATTTAGAGAGTATTTTTTCGTATTTAGTGAGAGAGTTAGTGTTTCTCTTTATAAAATAGAGACAAGTTGTACTCCTAAATTTCATAGTGAAATTTCTTTTTCTTGCCCGTGATTTTTATCCTAATTTAAGGGGTTTTCACGTAAAATATGTCTATTTATTACTATTCCTTCAGTGTTATTTAGCTGCGAACATGCTCTAATTCTGTCAATTTTTACAACACAAAGCCTATTGCACCAAGAATATGGTGAAGAAATACGCAAGTGTTGAGGAGAGTGTATCAGTGGACCAAGGCTTGACCAATTATCATACCAAAACCAGTCTACTATTACCTATCTTATAAGGGACCTCTTCTTGGCCTACATCTCATACCTTCAAGAGGTGAGAGAGAGTGGGAATTTGAAGCCTTCCACCTAATATCCCATATGCACTTGCCTTAAAAGGAAGTAAGAATGCAACCATTTAATCCAAAGAGTATTCTTGTCCTCTACGAACAGAAAGTTTCTCAACCCAAAATCTATCAATTCTGTTTTTTTCAGGGGGAAAAATAAGCAATGGAGCAAATTGAAGAAGAAGGGCTTGGCATCAAAATCTATAATGCAACACCACAAGAAGACCCAACTCCCTACACTCGAAACCCTCAATAACCATATCTCAGTTGGCTCCAGAACACAGCCGGAAACGACGTGCCATGGCAAAAGGAGTGCAGAAGACCATATCCAAGACCTCCATGCTCATCAACTTCCTTCCAACAGACACTCTTTTAAGTAACAAGATCCTCTGTCCAGTTTTATGGTGTCTTATTGTGTCCAATGAATCTCAGTCATTCATTTATGCGGGTCCCGCGTGGGCTCCACATAAATAAACGTGGAGCCCGCATAAATGAATGGCTAAGATTCACTGGACATAATAAGACACCATAAAAATTGGACAGAGGATCTGGACTCCTCTTTTAACATTCGAAATGGTTCTTCCCACTGTTTATCATAATGGCACAAGTAGACACGATGATGATCCTCGTACTCCTAGGACTATGTGCCTTGTCTTGCTTTTCCTTCCACTTCACCGATAGTTTTCGGGATCCTAATGGGAAGGTGTACTACGGCTTTGTTACTCATAAGGGACTTGTTGTTTTCAAGCCTGGTCTTGACGATGTGGAGACACCAAAAGATGAGAGGTACAAAGTTGGTTTCACTGACTTTATTCACACGATCATGTCTGTTATGGTGTTTGTGGCTATTGCCTTCTCGGATGGTAGGGTCACAAACTGTTTGTTTCCAGGACACGTGAAGGAGATGGATCAAGTAATGGAGAGTTTTCCATTGATGGTTGGTAGTGTTTGTAGTGGTTTGTTTCTGGTGTTTCCAAACACTAGGCGTGGTATTGGATGTATGGCTTTTTCATCTTGAGGCCTCCAAAGTCATGCTCTTGCTGCCAAACACAACTAGAGGACATTACTGTTTGTTTATTGGTGCCTAGTAGCACTTTGATTAGAATAAATTGTTGCACTAACTTCAATTGGATTACACCATACCTGTTAATTTTGTGACCAAATTGTGCCCTTCTATTTTATTTTCTTTTATTAGAATTTTTATTATTTAAAAACTATTAGATTGATGATACTAATTAAATATCTTCCATAAAATTTAGATTTAATTGTTTATAGAAAAATTGAAAGAAAGTATATAACTATTATTGAGTTTATACTATATATTACCTTTTTTAGTTTTTTTTAAAGAGAGATTACTTTTTTAGTTTATACAATTTTTTTTCTGAAAAATAAACTAGTGTAAGAGAGTTTTTGCTTCATCTAAATATGTAAACGACATTTAACTCTAGTAAAAGAACTAAAATGTTACTATTATTACGTAATTCATGACATTTGTTCTGTATTAAATCAATTATGAAACGGTTGGTGTTGTAAGAGATAATTTTAATAGTCAAATTATAATAAAGCGTAAAATATTGGCCTATACTATTAACTAAGGATTTCGAATCAATGTGTTAATATTCAAAACTAGCCTTCACATTTTAATAAATGTTGTTATTGCACTTTCCAGAAACTTTTTGAAGAACTCATATTGTGATTTGAAGTTTACGAATGTGTGTGTCGCGCGGAAAGTCAGAAATCAAGTAACGTATCCTACGTAGTGATCTGTTACTCGGTTTCTTAGCTCTATGAATTTACATGATGATTTAATTTTGATATGTACCACCTAGACTTTCGGACACAAACGTTAATTGCAAGAATTTTATGGCGCAAGTGGTAAAAGTAACGTGTTGGATTAATTATCGCTTGTGTAAGAAAGACATAGACATTGACATGTTTAACGGTAGGTTAAGATAGATAAAATTATTGACTTGTTTTATCCTTTTAATTAATAATTAGTGATGTAAGATGGAAAACGATGCATGGTTTCCTGGGTACCGCAGATTTGAGTTTGAGAATACTTTGCTTTTCGATCTTACTTTTTAAGACTTTTAATATATAAATTTTAAACAAAATGTTAATTTAAATTTATATAAGTAGATTTAGATTAAAATATAAATAATCCATCCAAAATCAAATATAGTATCACCGGCTTTCAATTATAGGAAATATTGAATAAACACTATATTTTTAGGCTTAAATATTAAGAATTCATACATATATAAATTAATAAACCTTTTTAAATTAGTTAAAGATGAATTGAGAGAATTAGATGAATAATTAAACTTGAAGGTAGCTAAATATATTAATTTTATTATGAATTTGAGTATTTAAACTTAATTAAAGTCTTCAACTCAAATGATGATCAATCATGAAGAATTTATCTATTTTATTCATATAATATCTGATTCATTATTTTCGTTATTGATAATATGGAGTTAATTTAAAAGTTTCTATTGCTCTCTAATACGAATATAAGCAACAAGCTGCCGTAAGACTCCTCCATCAGCATTTTTGGAGGCACTTCCTAGTTGACATCTTTGCATAAATATCTTAGATATAATTAACTAACCACTTAATCATTAACTAGAATCAAGGTGTCATCATTGAAAAAGAAAGTTCAGACTTGAAGTCCTAAACGAGAAGTAATGGTCCCAATAAGATTTCACAGTTTATTGTTGAGACATGAACTCAAGGTTGGGTAGAATTGCCAAGGTATATTTTAAAGCAAGTCTAGTCTGCCTTCGAAAGAATTAATGTGAAAACTCCATAACTAATCAAATCCTTCGGACCCACTCACAACCATATTTAATGATAACGGGGGAGTTAGAACTCCTAACATTGGTCTTGCTTGGCAGGTAACTACTCAACAAGTTAATTAGTGTATGGTTCCCATGCTTTTCCCTTAATATTTATTGCGTAAAAACTGATTAGTTAAGAGAACTAAACTAAAGCTTGCTCCACCCAAAAGGTCGCTTCTCAAGTGAGAGGCTTGCGGTAGTAGACACCAATCACAGAATTATGGCCGTACTTGCTTCCTGTTGGTTTATTATTCAATCCGTTGTAATCCCTGATGGATTTGTTAAATGAGTTTATTTGGGCTTCTATATCCATCCCATTTTTCTCTTTTCTTGCCAGATTTATCTTTGGCTCAAGTTGCCACAAGATTGGCTTGTTTTTTTTTCCTCTTCATTCCTCTTAAAATCATTTGGTATCATGGATCGTATGTCCTTAGTTTTTTCAGAACCTGTATCGTGAATATGTTTATTTTTACTAGGCCACCCAGAAAAAGCCAGAAGAGGAGGTCGAAATTTTTGTGGATATTGATGTTAGTTATCATAACTCAATTGTTATCTCGAGTAGTTACTCGAACGTATCAGTATCACGACCATGGCAGCTGATCGAGGTAAACAGTACTCAGAAAGCTGGATTCCGGGATCAGGACAGCACCTTGTTGGATAGTATTGGAGCTAGCACATGCAAAGAAAACTCTGAAGAAACTAGTTTTTGGCTTCAGGAAGATTCAAGGAAAAGTGATTCTTCATCTCTCACTTCCAGCCCTCAGTTGTCCCTCGATAGTGCAAATTCTGATAGCCAACTATCGTGCAGCTTCAATTTCAACTCTCTGTCTGAACACATGGACATAAGCAGCGAGTATCCAGTTTCAGTGTGTACCTCTAATTTGGTGTCAATGGAAAGCCAAGAAGCTAGAGATGGTTACAGAGATGAGGAGCTAGATGCATTTTACAGAAAGTACACTGAAAGAATGAGGTAGTTTGACGTGCTCAATCAGGATCGAACATATGGGATAAGTAGATATTCGATCTTTTTTCCTGGTTCTCGCGCATTTGAGTTGATAATAATTTTAATTTTAGTTTTTATTTTTAAGATTAATTTCTTAATCAAAGAAAAGATATGAGAAAATTCAGCATTATGGCTCCTACCCTACAATTTGTCAACTACCATATGTGGGATGTGGCCAATTCAATGTGCCGACAGTTAATTTTGGTTTTTTACAGGTTCTATCGTGAACGAGAAAGCATGCATTCGCTCTCCTTGTTCATTTAACAGTGGTGTTGAATCTCTTGAGATGGTCCCTTCCGTTTCATGGGGAAATTTGACAAAAAAGAGACTGTTGAAAAGCTTGGAGGGTGACTTAGAACTAATATATGTGGCTCACTCATGCTTGTCATGGTAGGCCCTCCATTTTCTATATAGAAAGGTTGAGGATCTTGCCTTGTATCCCTCTCAGAATAGAGAAATATTCAACAGTAGTGTCGTCAATGAATTCCAAAACTTTCAGATACTTTTGGAGAGATTCATGGAAGATGAGAGATGCCAAGGCAAAAGGCCATACAATTACGCAAGAGGAAGGTTTTCTCTTAGGCGTCTTCTCCAAGTTCCAAGTATAATCCGTACTGAATTCTTGTTTCTTAATACAACTTAGAATCAAATGCTTATCGATAGGTTTTTTTTTTTTTCTCTTCTTGATATTTGCAAAACGTAAAATGTCTTGAACTCAACTTCTTTAAGCGAATGTTGAATCGTCAACCTATGAATATGAGGGTAAGAGCTAGTGCATGCATATCAATTAGCCCAACAGTATCTTTCCAACTAGAAATAAATATAATTTTTAAGGACCACAGGGGTTTAATATATATATATATATACAAATATAAAAAGACCCTTTACTGACCATGTTTCCACTCCTAATTAGCCATGGCCTTGTCGATTCTGACCACTACTTCAAAATAATCTTCAAGTTTCCACCATTGGAAAAAGTTTTTGAAAGGTTCTGCTTCATTTTCTTTATAGTGACCATTTTCAACTGTATCTTTCATGTATTTCCCATGAGTATACAAACCAATCACAACTCCTCCCAAGCAAGATGGGTATGCATGTTGTTGGTGTGTAGACTTGTGGGCATTTTTACGATGGTGCACAAAATCTTTAGTTAAATTGGTCTAGTATGTACTAGGCATCATATCTCGTTAACTGCTTTTTGTAAGTGCTACTACGAAGTTTTTAATTACTCGAATTTGTATCGGTCTGCAAAGGCATTTTTGCGCAGGAAGAAGAGCACACGAAAGGGGAAGTCATAAATGTAAAGGAAGTGTTGATGGCCACATAAAAGTGCATGGAGGCATTTTGGCAGTTCGTAAACGCCGACAGCAAAAGGTTTTGGTGGAAATTCAGAAGCTCCTTGGGGACCGTTTCACCTGTAGAGGACCCCAAAGATTTGGAACTACTGCAAGGCCTCACTAGAAATCTCCAAAGGGTAAAATTTCCTAATACCAAACTAGCCAGACATATATACTTAGAGAGACATAAAAAATTTAATTTCTATGTTGGTTTTGCCAATTTTCAGAAGGGACTTTGGTTAAAAGATTTACATGGGAAGCAAAGGTGTTGGGTTAAGAGTGAAGTGAAGCAACTGGAGGAGTACCAGAAAAAAGAGATGTTATTTGCGATGATCGATATGAAACTGGTTGCAAGAGTGCTCAAAATGGCTGTAGTCTCCAATTCGCAACTCAAATGGTGCCAAGAAAAGCTAAATAACATAGACTTTAAAGAAGGGAAGATCATCAGAGCTTCCAGTTACTGTGCCTTGTTCCCACATTGATACGAATCCAAGTTTTAACCGTTCTCATGTAGCCTACTTTTGCTGTGCATATGTAGAGGACCAGAAAGTAACAACACCAGCACAGGAGAGTAAAAGAGACATGACACGTTGGGTGAAGAAATTGTTACTTATTAGTGATCCCAGGCTTGTTAATTAGCTTAACAACCATGCCAACATGGATATTTCCTTCATAGATCAATTGCAGGTTAATTTTTAGGATTTATATTCTCAATCTTAAGATTTATATTTAAAAAAGATATAAACTATCATTGAATAATGGATATTTTCTCATGCTCATTTTCTTGGAAATGGTACTGTACCAATTAATAAGGTAGGACAGTCTCATCTTTAAAAATTCATTTGTATTGGAACCAAATCAAACTTTATCTCTGACAAATAGTACAACTCTCCCGATCAACAAACAATCCTCGAGTCTGTTCCAACAGACATATATTGAAGATTAACAATCATTCGCGACACTTTACAGAGAAATGGACAAAGTCCCCCAATGTGTTCCATTATAGCAGGGCGACATACCCACGCGGTCCTAGAAAATGTGGGCACAAATTTATATAACAACCTCAAGCCAATATATTCTTTTACACTCGAAATGTACATTTCTTTGCAGCTGCTACTCACTTCTACGTATAAGAAACTCTTCTTTCCCGATCAAGCTGCAAGTAAGAAGGAGACGAGAAAAGCCCTGCAAATCCCTTAGACAAGCAACCTTCAACTGCACATGGAGATTTGGTGCACCCCAGTGGAGAGCTCTGTTTAGTCATATCCATGCTGTCACCACTTGAATTAACTGGAGGATTATCCTCCCAGCTCAATGGCATATGATCTATCAGCTTATTGCGCTTAAAACTTAATATGAGATCTAATGTATCTGAAGCATCCATTTCATCTTTCTGAAAGCTAGACAACTTCCTTTTCAATCCAGGAGTGATTCTTAATCCTGCATCAGAAAACAAAGTTAGTGGAAACACAGATTATGTCAAACAACTTCAGTGAGTGGAGGAAGAATAAATGGGTAGAAACTGAAACTGGAATAAAATTATTACCAGGAAGAGAGTCGTCAAATGTGCAAGACTGAAACTCTGTATCACCGCAGGTACAATATGCAACACAGTCCTTGTTCGATCCCAAGATCCTACAAGACAAAAATCATTCACCCAAGGTGTCTTAGATAAATGATGTAGAATAGAAAGATTGGAAAGCTCGAGTTCAAATATATGAAAAGACCAACGTCTTGCATTGCTCATTCTGCTAAATGAAAACAAACTACTTCAGCTTTCACAGAACCTAATTCTAAACCCAAATGCATTTGAA
>JAOTAX010000008.1:12220934-12235025 GCA_025629825.1 Erythroxylum guanchezii
CTTAAAAAACTCTACCAATTGACCCAAAGTAATGGACACATCCTTTGGCAAACACCCACGTATTCCAACAAGAAGCAGCCGTTGCAAAAGTACATGACAATCATGACTTTTCAACCCTGACACTTTTCCCTCTTTAACATTCACACGATGGCCTATATTCGATGCATACTTATAAGGAAATCTGACTGATTGGAGGAACTGACATAATGATTGTTTCTCACATTTTGACATGTGGTAACAAACAGGGGGAATAACGTATGAGTCGTCATCTCTTCTTTTCAAATGCAGTCCTTTCTAATATTCATGTCTTCCAAGTCAAGTTTAGCCTTAATTATGTCTCTGGATTTCCCATCAATTCTCATGGTAGTCCAAAATGGACTCACAAATGTTTTTCTTAATATGCATGACATCAAGATTGTGCCTCAATAGTAATTCCTTCCAATATTGTAAGTTGAAAAATATGCTTGTTTTTTTCAGTTCAGTTCAACATCATTTCTCTTACGCTTTTTATTTCTTAGGTGTTTGTCAAATGTAATGTCACCCAAATGTGATAGCAAGTAAACAATATCATCACTGGACAACTGCATCAAAGCTTTACCTAACTCTATTATGCCATTAAAGTGTTACTTCTTCGCCATCTATGCCCATGTTCCAAATAACGAAAATGACTTGTATAATATATTTTACTTCATATCCTTTTTTAATATGTTTGATGGTTACATACAGGACAAGCCATATATCTTTTAGTGCTCCACCTAGAAAAATTCCAATAAGCTAGGAAATCATTTATAGTCCACAAAATAGCAGTAAGCATTATCAATGTTTCGCTTTCAACAACATCAAAAGTTTGTAATCCAAATTCCTATAGATCATTTAAGTCATCGATTAATGGCTGCATGTATATATCGATGTCATTACCAGGAGTAGTAGGTCCTGGAATAAGTAAAGACAACAACATAAAAGGCTCCTTCATACACTTCTATGGAGGTAAATTGTATGGGACTAGAAACACTAGCCACATGCTATATTAATTACTCATATTACCGAAAGGATTAAATCCATCTGAGGCCAATCCAAGTCGAACATTACGACAATCTTGTCCAAACTATGGAAATATTCTATCAAGCTCTTTCCATGCCATTGAGTCTGTTGGATGATGCATAATGTTATCATCAATGCGTTTCTCTTTATGCCACCTCATATCTATGACTGTTTTTGTTGACATAAAAAGTCTTTGTAATCGTGATTTAATAGGAAAGTATCGAAGGATTTTATTTGGTATCTTTTTCCCTCTCCCATCATCCACCTGCCACCTTGATGTAGCATAAATAAGGCATTCCTAAAGATCTTTACTTTCCTTTCAAAAAAGAACATTGCATACTTACAAGCATGAATTGAAATATATTCCAATCCAAGGTCCCTTAACAGTTTCTTCGCATCATAGTAAGATTTCGACAACTTGTGTCCAATAGGTAATGCATCGTTTAGTAAGTCAATTAACATGTCAAAGCACTTGTTACTCCATTTATTACAAACCTTCAAATGAAACAACTTCACAAAAAATGATAGTTGTGAGAAATTAGAGCACCTCGAATATAATTATTCTTTAGCAACTTTCAATAACTTCCCAAAATTATCTTCTGTAATACTACCAATTATGTTAGGCATTCATGTTTCATTCATAGTCTCCATATAATTCTGACAATCGTCTAACATCTCTTCAATCCCATCATCACCATCATCATTCACATCGTAATCATCTACATCATTATTGTAACTGTCATCATAACATGTGCCGCCACTTTTACTACAACTTGCTTCCTTACGTTCACCATGATAAAGCTATGGAGTATAGAATTTATCTATGCCTCGGATCAGCAAGTGATTATAAACCATAACTTGACTTTGGAAGTTGACATTTAAACAATCGATGCTTAGATAACGAATACTACATTCAGCACCCATTTGATCTTTTATAAATTGCATGAAACTCTTAACTCCTTCTACATATTCAGTTGACCATTTTCAATGACACATCTAACTCTTATCTATTTAGCTATACAATAAAAGAAGATAACTGAGTTATTACATGCATTTTTGTTCAATATTACGCTAAAAAAACCTATGTAATTAAGGTACGTGGTGTTGTTTACTTTCCACTCAATAATGTTGTTTCAGTTCATACGCACCAATTACGTAAACAATATATAACAAAATGAAATGACAATCGATATATAAAATAATTAATTAACAAGCTAATTAGTTAGATGATTACTACTTATTAGTAATAACAATAATGGTTACTACTAATATGCATTAACAATAGTTGCTTTTGTCGAACATACGGTGGGCAGGGAGAATATACCTGAAGATGCCACACAAGTTCGATGGTTTTGGCTCCAATTAAACAGAGGAACACAAAATCTACAAAAAAGAAAAACCTATACACAATCACCAAATAAATACAAAGCTTCTTCTTTATGGTACTATAAAAGCATATTTAAAGCACAACAAAGGATGTTGAACAATTTGATAAAGTATTTTAAAAGTGAAGAGATTTCTCACATACCAAACAATCATTTTAACCTATAAATGTATACATTCAAGAAGTGAGCATTAAGTGAGCATGCTCACTTCTTGAATGTATACATTCAAGAAGTGAGTATAAATTCCAATAAGCATTTATTTAGGAGAAATGGCAAAAAAATTTCATCGTACACATAATTGAATTTAATGCTTTATGAATTTTTAGCATGATATAGAAAAGTATACAATAAATCAACTGTTAATAGAAAAAAATTATAGTTACAAAAACGTTAATATAATTATTCCACTTGTTAAAAATGAATCATATTTTAAACTTACCAAATATTAAATGTTATTGCAACAACAAACATATAATATGAAGCTTAGAAAATTTTAATACACATTTTAAAAAGTTAATTTGACTCTAAAAATACTATTGACACTAATTATTAATGCCTTATTAACTATATGTTTACAATATGCACAAATCCATATATATGAGTAATATTCAAATTAATATTTTTGTTTTAACTTATACTCATATAGAAAGAAATCAATATAATTCTAATGCATTTAAATTTTTAATTTTATACCATATCTATATAATGCGTATATAAACAATATTGACCACGTATATATTTATTTATAAAATTATTTAAAAGAATTAATTTGTTTATTAATTATAATATATCCATGTCTAAATGAATATAAAAGTAATCCTTATTATAAAAACAAGCATGTATAATAAATTGTAGCCAAAGAAATTATTATTTTAATAAATATTGTATAAATTTAAAGTATGAGATAAAGTATTTTTATTTATACTTAAAAGAAAGTTATCATATTTAGCTAATATATATTCTTATGATAACATTACAATAACTATTGGTTACATATATGTATTAATAAAAGGTGAGTTTAATTTTAAAATCACAAAATATTAAATCACTTCTTTGATTTAGGCATGTTTCCCGTTTACCTTACAACATATGCAAGATTCATGCTTTTCTGCCCCAAAGCCTCCTCTAGGCTTTATCAAACCAATCAACATGAACATTTATATATCATTATTACAAAAGACCACAACATTTATAAACTCAAAACTCATTCAAGACTTTTGTCGAACACCTTATGGGCAAGTAAAATTTAACTCAAGAACACAAAATTATTGTCTGTTTTTCCTTTCTTCAACAATAACAACACAACTTCTACACAACTCAACCATTGTCATCACCAATAAATCCAAAAAAATCGAAAAGAAACTCAAAACATAACATGGACCACATTTCTCAAAATCCTCTCTTTTGTTTGGGTTCTGTATTGTGGTCATCATCGTCGAAGAACCATTATTAACTGAATCAGTATTATTCTTTTATTATATTTTCATTAACGAAGTTGTGATAAGTTTAACTTATACCTTTAGGTGTTTATTGTGAGTTCTTAATTATGCATTTGATGTATGGGTTTTGTTTATGGTTGTATTTCGAACATGATTTACTATCTTTCTTTGCTATTTGTATATAGGTTGGCTTCTTCCCAACGACCTTTAACGTTTTCCACATCAAAGCTTCGTAACAATTTGATGAAAGGTCTTCAAGATTATTTAACTTTAATTCATTTTCATTAATAATAATATAGCCCAATATAGATTATATTATATTTCTGTATATCAAGAACATAGTCATGTCTATTCTACTTTAAATTCTAAATTTTGCATGTGATACAAACTATACAATAGATTTCTGAAATTTTAGTAAGGGCAACTTTAATATCATTAGGTATATTGAAGATGTATAGGTGTTAAATTGGACTACTTTCACTTATCATCGAAATTGGAGTTGAACGTATCATCATTTTATTCTAAATCGACATTTGCAGAATACACCTCTTAACATTATTAATCAAGGAATTTCAACAGGCGACTAGTTTTGGATGGCCCTAATTCATTATGTTGGGAGAAATGTGGCAAAATTGTCCCTACTAAAAAAAATAAACAATGTAAAAAATCTCTACTTCATACACTAATTATCGTTTGCCTTCCATGGCCGATCTTCTGCTTCAAGGTGTTTAGTATCATCCGTACAATGTCGCTTTTCTTATTATTTCTTATTATGTACGTCTCATTTTCTTTTATGAAGCTATTATATATATTCACATTTGATGGTGTATACTACATGTTTTAAGCTTCCTTGAATCTCAAAGATGATATGTATGCCCATGGAAGTGGGAGCGATGTCACAACGGTCCTTAAAGAATTAGGGAAATTAGTTGTTTTAGAAAATTCGTCAATTTCACAAACTTCGTCTAGTCATTCACGTATGCATATCACTATAATTTCGGTTCGTTTAACGGTTTACTAATTTGACAATATCTAAGTTCCATACTGATTATTTAACCGTTTCGTACTGGCAGTTCGTCTAGAGAACTTGTCTTCTATACTGAATCTAGACTCATTCACTGTATCCTCTACAAGTTTAGCTATAGTGGAAACGTTGTTGCAAGAGAGTGTGAAAAACCCTACACCTGAGGGAAGAACTATTACTGTTTCAATTGGTGCCTTCGAACATGCAAGGACCCTTATCGGGAATCCATACATTGGGAACTCATTTACTTTTACCGACTCTCATATCACTTGGAATCCAAAAAAATAATTATATCATTGTCATTTATCGATGCAATTAATTGGACTTAGCTTTAAAGTTGATTTATTGTCGTATCTGTAAGAATTTATCAAACAACCTCTCTACTAGTTAGGCGTCAAGCTGCGTCCTATTGAGTGTGGACTGTTATTATTCTTGTTCTATGAATTGTTAAACTTCTAATTCAAAGTTCGTACTACTCCATATATCATATTATTTTATTGATATAATTATTTAAATTTTTTATAACTAATTTTTGCGACGTTAGTAATTATTAATGATTAATCAATACTACTGTTTAACACTTAAAGTTATGTTGTGTATGTTTTATTAACAATACATTGTAAATATTCAAAACAAATCTCCAATAAAACATATCTTAATTATGATAGATTATAAAAATGTTAGTTTAACAATTTTGAAAAATGTCAATTCTTTAGTGACGATTTAGGCAAATTGACGATTTTTTATTTTTATAGTGATGAATTAACTATAAATATTGTGGATATGCATTAAAATTTATTCTTTATATATTTTATTAGTTTTTCTGTTATGTTTTTTTTTTTGAAAAAGGAAATTAGTATAAATAGAGAAAAAATTTCTGTTATGTTATATTATTTTTTGTTAGCAAACAGTATTACAATTCACGAAAACTATATATATAAAAAAGCAACCACATGCTTATACTAATAGACGACTACTACAGGTATTTATTATTTAACTCTCTGGAGCCAGAGTCCACAAGAGTAGATTAATTTGACAATAAAAAAATTGCATCTTTAAACAGAAACAAATCTTTCGCTGCCCTTGACCAATTCCTACTCTATCTTATCTTATCTCATCCGTACGTTGACAGAAAATATATATAGATGGGATATGGGAATTGATTAAGAGAAACAAAGTTTTTCGTCCCTCCTTAAACGACTCGCAGAGGCAACATGAAGTTCTTACGTCCGTAGACCCCAGTTTTCTAGCCAAGTTGCATTATAATTTATAGTAGAAGACATGCATGCAAACACATTCGAATACGATACTATGATTATTTCATTAAGAATGTATATAACAACATCTGGTCATTAAGATTAAATTATTGAGATAAAATCATAACTCATTGAATTGAAAATCGCAAAATGAAAAAAGAAACGTCATGGAGCTCGTCAATGTACGTCAGTGTATTTTAAATTCTCACTGACCTTAGATATGATGTGTGGGATTTGAATAAACTACAATTTGTTTGACCTTGAAAATGACCTTATAGCTTTGAATATAGAAGGTCAAAGCTTGTCTTTCTCGAATAAGAAATTAAATTCTGTTGGCTACATAGTCTTGCAATTTCCCCTTTCCTCAATTTAAGCTCAATGTCAAGCTCCGCCTGATAGAAAGTCAAGAAAGAAATTGTGACCACGTCCATTTTCCTTATTCTTTTTATGATATTATTAAAATCATATAAAGACGATTTCTATTTTCTGTAAATATTTATAATATCATTTAAGATATTCTTGATGAAAGTGTTCTCTTCTCCACAGTCCACAGTCCTATTTGTGCAATTAAGCCTGAAATAAGTAGTCCATGGATATTTGAAAGTATACATCTCGAAAAAGACAGGATGTAAAGACCATGGATTCTGATTGTTTACTTATACGTACCAAACCCAGAAACGAACACAACCATACTGAAGGTGTACACATAACTATCACGACAAGGTAGCATTACTCTAGCAATACATTAGATAATTGCAATGCAATTACATTTGTTTATGGTCATCGTAATATTAAGTTGTAGAATGTAATCTCTGAACTTAGATTTTAGGATCCTTGCTGCTAATTATTGGCGGGTTTGGAGTAGCATAAGAAAGGAACTCCAGATCTTTTTCTACTATCGCCATCTGATGCTTATTCAGTGTAATCCAAACTTCTACATCATCAGCATTGGGTGCTTCAACCAGAAGAATGGTGTTCTTGTTCATGTTCTCACTCAGCGACACTTCACTGAACCATATAGGCTTTCCCCACCCGAAATTCCCTTCATAGAACCCCATATTCAGTGCACTTGATGTCTCAAACATGAAGTTTGGTGGTATTTCGGAATAGATCTTCGCTAACTCTTCCCTCCTCTTGCGAAATTCTTCATGCCCCTTTTCACCTTTCAACTTATTAATATAATCGGAGTCCACTTTTGCAACGGACTGTCTCAGTAAACCCACCAAGTGTTGCAGTTCCATTTCTGCAGTTGTTGTTGTTGTGTAATATGCAACGCCTCTTAAAGCCACGTTCCCTATGGAGCGATCAGGCAATGGTGGGCTCAGTCTAGACCTCAGATTGATTGCGCTGAACACTACCGACTGCTTCTGGGAGCTGTATAACAACCTGGAGGCCTTCAGTGCAGATTTCCAGACAAAACTAATCACCGCTTCGGTTCTAGTTGGGTTAGATACTTGTTCACTTCTAGCTTTGGCTTTCAGGGAAGATATGGCAGTTGCATCAAACACAAACCTTCTCGGGTCCTCAGCATCAGGCATCGAAGTTGAGCTCCAAAACGATGCTTGAGCATCATACACCAGGCGCTCATTTGGAGGAAAAAGTGAGGGCACCAAGTTACGATCATAGACTAACTCTTCTTTGTCTACATGGTCACATGTACCTCTAGCAAGCGCGGCCCATGATTTAACAAAAGAGGTGGTAGTGTATGCGTCAATGATTTTATGAAGAACACAAAGCCCTATTGCCATGCCACCGCATGCAAATAAGTTGACTTGAATCGTCAACTGGGGTACTAATTCTGTCGGTCCTTCACAAATTGGCTGATATGGAATGACCAGATGGGTCAGCGTCCTCCTATTTGGAGCTTCTAAAAAGTTGTACATTTCATGGTTGACTTGAGCTTCCACGTACAGAACTCCCTCGTCGTTGCAATCGATAGTTCTTTGATCTTTGATCCTTCCTGCTAGAGGATAAAAGCGAGTTAATGTTTTTGAAAGAGAGTCTTTTAACTTGGCTAATTTATCCTCAGTTTTGAGATAGTCGTTCCTGCATGAGTAAAAGAACAGAAGTGGACAATAAACTAATGGAACAAACTGATCAAAAATGGAGAGTGTAAATTTTCCGAGGTGAGGAGGTGTTGGCGAAGATGGTTTAATGATTTCCTTTGAAATGACCTTGATTTCCATAATCTTGAAGCAGAAAGTTTTGCAAGAGAGACTTTTTGGGTCATATGCAAGATTTTATACATAATTTGGAGATACCCTAGTTCTATATATAGCTGTAACACGAGACTTACATTCATATTAATTTCCTAGAAGTCATTTAAATGATCAAGTTGACTTTCTGCGTGGCAAGATTTTTCAACTGAAGACTTTCAATGTAAACAAATTTATTTTTTGTCATCCTGAAACTGTTAGAAATTAAAGCGACTGATTTTTGCAGTAAATTTGAGGCGGATGTTATTATCTGCTTAAAATGTCATGTAATGTACCATTATTTGTAATAATGTGTGGTTTAACATTCATAACTACACTAGTTTTGCGCTTTCTTGGGAGCTGAGTTGGCTTATATTATAAATTTTTATTTAGTATCAATTAATAATCATTAAATGATAATTAAATATTTGTATAAATAAATTATAATGAACGTGAAGGAAGGGATAGACTCGTTCCTCCTCGATCATGATATATATTACGTACAATTAATCACCTAATTTCAGGACATACATATCAAAAGTAGTGCATACCCAAATTCAGTCATGTAATAATATTATGATAATAAAATGTCTATTAATTTATTATATCTTAAGAATATTTATAATTCAATAAACATATATTTAATCAAATAAAATTCTGTCATGTTTTATCAATTAATTGGTTAAACTGAATATAAATTTAATATTATGAGTAGGGTACGTTAAAACTAATAGAAATGTATTTTGATTGCATATTAAACTAATAAAAAGGTATTCTAATTGCATTAATTTAATTAATTTATTTAAAAAATTATAAACAAAAAACAACTCTTCAACAATAATTTCGTTTTGTAATTTGAGAATTTAATATCAAATTTTCTATGCTACACTAAAAATTAGAGTCAAGATCAGTCTAAATTAAAAATTGAAAAAGATAAATACATTCGTAATATTGAAATATATGATAATTAATTATCTAATTTTAGTTCATTCTTAATTTATGATATGATTGAAATAATAAATTTATATAAAATTTCATAGAAAAAAATATTATCTTAAATTAATTTATGGCAACTATTACTTTTCCAATTAACCTAATTCATAATTATAAAAGGTTACTATATAACAAAAACATTGAATTTATCAAATTTTAACTATAGTTGTATAATTTACAAAGGATGATTGTAGAGATTATTAATGCTTGTACAATAATTACTGAATTTTAAAGTCTTTTTCAATATTTATAAATGTAGTGCTTAACACAAGTCTCAATTACGCGCCCAGGATCGAATGTGAATGAAAATAAACAACGAAAGCACAAAAAATACCTTATTTCGTTTCCATAATTTCAACCGAGCTTTTCGAAGCTGAAACGAACTTATCTTCACGACGACCTTTATGAAAAGCAAGCACTGAGATGTCGTTAACATCTTTCCGTAACTTTCTTAACACATGAATCTCTTGACGGATTAAAACATTTGAATGTTCACGATTTGCTTAAGCAGCTATAGAAAACCTTAACCTTATATATATAACTTTTATATCGGACTTTTTCATCACAAACTCAATACAGGGTTAGTCGATACTGATTAGGGTCTATTTTCTTTGTCAAATTTCAGCTTATTAATTCATATTCTTTATTGGGTCACCTTATTATCTTAACAGAACCGAATTCAATTCGCTTAATCATGAATTTATTAAAAACAAAAAAATACAATTAATTGTTGTCCAATATTTAGAAAAATACTAACAATAAATTGATAAGGTCAATTCCTAAAAGTAAATACAAAATTAAAATTCCATTAATATTAAAGATTGATATTCATTACTATGGTTAAAATTATAATTGTTAATATAAATAAACAAATTCAATCGGCAGCTACTTTCCACGTTGCTAATTAATTTGAAAATTCAACATTTTAAGAATAAAACCCATGTTAAGTGTGTATGGATATATTAATAGTTAACTGTACAAGAATAATTACATATGGAAAGTCAAAATAAAAAAATTTTAATTAAAAAAAGAACAACTTAACAACTATTTAAAATATAAGTTCCAATAAAATAAATGAAAAGAAAATTTTGAAATTTTAAAAGCACCAATCCTTTTTGGGTTAATTACAAAAAAATCTCAAATTTTCTTAAATTTGTAATTATAACCCAAAATTTAAAAGGTGGCAATTAAATGATCAAATTTTTAATTTTTTTCAATTATATCCTAACCTTAATATCTACGCTAATGTTATTGATATGGTTTGTCACCTAAGACAAATACTCTTAACACTTATATACGTCAGACTTAATTAAGCTAATTAGTTAAGTTTTATTAAGTTGTTTATCTATACTAAGTTGTTTTGGAATTTAAAAATCTTAATGCTTTATTATTAAAAATATAATTTTATTTAAAAATAAAATAAAATTATTTTTAATATAGTTATGAATTGACGTCAGGCCAAGCTGATCCATGGAGGCCGGGTTTTTTTTGAAGCCTAAAAATTCTTATAAATAAAATTCTTGTCTTGAGTGGAAGCTTAGAAACTTCGGGCCAAGTCTATTAACTAGCTTTGTCTTCCTCTCCTTTTTAGTGGCTCCAGATCTTCTGTCCAGTTTTACTCTGTTTTATTCTGTCTCATGAAATTTCAGTCATTTATTTTGTGGATCCTACGCGGGTCTCATGTGAACCCCACATAAATAAATAGCTGAAATTTATTGGACACGATAAGACACTATAATATAGGACAGGAGATTTGAACTCTTTTTTAGTAGTTTTTCTTTTTGTTAGGGGGGAAAGCAATGAACTCCTACTCAGAAGAGTCTTTTGATTGCTCCACTTCCTAGTTCTGACTTCTAGGTAGGTTTTCATTAGTCTCATGTGAAATGTTTATCTCATCACCAGGCTAGTGGGCTTTTTTGGCATGTAGACTGTGAGCTAAAAATCAGGAACCCTTTTCTATAAATTGTTCTCGAGTGCCATTGTTGTACAAAGCTTGCTCTTGTGTCGTCACCATCATAGGTCCATCCGAGGTTAAAATATGAGCAGTTTCTTCAATTCCTGGCAGTTGAGTATTCTCCTCATTCCCCCATTAATTCTATGGCAAACAACTTCCTAATAGGTTTCCAACTATACAACAAGGAGTTCTTAGCTTTAGTTAGTTCACCAAAGATCATTCAACTTCATACTGGGCAAAGCATCAGGAAACTCTTCTTCTTCGTCAGACAGGGGCTACCAGAGATGAAGTGATAGCCTCAGCTGAGCTCCAGGGGTTGGACTTTTCCCCATGATGCAAAGGCCTTCAAGTGGGAGAAGAGAAGTGCTCTCCCAACAAAAGAATCTTTACCAAAAACCTTTTTTATAGAGGAAAAAATTGTTTAAACCATGTTACCGTACACATTCAGTTTTGATTTAATTTATAATGGAATAATTGTCATTGAGTTGATCGTTGGTAATAAATCCAATTATCATTACATGCTTGGTTTTAAAGCAAGAAAATGGTGGAAACAACGAAAATAAAAAAAATAAAGAGAATTTATATTTGACAAGAAATTCATAATAGAGTTGAAATATAATATGTGTTATTATTTATAAATTTTATTTTAGTATCTTTAACTAAATATAAAATATAACTCAACAGTTTCAATAGTCCCAGGTCTGCTGCGTTAATACAGGGCTCATTAGTCCGCGATATAGAAGCTCCCAAGTCCTAACTACAAAAAGGTTAGGGCTCCGTACAAGGTCTTTCTTTCTACATTAAATTTTACATCAAACAAATAAATAAACAATAAAATAAGAATAACAACCTTTACACGTGTTGAAAATTTTCACAGGCCGCCAAACAAAAGGAGTTGGAGTACATGTTCTTATGAGGGTGTTCTAATTCTAATCCTACTCTATTTAATTTAATACACATATTTATATACAAATTTAACAAAGTAAAGTTAAAATGGATTAACTGAAATAAAATATCCAAGCACCTATTTTTACCATTTTCGATCCTTGCCTAATATTTTATCTGATCCTTTTAGGCACAACGAATCAAAATCTCCCACGAACTTTAGAGAAAACGACAGACACCAACTTCTTTAAGAGGACAAGTGTCGGCTGCGAAGCGAACCTCTACCTGATAAGGAAATAGCTGAGCCACTACAAGTAGATTCACATGTGAAAGTCTCAAGTGGGTGGTTCACAGCACAGGTGGGAGGCCCTCAGGACACGTGGGAAGTTTAGATAGGCACTAGTACTTTTTGCACTTTACTTTTGGCAGTGGGGCCTTTTTAGGGGATAAAATAAATGACTGTTACTCTGACGTGGCAGGGAAGGCAGTGAACTTATAAGCTGTCAAGGAGTCATTTGGGGTCTAGTACCACGTGGAAACAGTTGACGTGGATTTTATGATATTTAATAAAATATATGAATATATAATTAATTATTATAAAAAGAAGATTTATTTAATCAAATTTATAATATAAGTTCACAATATCTAAGTTTGAGAAATAAAATAAAATGAATTATTAGAGTAAAGTTCAAATTTAAGTATAAGAAATGTAATTAATTAAAAAGTAGTTAATCAAATTTATGATATAAATTCACTACATCTAATTTTAAAAATATTAAAAGATTTTTTAATTAGATATAATAGAATGAATAGTGTGAAAAATATGGTATGATTTGTCTCTAAATTTATGAACAAAAGAGGAGAGATACTTTACACATAGGAAGAGATCCGCACACCAAGTGGAGCTTATGGGCAATCTCAAATTTCAACCACATGTTAAAGAACAGAAAAAGAAAGTAAGTGAGAGAAATATCAAAGAATTGGCGAGGGAGGGATTCAAAGTCGTTGAACGAAAGGGAAAAATGGCTGCCGAGTAGGAAAGACGCTGAAGCGAATCAAAAGAAAAGAAAGAAAAATCTTTCCCTCAAGGCCACAAAGGCAGCTTGTGGCTGAGAATCGCTCTCTCTCTTCTGACCTGGCATTCCCCACCCACAGATCCGAAAAGCACAACACGTAAACGAGGTGTTTCACAAAACAAGCTATCAACTGGTTTTTGTTTCATTGTAAAAGAGTTTACTTTTTTTTTTTTTTGAAAAGTTATTGATGTGTTCAATAAGTGACTTATTGGTGTTAAATTAGTTAGTTTATTTAATTATAATAAATTAATTTTAAAAAGTTCACGAAATTTTAGAGTTAGATATTTATTTAACAATAATATTATCCTCTATTTTACTGTTTATTTTTACTCAGTGTGTTTTTAAAGTTAACTTTTTTTACTCGTATAATTATATTGTGAAATTTTAAAAAATATAACAAAAGGGTTAAGTAAAATTTTCAATCTTTATTTAATTTTATAACATTAGTTTTCATGTAAAAATGTCATAATATTAAGTTTTTGGATATAAAGAATTACATCAAATAAATTTTTTAAATATATAACTATTATATATCGAATCTGTCTCATATTATAATTATAGATATTTTTATTTATTAAATAATAAAGTATATATATTATATAAAAATATTAATATAATATACCTCGTTACATCATTCGTATTAATAGAGAATTTAAATTGTATTATTATTATTATATTTTTATTAAAATTATAAACTTAATTTTTAAAAAATTAAATATCTAAATCTAAATTTTTATAAAAATATTCAACAAAATATTAAAAATATAATATTAATATATTTATAATTTTTTTAAATTATACTCTTATAAATTATTTTATATATTAATAATTAATACTAAATAG
>JAOTAX010000008.1:12241514-12254014 GCA_025629825.1 Erythroxylum guanchezii
TTTGTCACACTTCCATTAAACCATGTTTCACTTAATGAATGCTGCCAAATGCCACAATTTTATTAGGTCACTTGTCATTTTATTAGCTATGCTATTTGTCAATGTATCAACTTTGTCAAATGTCACTAACTCATAGGCTTAATCATTGCAATTTTCATATACTAATTTATCTTTCCACTTGAAAGTTTTCCTAATATAAATATGCATTTAAATAATTCAATTATCTAAGGGTATCAATTAATTCCAATTTACTCACTATAATCTACTTGATCAAAAATTCAAGTTATAAGTCTTTCATATTCTAATCGTAGGAAAATTCTAAGTCTTATCACACATTTACTTTCATAAACATGTATTATTTTAACTAGGGTATATTTTGGGGCCTTACAAACTTGCTTCAAGATCCACAGTGTGCCTGAATGGCACAAGGAACTGACCAGCCAAAGGAGCAAGGCCAACCTAGCTATGATCAGTGACTCTCCTGCGGACATACACCAAGAATCTGGTGAGCATACCAAGAGGAGTGACCAAATTCCACAAGGCCTAGCCAACTTTATACAACAGGAAATATCTAAAGCAATCAAAGGGAAAGCCACGGGAGAGGTCAAGTTAGGAGGACTTGCAAATTTTGGAGGTAATAGCACAAATTACACTAATGTTAAAATGTAGAAAATGAATGCACGTGGTTGATCGACTCAAGAGCATCATCACACATGGTTACAGATTTACATTTCTGTCATAAACATGAAATAAACAACATATACGAGCCTGTTACACTCCTGGATGGCATAAAATAACAAGTGAATCACATATGTAAGAGTACTAATGGTGACAAAATTACTCTCGATGAAGTTCTGCACATACCAAATTTTTTCAAGAACTTACTTTCTGTCAATAAACTCACAACACAGAATGACATTGCTGCAATTTTTATATCTAATGATCTATTTTTTGTAGGACCTGTGGACTACTAATGTTATGGCAGCTATCAAGGCTAAAAGTGGATTGTATAAGCTAACCACCGACAGCTTCCTATCCTCAAGAACTTTGAAAGGTCCTCCTTTAGACTTCTACAGAACTAAGAATGTAGCCTTTAGTGCCTCTATTTCCTTTGATGTTTGGCATAGCAAATTAGGACATGTTTCCAAGGAGAAAATACAATACATCAATGAAATTGAGTTTTTTAATCACAACTTATCTTATTGTCAAGTCTCTCCAATGGTAAAATAACACAAAAAACTCTTTCTCAAACATAAAATACAAACCACTAAGCCTTTTGAACTTCTACTCATGGACCTATGGGGACCCTACCACTCTAGACGAATCACAATTTTTCCTAACCATCGTGGATGATTTCTCTAGAGCTACCTGGACCTTTCTACTCAAACACAAAGATAGAACACAATCCCCCATAACCCAGTTTATCAAAACCATCGAAAGACAATATGACACAAAGATTTTAAAGATCCAAACAGACAATGGCAGAGAATTCATAAACTACGAATGCAGAAGGTGTTTTGCAGAATGAGAATAGTGCACTAGAAAAGTTGTCCATACACCCACAACAAAACGGTGTATTAGAAATAAAGCACAAACACTTACTACAAATAACGAGAGCGTTACTATTTACAACAAGCCTACCCAAACATTACTGGGGAGAAGCCCTCCTCACTGTTACTTACCTCCTAATCAGAATCCCAACCAAAACCTTACAATGGAAAACACCTTATGAGAGACTACATAAAAAAAAAGAGAACCTATGAACACTTGAAAGTTTTCGGGTGTCTTTGTTTTGCCCTAGATAAAACACCTAACAAGACAAAGCTGGATCCTAGATCTTTAAAATGTGTTTTCCTTGGATATATGCCAGACTACAAACCGTACAGAGCTATGGACCTTAGCACAAACAATGTTTTCAGCTCGAGAGACGTAACTTTCCATGAAAACATCTTCCCTTTTCCCAATACACAGACTAACCCTGAACAAAGACCACTACCATTGTTCCTTTACAATATGACAGAAGATGATGTAGAAACATTAAGTAACATGCCAGGGACGTCAAGCATATAACCTACTGAAGATACATCAAAAATCACAAAGACACTACCACAACCCATCAACTTTGCAAACCAAGACACTACTACAAACAACTATGTGAGAAAAATTCAAAGAACACACACCAAACCAAAATACCTCGATGACTATGTCCACCAAACCTCTGCTCATCATTCCACTTCTGCCTTTGATTCTTCTAATATCGCTTTAAAGTTCTCAGGTCTTGTAGGAACAGAAGGAGACAAAGATTCAAACATCCAGATTACAAATACACAAAGCTACAAGGAGTTTATAGGTAATGTGTGCACCACCTTTAAACCTTTATCGTATGAGACAACAAGCAAGTCAAAAAAATGGGTGGACTCCATGAATGCACAACTAACAGCCCTAGAAGAAAATTAGACCTGGATTTTGACAAAGCTACCTAAAGGAAAGCGAACTATAGCATCAAAGTGGGTGTATAAAGTAAAATACAACCCAGACGGCACTGTTGACCAACTAAAATCCAGGCTGGTAGCTAAGGGCTTCAACCAAAGGGAGGGAATGGACTATTTAGAGGTGTTCTCTCCTGTGGCCAGGATTGTGACAATAAGAACATTTCTAGTTATAGATACGATCAGGAAATGGCCTGTCCTACAATGTGATATAAATGATGCTTACTTACATAGCCATCTAGAAAAAGAACTCTACATGCTACCTCCACAGGGTTATAAGAAAGCTAAGAAAGGAGAAGTTTGTAAATTAATAAAATCAATCTATGAACTTAAACAGGCGGGCAGACAATGGCATAAGGAACTGACCTAAAAACTAAAGGAATTGGGTTTTGATAAAGCAGAATCAAATCATTGCCTCTTCACTAAAGGCCAAGGCAACAACTTGATGGCTATCATCATCTACGTGGATGACAATGACATTCTCATTACAGGAGCAAAAGAAGAGCATCTAAACACTATCAAATATGACCTACATGAAAAGTTTCCAATCAAAGACCTAGGATATGCTAAGTTCTTCCTAGCAGTCGAAATAGCAAGGTTGGAAGAAGGGACTGTACTCAATCAAGGTAAATATGTAAGAGACATTCTACAAGAAACAAACATGCTGGACTGTAAATCATGCACAACACTCATAGTTCCAGGAAGTAAACTTACCATCGATGGAGGTGAGCCACTCAAGGACCCCGAAATCTACAGAAGGATCATGGGCAGACTACAATACCTGAGCTTCATAAGACTAGACCTTACCTACATAACGCAACAATTGAGTCAGTTCATGAAAACATCGAGGGAAACTCATGGGAAAGTCGTAAAACATGTTCTCAAATATCTCAAAGGTATGCAGAACCAAGGCATATTTTATGCATCAAATTCGGACCTACAACTTACCGCTTACTCATATTCGGACTGGGCAAGCTGCATGTTTAGCAGGCGATCGTTGATTGGGTTCTGAGTGTTATTCAAAAAATCGCCCATCTCATGGAAGACGAAGAAACAAACGACAGTCAGTAGATCATCAGTGGAGGCAGAATACAGAAGTTTAGCTTCAACCATATGCTAATTAAAGTGGATCGTTCAACTATTAAAGGTTTTTCAAGTGGATAACAGAACAACTGTACCTCTATTCTGCGACAATTAGGCGGCGATCCACATATCGAAAAACCTCATCTTCCACGAGAGGACCAAACACCTAGAGATAGATCTCCACTTAGTACACGATGCGACGAACTCAGGGTTCTTAGATCTCAAGCACATACGGAGCCAACACCAACTAGCCGACTTATTCACTAAATCTCTCACCGCATGCATCTTCGAAGACCTAATCTCCAAGTTCGGATCCATCCGTCTCTTCGAGGCTTCGACTTAAAGGAGAGTGTTAAAAGACTATGTGAAGAGGCCTGAGTTAACCCACACCCGTGGGTAACCCATGACCCAATAAATTCATTACCCTTACGCACGCACACAGCTAAGCCACATATATATTCCAACTTTATTTCTTTCACTCTGTATAGATGACTAGAAGCTTTTACTATAACATAATTGCATTGGATGCCAATTTTGTTACAGATCCCAGTATACAGTAGCCAATAGTTTTTCTTCATTTCTAGTATAAAAGTCCTCTTCTATGCATATTCAAATCATGATAAAATAAAACATTTCCTTATCAACGAAAACTTTGTTTACACTTATTAAAAATTGTGCTGAAATATACCATTGAAGACGTCTTTAAATACATCAAAGGCTAGAACTTAAGCTAATTAACAAAATTATAATTTTGGCAAGGACATGCTTCGATCTTTGGTTTAGCTTAATCTTAGGGTACTCAAAAAAGCATAGTTGGGCCACTGGGGTTTGTGACTCGAGAGTCAACCAACTGGCTCAAGTCGTAAAGTTTCTCCTAGGTCTTTCAGGTTTTTTTTTTTTTGGGTTGTAAGTATTGCAGATTTATCCAGACTAGCGATTTAGTGCATGATGACTTAAGGTCCATTATCATTATACACTCTGCCTCTTAGTGGGGGTCAAATCAGGCAAAATTTATGGTTTCAATCGTACTATATTCTTCAGGTGGGGCTTAAATAATTACAGAACCATAAAAAAAGGGTATAAGCATAGGATTAAGTCATAAGTTAAGTTAACAAAGTGAGATAGGAAAAGTGCTTTTGGCTAAAAGTCGAGACTTGCAAACTTGCTTCTTTCGTTGGTGCAATAAGACCTAACTTATTACAGCTTAAAGTATCAACTCAACTTGTCTATTTTTTTATGTGGGCAAACAATTAAAAATGGTGATTTCAAAGGCCAAACCTGAATAAACCATACACTGCATGGTTGTAATTTAGCTTCCCAATGCGTTATTTAAGTTTTATGTGGGTGAACGTGCACGAATAAGTATCAAATCACATTAAAGCATGATAATTTGTAGGTGAAGGAAAAAACGAAAAACCTCCAGAGTTGACTAATCCAAATTACCGCTGTACTTTGTTGATCGTTATCTGATGGCTGTTGAGTAGTTCGGCGTAAAGACAAGTTGCTCAAGCTATGGTTAGCACGTGGATAAGTATCGTAATCAATGGCAAGCATGTTAACTTAATCGACTTCTATTTTCTCTATGCTTTTAGAGTTCTAAACGCAAGTTATTCTGTAATCTCACAATAAATGATTTCATTTTGTTGTCGAATAAGAAAACCATTTTTATTCTCAGGATAGGGACAACCACTATTTAATTTTGTGTCTTACATACTCCAAAAATTAATTAAAAAGCGAACGTATACCTATAATTAGTTCACCACTTACATGACCTTTTAGTATCTGACCTCTTCAAGGCATGCCTGAAATTAGGAAAATTAGGCCAAAAGAAAATTTTAGGTGGAGAGATAAAAAGTCAAATTAATAATTTAGGACAGTTTGATTCCACTCGATGTGATTTTAATTTTTTTTAATTTTATTTTTTAAAATGAAAATAAAAACATATTTAGTTGTTAATATTAGTGTAGTTATATTTGATAATGATTATATATTAGATAAAATTTAAGGATAGATTATTTTTAATTAAATAAATTTACTTTAATTTCTTATATATTTTATTTTAGTAAAATAAATAACTTTAAAATTACTTTTTATTTATAAATTAATATTTATTCTAAATATATTTAAACTATTAAATCAAATTTGATATGAAATTATATATTTCAAGAAATTTTAAATTTAATTGTATTTATTAATAATTGGTAACTTAAATTTATTTAATTTAATTGCAAATTTTAAATAAAATTATTAGGTAAAATTAAATTATTCATAATTCATATTAATAATTAATTTAGTGAATTAAATATATGATATTAAATTAAATGGTTCACAGTTTTTATTAATAATAAATACATTAAATAATATATATTTAGTTGAAAATCATATTCTTAAAAAACATAAACAAAAAACAAAACCTAATTTTTATGATTTTCATAATTTTTGAAAACGGAAAAAATCAAAACCAAAACCAAAAATAAATACTAAAATACAAAAAATATTCAAGTTAAAAAACCAAAAATAAAATGGAAACAAATTGACCTTTTATTTTTTTAAAAAAAATCAGTTTATTTTCCGAAACAAGGACCAATTCAATTGTATATTTTTGTATAAAAAATTATAACAAATTATAATTCTGCCAAATCTCCTTCCAATAAATAGAAAATGAAACAGTAATACAAATATGCAATTGATTGCCTGCTATCAGTAGACATCAACATGCTTCTCAGGCTCTTAAAGGAATTTAGACATTACATTTCAGCAATTATAAAACATATTCTTTACTTAAAGTTTATAAACATAAATTGCCAGCTTTTTACCCCAGAAAACATGGGAAGATATATCTGAAGAAAAGATAAAACCTTATGATATCAGATGACACCATCATGACTCACAAAAAAAGCAACACGAGAGCATCATTAATAAGAAACATGCTTTCTTAAGGTATGATTTTCTCTTATTAGCCCCAACTGGGATCTAGGATTCTTCTAAATTAAAAGTCTTGTAACAGAGATTATGTCACTACTTGAACCAGCTCGAGCTTATTTTATTACAGTTTTCACGTTTCACCGATTCGGTCGAGTACACGTAACATCTTTACGAGGCCCACAAAACCAAAATGAAACCATCCACTTTCTGTGAAGTGTCCCATTCTAGTCCTACGGCTTCATAGATACCTACACATCCATAAACGCAAAATTTACCAGTCTCGAGTGCATAGCACGTTTTTGTACCGCTATTGCAAGCGAAGTATGTAAGCATTATTAACTCTTCTCTTCATTGCATCTGCTGTAGGCTGTTTCTTGGAGACCTAAAAGCTGCCCATAAAATCTAGGCCTTACCCATTTCCTGGAACTGTGCAAGAAACAATGGGTCGGTCTTGTTCTCTCAGGTTTTTACTTGTCTTTGCTATTCTGGTTCTCTCCATCTCTAATGGTATGTACTACAACTTCTTGTTTTTGAACTTCGTATTTTGTAATTTCTTTCTTTCTCTCTCTTTGAAATGCTCAACTGATCGATTCATCTTTTAATTGTGCCACCTTCGACGGTTCTACAAGGATTTGGCAGAAAGATGATGATAGAGACAGCCGATGTAGTAGATTCCTCGGTTCAAGCAGAGGTTGGTTGATGTTCCTTAATATTGTTTTGTTACCGCATTTGGTATCATCACTGTTGTCTACAAGTTCTTGCTCGTAGGTGTTTTTGTTATGGCATTGAATTACTTAAAGTTTGGTTCCAGGAAACTGCAGGAAAATCAAGAAAGATGATCGAGATGTTGGACTATCAAGATCCGCAACCTAACACTAACCCGAGAACTGGGTATGTGTATGTCCCTTCTCCGCAAGGCTGATCACAGTTAATCTAAGGTGCTATGCTGTTATTGTTTGTAATTTGTGGTGTTGAAAGTGATTTATGTTTTTGAGTGGCTTGAGACGGTTAGACATGACTATTGTGTTGACTAGTATTAGTAATACCTCCATCTTGTAATTTGGGAATAAAAAGATTGCCTCTAATGTTGATTTTGTAATTGTATATTGTAAGTATCTCTAATGTTGATTTCGTGATTGTATATTTTTGTAAGTATACTTTTGTTTCCTTTGTCTTAGTATAACTGCACATAGTCATAGACTATTTCATTGTGTGCCTCCAGAAACCAAATAATCAGCAATGAAATAGATACTGATTGATAGAGAGACAAAGGAGTCGTTGCTGCATTGCTGGTTGAATTTAATTATCACCTAAGATACGGTGAGCCACAGGGTCATCTTCGCCAAGTGTATGTTATAGGATTAATATAGTCATATTGTTTTTTTTAATATTAATTTTCCTTTATAATTTCAATGTCATTGAAGAAGCTCTACAATTTGATAAAGAAAAAGTATAGACAGTCTTAATGCAAATAAGACTTCTCTGAGGAAATCAATCTTGGCATAATCATTTTGATCTTTTTAATTAAGCTCTGATATTAAGTTAGTATGGTACTACTCTAGGAAAATGAAAAAGTCAAATTTAGCGCTTTACTGACTAGTAATTTTTAAAAAACTGAAGTTATATAACGTGTAAAATCAAATGAAAAGTGATAGAAAATGTTTTTTATAAGTGTCAAGAATAGGTCCTCAAAAAAAATAAAATAAGACAAAATAAGAGAAGTTAAGAATGGGCTGTGCCCGGGTGCACTTCCTACCTTTGCCCAGGCGACCTGCAGCTCTTATATAATAATATTGTGATCAAAGCTTACTAAAAATCATCTAAGTTGATTTTTCACAAATACGCTTAAATATGGTTGTATGAACAAGTAAACTGAAAATGTACTTCTTGTTTGGCCTCTAAACTAAAAGTTAGAAGCCACGTCTATCCTGTACAATAGTCGAACAGAACAACAATCAAAGAATACTATAGGCCGGTAGAATTTAATTCAGCTTCAAGGTCATGAACAGTACCGAATAGGGGAAAAAAAAGTTGGGAACAGTTGTACCAAAAGGCCTAAGTCAATGTACAAAACCAGTAAACAAAGAGAAATGGGAGTGTAAGCTCGTGGAACATGACCGTACAAAATTTGGTCATACCATTCTTGATGCTTGTTCCGAGAAATTTGTCTATCAGAACCCAAAGTAGCGTCTTGACTCTTGGTCAAGGAGGCTTAGACCAGAACTTGTGGGATAAAAGATGGAAAGTGTAGCATTAGAATGTTGACGAGTGCTAACTTCCACTTGCGTGATTTACTCTAAAACCCTGAAAAGGAGTTGAAAAGTAGACAGCTTTCAAGGAAGTTGCATTCCAAGTTGACTCATTCACTAGAAATTGTAGGCTTATAAAAGTGCAAGCCATAACTTCAGCAAGCTTGCAAGGAAATTTCATCTATTTGGGAAGGAATTCCATGGAAGTGGAGAGACAAAAAGTGGCAGCCCACTATTCTCTTTTCCAAGAAATTTCGGGTACGTATTTTCCGAGTTCTAAGGAAATTTTCAGTTCCTGTCATGGCAATAGAACAAGAAGGAACAGGTTAGATTCCAGGTCGCTGTCGCTTCCCATCCGACTACATAAATAAAAAGTCTGACTCATGACCTATTTTCTTAAGAAAATATCCAATCAAGTATTTCCACCGTATGCAAGAGGCAGGAGCCAAGAAATTTCCCTCCTAATATGAGGCAAAGATGCCATTTCCTTGTGTTTCTTCTCCCCTTGTATATCCATGGACAAGTGCTTATCACGAATCAACTTCCTCAGCCTCCTTTCAAAGCTGACAAAATTTACCAACACTCTTACCCTTCCTATATAAGCATTAGTCCGACATTCATCCCAAGAACTAAGTATCTGCAGCAACCTTTTAGTGTTGTCCACCTCTGCAGAACTCAAAACCACCATTTCTTTTCTGTTCTTGAAGGAGGAAAATTAGTTAAGCTCTTCTCTGTTGTCCCTTGGAGATAGTAACCTGGCCATGGGGTCAATCTACTTTTATCGTTTGATCACCTTGGAGAAAGCCTTAGTGAATACTTATCAATCTTATACTTTATTACATGTATTGCTTTATATTATCTTGTGTAAAGTGATTCTTAATCAGGTCAATAGAATTCAGAACCTCATATCAAAAGTTTGGTTTTTTCTCCAATCCCAAGCTAGGATTGGTAGTCCTCTAAAGGCTTGGGCAGAGAAAAACAACAAAATATCTGTTTCATCCTGCAAGAAGTCTTCCTCTCAGAACAAGGAATGTTACTCAAGCTTTTGTAGAAAGGATATGAAAATGGTGATGGAAAGCTTGGGACTTTTTTGGAGCCCAGAAAGCGAGGAGCTTAAGGAAATGATTGGCTCCAGCGAGCTTTTAGAGCTGTTTGACGAGAAGGAGCCAAGTGTGCAGGAAATAAAAGATACTTTCGATATCTTTGATGAAAACCAAAAGGGGTTTATAGTTGCTGAGGACTTGCAGAGAGTCCTCTCAAAATTGGGACTGAAGGAGGGTATTGAGTTGGTGAACTGTAGGAGCATGATCAGCAGATTTAATGAAAATGGCCATGGAAGGATAGATTTTAACCAATTCGTAGAATTTATGGAAAACAGCTTTCGTTAAACAACATCTTTAAATTATCAAATAGAGAACCAAGAAAATGTTCTTAGTTCTACACGTATTTTCTCTGTTCTTGTTCCTTTACTATGTCGTATACCATAAGTTTTTGTTTCATCTTCTAGATTTTTAGTATATCAGCAATTACTTAAAATCTCCTTTGGTGGAGATAGAGGTGAATCTACGTAATACCTCTTTTATCATCACTGTAACATAACCTTTCCCTCTCAGACGTGTATACTTTTTGATATCTCGTATCAGCTGCCGTCGTCCGAAAAGAGGACTGAACCTTTTCTCCACGCCTATAACCTGTCTCTCCCTCCAGTTAGTGCAGGATTTATATGCTCAATTTCAATAGACGACGATTTTAGCAACTGGGGGGAGATTGACTATGCCTAACAATGTTATGTGTATATTGAGTTTAAGACAGAAAATCAATTAGCAAAATATGACTATTACACCCAGAAATCTGTGAACGGTAAATCAGTTTTTATTATTATGTTTTGACTGTAATTATTGTTAGGAATATAGGACTTTGTTAACATTAATGATGTGTGTGATTGCCATAAATTATGGTGAAATATAATTTCCCTGACCTTAGGTTTTGGTGAAATAGGGTTTTAGTATACACCTATTAAAAGAGAGTTTGGGTGACCTTAAGTTTTTCAGTGATCTTAAGTTCAAGTGATAATAAACTTTTACTGTAATAAGACCTATATATAACCCTATAATACATTTTTTAGAGTTGTGTAAGTTATTGTAGTTGTCATATTTCTTTATGGATCATCTTTCTTGCAGCAATAAAAGAATGACAAAAGATACAAATTGCCCTCTAATGTTTCCTAAAAAGTCTAAATTAGTCCTTACCATTATTCATGATATCACATTATACTTTGACATTTTTAAAATGGTACTAATAGCACCCTAAATCCTAAAAAAGTTAAGTTTTTAGTAGTTTCTAATATATATGTTATTAATTTAACCTATATGATGTCACAATTAAACAATATGGACCAACCAGATGTTGATATAATCTTTAAAATGATTTTTTTAAACATTGGTTAAATGTTGATGTTTACTTTATATTTTTTTTAAAAAAGTTGTTTTCTTTAACTTTTCACAAAAGATCTTAAATAAGTTCTTACCATTTTCTTTGTTACCACTTTTGCCCCCCTATTTAGGGTGTCATAAGACTATTTAGTAACTTTAGAGTCCAAAGTTATACTAGAAATAATGGTAGAGACTCATTTAGAGCTTTTGTAAAACATTGAAGTGCAAATCACACCTTTAACCTAAAATAATTTATTCCTTTGCTTGTGGATATAGGTCAAGTCAATTGGTCAAACCACATAATTTTTTGTGTTCTTTACTTCCTTATTATATATATATATATTGCTTTCATTTATACAACAATTGGAATTAAAGCTAAGGTTTGCTGTCAAGATGTCTATGCATAAGTTCGATATTGAAAAGTTCAATAGATTGAATCACTTCACTCTATGAATCGTAAAGATGATAGTGGTTCTTATTTAGTAGGGACGCGCAATAGCATAAGAAGAAGAAGAAAATATGTCGAAGGATTTGGGAGCATCGAAAAAAGAAAAAATTATGTCGAGGGTTCACAATACACTACTAATGAGTTTGGGAGATGAGATCCTGATAGAGGTAGTTGATGAAACTAGTACTGATTTATTGTGAAAACAACTTGAAAGTAAGTATCAGAAGAAATCACTTACCAATCATTTGTACAAAAACCAGTGTTTGTATAACTTGAGGATATTAACCAAATCATTTTTTAACTACAAGGTGCTAATTTTATTGATCCTATGTTATATGGTAGAGAGACAATTTCTATTAGTAATGTGAAGGATGCTCTGCAGTCCAAGAAATTGAAGAAAAAGATCTTTGGTACATATGAATATGTATCAGAATTGGGTTTAGTTGTCAGTAGAGGAAGGAATGAGTAAAGGAGCTTTTAAAACATTAGTAAGTCATGATTTAGAACGAAGGTTAAAGTTGATTGATATTTTCAATGTAAAGTCAGTAGAAACATGAACAAGGAAATAGGTGAAAAAGTAAGTATTCATTTAGTTTATGAGAATTCTGACGAAGAGGATGAAAGAGGTATTGATATTTTAACAGTGATATTTTAACAGTGATATTCTAATTTAGTTTATGAGAATTCTGACAAAGGAGTACAAAAGGAAGCAAACTTTTGCCATAGATCAGTAAGATATGAAGTTCGAGGAAGAAATTCTTTAAGGGGGGAGCATTGTTGGGCCCTGAACCTTTTTGGGAAGCTAGAACTGTTAAGTGGGAAATGTGTGGCGATTATTCATGTGTAGAAGAGAGGAAAATCCTTGAAATTGAAA
>JAOTAX010000008.1:12262830-12291553 GCA_025629825.1 Erythroxylum guanchezii
AATCTTCCTAATTAGGAAGACTCCCATAACTATGTACCCTAGCTCTATATAAGAATAGCAGTATCTGTACATCTTTTCATCATCATTTGAATAAAAGTCAGAAGCTTTTACAAATTATATGAAACTTAGACAAAACATAAGCTAAACAAGTTAACAACAATCAATTTATAACAGTTAACTAACAAATTATCCTAAGAAAAGTATGTAGAAATGCTACCTATCAACTCCCCTACACTTAAACTTTTGCTTGTCCTCAAGCAAAATCAAATACAAAAATAATCTAAAGAACACAAATACACAAAAACATAGACGCCTACAATGTCAAAATTGATGGCTACTGACTCAGAATGTTATGCAATCAACTTAATTGTAAACAATAGTTATATCACAAGTTTAATGTATTGACTTATTCCGTTATGCCTAAGTACTTTAATATAAACATACACATTGATCAAGATATAAATAACTCAATTTTAAACCTATGTCACTTATAGACGTGCATTTACAATTATCAATCATTTAAATGGCTAACTATCCAAGTTATCCTTTCATGAAAATTTTTAGCTAATTTATCAGATCAGTAGGTTTTTATTACACACACTTTTTCTCATTTTTGTAACGTTGACTTAGTCTTTTGATGCGATGACAAACATTGGTGATGAATGCCCTTGGCTACTCAACTAGGTCACGTTTTTTCATTTATTAAGCTGGATTAGTTAGAGTGTCATTCTAGCCTTTTGACGTGAAGACAAACATTTGTGATGAATGCCTCCGGTTACTCAACTAGATCACAGCTCACAACCAACTACTAACTCTATTCTTAACCCTTTTTTGTGTCAACGGAATAGTTATTAACATACACTCTTTGCTTAACATGGTCTTTTATACTCTCAGTGATGTTACATTATTAGTCTTCCTAGTTGAGCTCATATGTTGGATGAAAAACCTATTACTACTCTATTGCCTATTATTGCATCTCTCAATTTACACTTCAGCATGCCATTTCTTAATCCTACCAACTATTTCAACCTTGTTGTCTATAAAACTTGTCACTTACTCATCCAAATATCTTTTATACAATGAACAAATTATCTTAGTTTATAGATCAACTAATAACTAAGCATTGGACAATAATTAAACATCGTCTATATTATTTATGTGGTACTGGATGTAAATATTCTTTCTTGTCATGATTCTCCATTGTCTCTCATGCCTATTCCGATGCATTTTAGACTGGAAGCAAAGATTATTTTTTCTTAACAAGTGCATACATTGTTTATCTTGGACATAATCTTACCTTCTGGAGTTCAAAGAAACAAAACATGATTGCTCACTCTTTAAATAGGTTGAATATCACTCTATTGCTATTATCACTACTGATTTTAATTTGGGTGTGCTATATCTTGTCTAATATTAGTATTACTCTTTCTCGTAAACTTTTCATCTATTGCGAAATATTGCCACTATACATCTATGTTAAAATTTTGTCCTCCACCTAAGAATGAAACATGTTGCTATTGACTTTCTCTTCATTCGAGATAAAGTTCAATATGGTGCTCTTCATGTAGCTTATGTCTCCTCTATTGATCAACTAGCCAAAACGCTTACAAAGTCATTACCCTGTTCTTAGTTTCGGTATCTCAAGGTCAAGATTTGTCTCACTTCTTTTAACCAGTCTTGAGGGGGCACATTAAGATTCTTTGAGTAAAGCCTTTAATTTTAGGTAATGACCTGGTAACTTATATAGCTGACCTATGCATTTAATTTTAGATCTCAATCATTGGGAGATAAAATATTTTCAATAGATGAAGAAGTTGTGTAGTACACTAAAACCTGCATATGTGTGTGTGTATTGTGTTCCTCGTCAATAAAAAACACATATCTATCAATACTAAATTCCATGTTAATACAGTTTCAAATTGATAAGAAAGTTCATTCGGAGATCTTGAAAAATGTTTGACAAGATATACATTCCAGATTGAATTTTTGAATTTTTTTACCTCATTTTATAAGGATCAAAGGATTACTAGGATATCATTTTGATTATTTTAATAAAAAAATTAAGCTTATGGGAGGCCATTGCAGATCGTATGTTCTTCGCATATGTAAATACTAGAAGTAGATAATGTCTTGAAGGTCACCTATTCATTTTTTTTCAACTTCATATTTATTCTTTGTTCTATATAAAATGAGGGAAAATAAAAAAATTTCATGTGATTTTATTAATTTCAAAATAATTTTTATATTAAAAAAATCTCTTAAAGCTCCCTTATGAAAAACAGGAAGAAACAAATACTTTTTTACGTTAAAAATTTCCCATTAAAAACTCTAACAAATAATAAACATAGCGAATTTTGTCTAGGTGGACACCAGGATCAGGAATAAACTATAAAGGTGGCATGAGTCAAACAAATTTATCTATTAATTTAACATTATTTATATTAAAAGTATTATCATTATTAATAATAAAAGTATAATATACTTTTAAAAAAGTATAATATACTTAATATGTAATCTTAATCGATTTTATTAATAGTTTATAACATTTATTAATAATTAATAACATATGTATTAGTTTAATAATGATAACAAATTAATTATATTGAATTTTTATTTATTATATAATAATAATAATAATATTATTATTATTCTCATTTTATTTCTAACATGTATATTTTTAAATAGTTAATAATAAATTTGATTAATTTTTATTGTTAATAAGGGACATTATAAAATTCTTATTATTTTCTTAATTTATTATATTAGCATATCAATTTAATTTTAAATTAATAAAAATATTTAACTAATAATTTTATTTTATTAACATTTAATAGTATATTAATTTACCATAATTCCTTAATGATTGAGAATACAACTATAAGTTTAAATGTGATAATAAATTAAGTATTTTGTTTTATTATATTGTTATTTATTATCTAATAATCCTAATAAAAATGATGAATTTATCATTTTATTTATAATTCATGTTTTTAAAAATAATTAATTATTTTTACAATTAATCAATAAAATTGTAAAAATCTAAAATATAAATAATTTATAGGAAGTAATAATTGGTCAATAAGATACTAAGTCCAAAGAGCCAATGAGATTTAAAAAAGTATTTAATTCTGACAAATATTGTAAAATATGAAATAAATAATTTATTAAAAGTAAAATTACTTAATAAGATATTAAGTATAATAAGTTTATGAGATAGAAAAAATTATTAGAATTGAGAAGTATTACAAAAATATGAATTATTAGCATTGAGAAGTATTACAAAAATATGAATTATAAACAATTTATTGAAGTAATAATTATTCAATAAGATACTAAGTCCAATGAACCCTTTAAAAAAAAAGTACTTATCAATGGCAAAAATGTTGATCCAATTGACAGTTAAAACATGAATTAAAATTGACCTCGAATCCAAAACGTAACTATGAAAAGGTATAATTTTTAATTATTAAACAATTAAAAATTCTTATGTCTTATATTTAACATAAATAATTTTATTTGTAATACTTCTCTCTTTAGCCATTTTAACTAAGTATTTATTTCTCTTTTAATTTTTTGTTTGTTTATTTATTTATTTGTCCTCTTGATTATTTGTTTATATATTTACTTATTTATATCCTATTTTTTATTTATATCTCTGTTTTATTATTTTATATACTTTATATACTTTTTGTTTTATTTCATATCTTTTTTTTACTTTGAATTTCTTATCTTTATTTTTTTGCAGTTTTTTCTTTAAATGGTTCTTAAAAACTTTTTTCTTGCTTTTTCCTTTTTCTTTTTCTTGCTCCTATTAAAAATAACTTCTATATTAATTAGGGATAAGATTGTGTACTTCTAGATTATTTTTGTATTAAACAATAAATTAATAATAAAATGAATAAAATTATTTATTTATTAATTATAAATACAAATGATCAAATAATCATATTACTTATTATTACTAAGTAGATTTCAATGAAATAATTAATTTATTATGGCATTAAACTAATAAGTATATCATTAGTGATTATAGAACATGATAAATTACTATATTCTTAATTATTAATAAAAAGTAATATTGTTATATCATATAGACAAATGATATATAAGAAATATTTATCTCATAATCTCATTATGATGTAATTTTTAGACATTTTTAAATATATAAAATTTTCTTAAATGTTAGTATTTATAACAAAATTTATACAGAGAGTCTTTATAACTTTTACCTTATAAAATATTAGTATTCTATGATTCAATTTGTTCTACGTTTTATTAAACGGAGAAAAGAAAGCAGATTATATACAAGGGGAAAAAAAGAGTCTACGGAGCTTCTTCTTGTATATTGTATATGTCTCACTTAAATTTAATTTGTTATTTTCCTTAAATTGAATAACGAGGCATGACATGGAAGCAATTAAAAACCGTCTTTTTTTGTTTTTATGTATCATGCATTAACTTTTGGCCTGTACTATTTTTATCCTGATAGTGCATTTCCTTTATTTCCCGAAACATGATATACCATCTCAATGGAGAAGCATTTATGGCACCATTAATGTGGTGTCATTTTCCAATGGCATTTTTCATGTTTTTTAGCTCAGTCACCCGAAAGGCACCATATTTAGAGTTGTTTGTCCCACCAATTATGGAGGACCTGCTTGTATCCTGTTTCAAGGGAAAATTAAATTCAAGAATCGCCAATACCAACCATGTTTATGGAGCTAAATCCCAGCAAGAAGCCACGCTTCTTCAATGTGGTATGCACATGGTCATGCACATTCATGCCTTCAGACTTTCGATTTTATAGTTAACAACACCGATCATGTTATTTGTAGCTGGTTCGAGTGTACTTTTAGTCCCGAAGAAAAGTAACTGTTTGTTTATTCTATATTCTTTCCTAAAATATATTAAGTGATATTTTAAACTGAGAGAAGCGCTTTCAAATCGTTTATTTGTTAAAAGAGTGTAATATGAAAAGGTAAAGGTATAATTATTCATGTCATATGATGTCTTTTATCTATCTTATATAGAAAAGCATTCTCTTCACTTTAGTTTATATATATATTCAAGGAAAATCGAGAGGGGATCTAATCCCGACTGCAGTGGAATAATTTTAAAATTCTTTTTTATTTTAATTTCTCGAAAATCAAGATCATTTTAATTATATAAAATAATTAACAATTAAATCATAATAAAATATGAATCTTAATTTGTACCTTATTCCGATGTTTGATCATATCTTTATCGTATACTTCGAATCGTTTCTGAAACTAGCTCATCTCAACCACCGTATTCGCACAAACAACTAGCTTCTAACGGTATCTATACAACGAATTGAGAGAACTCTATAACTGTGCAGGTAGGGTTAAGCAAGGAGTGCCAGCTCAATTAGAGCTTAAGTCTATTTGTAATAGATTTTGACCATTTTAGTAATTGAATTGAAATTAAATTCTAATTTCAATTAAACTTTGATTAGAATTACAAATAATTATAATAAATATCAGTTATGCCCAAATAAGATGTAATATCTTACATTGATCCTTATTTATTAAATATCTCATGTTTAATGATAAAGTTTCTCAAACTTTGCAATTAAGTCTAACTTGATAAAAATATCTTTACTTTCAGCAACTCATTCTTTATGTGTAACTCAATAGGTTCCCAAATATGATGATAATAGATACAAATCATAAACTTAAATCATATTTAGGATTAGATAAATTAAATTTCTTTAATTTATCTTTAATTCTCTAATTAAATAATTTATATCCATAGATCAAGATTGACGTCTAGTAACACGCAAAAATTTAGGAATGTTAAAGTAGTTTTGACTAACCGTTTTGTGCATGATTTTTCTATATAATTCAATCCTTTTATCATATAATATTCTGATTAGACATTGAACATAGAATCAATGTCTACTCTACTTTGAGTACAATCATATTAGTTCTCCACTATTAGCTATTTATTCAATTAATAATTTTGTAAACTATTTACAAAACGTCATTCAATCTTGGTCAAGAATTTTTCAATTCAATACTAATAGAGAATAATGAAATATTCTTCCTAATTACGTTAGAGTGATGAATTCTATCTTGATCACTCAACTACTTCTATATAGCTCGTGTTACATCCAATGATTACTGATTGAACTACCTATGATTAGAATAGGTCATAAGTAGTATCAAAATATAATAATGTATATACAAGATAACTTTGAAGACCTCAAGTCAAATGATAACTTATACAATCATCACAATGAGAATTTTCATAGACATACAAGTAATGCTTCAAATGAATCTCTCACATAAGGTCAGTTCAATGAATTTATTCTCTAAAAAGCACCCACACGTTTGTTTAAGTTTCTCCATACTTTAGTTTATGAGCTCGACTAATTTCTTCATAAGGAAAAACATAACATTTGCTAGTCTTTTTATATTTTGTTAATGTTCAGTCTTAATAGAATAATGACTAAGAATAATTTAAGGATAATACATAAATGTAATAAGAATCTCATAATTATAGTCTCATTATAATTTCATTTGTAATGTATAATTATCTCATGGACTTTATCATATACATCTAAATATGTGCAAGATAAAAAATATCTTTAAATTATTTTGTCACTAAACTACAACCAACCAATATATATATAATAGATGATGATGAGAGAAGTCCCACGATTAATCAAAACTAAAATAGTTGCCAACATCGGTTAACAATTTCAACATTCAAGTGCATTGGCATATTGGTGAAAACTCCCTGTTTTCTCTTATCCATAACTAGTCGGCCAACCTTAAGCTAATATGTTGAGTAGCTAGTTAACATTACAAGTTTAGAGGGACAGGTTTTTTTTTTGGTAATTCCGTGAATTGATTGAAATAAATTGGAGTTTTGTACAAACTATGGGGTCACCCCAAACCAGATCTATACCACTGATAGAGTGACCCGTCCTACTAATATACAAAAAGCAACTATGCCATAATAGCCTAAGTGGCTAACAATCAAGCTAATATGACTACCAAGAAGGGGATCTAATATGAAATACATCCTAACCAATAACAAAACTCATAACCGAAGACCAGAACTCAGGCACATAGGGGATTCAACTTGTTTCTGCTAAGACTAAACTCAACCCTATATGCAGCCGAGCCATGTGTAGTAAGCAGCATAATCAGACAATGATTACAAATTATCCCTTTGGAACTTTTTTTTTTTTGAAATATCCCTTTGGAACTATTGTTTGTGTCTTTGATTGTAAATCCCTTCGTTCTTTTTACTTTAATGAAAAGTCCTTTTATATTTTTTAAAAAAAGTGTATTGGCATACAACTTAATAAAAGAGAACATGGTAGTGGCTGTAAGAACTTAATAAAAGAGAACATGGTAGTGGCTGTAAGAAACTGCAACCATGTAGATCAGTGATAAAATTTATATAAAGTGAAATCAATCAACAAATTGTCGCATATGCTTTTTTAAAATTTATAAAAATATATATATTACAAGAAATTTTTTTAAAAAGATTTTAATTATAAATATTAAAATAATTAGTCATTTTTATCAAACATGATTACTAAATTTAATTCAAATCGGAAGTAACTTTTAAATAGGCTAACATTTTAACCTAGAGTAAAAAAAAATGGCTCAAAAGAATAAAGTATATTTGCTGAAAATAAAATAAAAATGTGTTAAAACTTAAAAGATTAATTTCATATGACAAAAAGGGGAAAAAAAAAAAAAAAGGCCATGATTCCTGACACATAACAAGACGAGAAGCTGGGAATTGGAAGCTCTGATTGCCAGAGAAGGTCTAAAATCTAGCAGGCCTGTGAACACGTGAAAGTGTTAAAAATCAAAATATTTGTTGCGGCTTTAATAACATCAGTGGCCGCCACGTAATGTCGCTGCTGGCCATGTATTCTAATGAAGGTTTCAAGATTAGATTCCAATAAAATATTACAGTGTTATTTAGACAACAAAGTTCACACTTCCAATCCAATTTCTCAAGGAACAGTAAATAAAAATATTAAATTCATCAAATAAATGATATATTTATAATAACTGTTAGTGACAACACTCAATGCTCTCAAATATTTTAATTGTTATATAGTAATTAATTGAAATATAGATATAGATTACTTAATTTATACCAATTTCAATTTTTATTAAATTAATTCACATAAAGAATATCTAAATTGTACTATGTACTTAGTGTTAAAAATAGAGTTAAAACTAAATTATTATATTTTAATTGTAAGAATCAAACAACTAATCCCTTACGAATCAAACTTTGTGAATTTAAAATTACAATGGAACATCTCTACTACCATTGGCTAATAAAGTTTCCCAAATTGTACTAACATTGTTCCTAAACAATTGAAAGCATATATGATTTGATTTGGTTCCAACATCTCCTAACTTTTATTGATCATAACACCAAAAGTATAATAATTAATCTTAGTATCATAACTATAATAACCAACATCTAAATTTTATCATTAATTTTGTGAGAGGATCATTTCATAATCATCCAAGTTAAGATTGGTGTAATGGTTGGCTTATATGATACTTGTATTTATTTTTTTAGGATAACATATTAAAAAGTCTAATCTTTTACTCTCTTTTTTTTTTGATTCAGTGCCAAGCTTTTAAATTTTTAAATTGAGTAATTAACCTTTTAAAACCTTAATAATTCGGCTTAAAAAGTTAAATTTTGATGATTTGACATGTTTATTAAGTATTACATAGATGTCCATCTATTTGTCACATCAACAAAAATTAACATTTTGAACATAATTGTTAAAGTTTTGAAAAGATTAGTCACTTAATTGAAATATTTAAAACCTTAGACATTGAATTAAAAATTCTAAAAAGTTATTCACCTGAGGATTATTTATCCCTTTTTTAAAATATTAGAATTTGGTTTGGTGTTTACAGTGTAGACCTAACCATGTAACCTAATCTAACCATGTAATCTAATCTAACTCTCTAAATAATGGGTGAGTAGATATTTAGTATGTTAATTCCTTTATATAAGAACAAAGGAAACATCTAAAATTATAATAATTATAGAGGTATCAAATTACTTAGTCATATCTTGAAGTTATGAGGGAAGGTGATTGAGAAGAGAGTAAGAAAGGGTACCTCTATCTCGAAAACCAATTTGGCTTCAAGCCAAAAAGGTTATGACAGAAGCATTATATCTCTTTAGAAAATTAATAAAATATTACAGGAGAAGACAATGTAATCTACACATAGTTTTCATTGATTTAGAGAAGGTGTATGACAGGGTACCTAAGGAAATCATATGGAGGTGTTTAAAAGGTAAGAGAGTTCCTATGACCTATATACGAGTTATTAGAAATATATATGAAGGTGTTAAAACTAAAGTAAGATGATAGGAGGAGATACAAAGCATTTTCTATCGATATTGGGCTACATCAAGGCTCCTCTTTGATCCCCTTTTAGTTTACAAGTATGATTGATTAGCTCACCAAGAATATCTAAGAAGATGTGCCTTAGTGTATGTTATTTACTAGTAACATTGTTTTAGTGGATGAGACAAAAGAGGATTTAAATATCAAGCTTTAATTTTAGATGAATATGTTAAAGTCGAAGGGCTTTAAATTGAGTAAAATTAATATTGGATACGTAGAATGTAACTTTTGGGGACATAGGGTGGCTACCAATGTGGAGGAAAAGATTGATTCATAAGTTATACCACAAAAGAAATGTTTGAAGTATCTAGGAATTATCATCTAGAATAATGAAAAGATTGATGAAGACATAGTTCACCATATCATATCAGGGTAACTTAAATGGAACAATACATTAGGAGTTTATATGACAAGAAGATATCACTCAAGCTTAAAGGTAAATTGCATCATTTAATAATTAGGTCGTCCGTGCTTTATGCGACGAAGTGTTGGCCCATCAAACATGCATATGGTCATAACCTAATGGTGACAAAGATGAGGATGATCTGTTAGATGTGTAACCTTACGAAAAGAAATAAGGTAAGAATGTAATGGTAAGAGAAAAATTAAAGGTGATTAATGTTCTTGAAAAATTAAGAGAGACAAGTCTGAGATAGATGAGACACTTAGACACTCCAATGAAAAGATACAAGAAAATTGTAATTAGAGACTATAAGAGGAAAAAAAGGAAAGACTAAGAAGAATTATAAGAAGTGACCAAGAATAATATGATTTTGTCGTAACTTATTGTGGACATGACCCGTAATAAAAAATTTTAGTGTACTAAAATACGGATAAAGGATCTCAGAGAAAGAGATCTTTTCGTTCTCATAAGTTTTTTAGCATTTTCCTCTTGTATTTCGCTTAAACATTTAAATATATAGTACTTATCTTTTAGTGATTTAGCTAAACATTTCCCTACTTAACCTTTTTATCATCATCATTATCAGTATTATTATTAGTATTTTTCTTGCAATGAATTTTTTATCGTATTATTTAGTTTATTACTTACTTTATATATATAAACAAATTCTCTATTAGTTAAGGATAAAATTGCATACTACTAGACTTTTTCAGATCTTACGTATCAACAAAATTTTTACTGAGTTATTGTAATTGAACCTATTAAACTCATATGATTATAGAATTACAATTACAATTACAATTAATATTTAAACTAGAGTTTCGGGATGGGTAGGAGGCTTGAAATAGTTCATTCGGATGATTTGAATGGTATATCCTTCACCTTAAAACAATTTCAAAAACTCAAATTTAGTCACACAATTCTAGTTTGATCGAATCTTATATCAAGTTTAAACTACATCCTAAAAAAATAGGTTGGACTGAGCTAACGACTGAACCAACCTAATCTATTTCCATCTTTTATATCTTCCACTCAAACTTGTAAAATTTATATTTTTTTGAACTGAATTTCAGTTTAATAATTTTTTTACTTAATTAAAACAGTCTTTTAGAATGAACATGTTAGCACTCCTCCTAATGATCAGCAGACTAGTACTGATCTGCATACTATTCCATAGGGGTATGAAGGGAACAAACACAAATGCCACATAGGCTAGTAGTTAGGAGTTAGTTATGGAGAGAGAGGGAGAGAGGGAGAGAGAGAGAGAGAGAATGAGAAGGTACAGAGTATATATATAGGATTCAGTATAGGAGGGAGGATTCATTCTGGATTATTATGGAAAATACAGCTATTGTATTGGCCTGGGAATTACATTTCCAGGAGGTATCCTACTATTGTATCTACTGATTTAGTAAATAATAGAATCTCTACTTCGGTTACCTATCAATTGGTGCTCTCGTTGAGAGATTGTGGCGAGTGGAGATTGTATGCAAACTAGGATGGAGGCTAGGGTGGCTGCTGTAAAAGCGTCTCTTAGGAGACAAGAGTCGTCACTGTCGGCTCAAGAGGCAATGGTAAAATCGCACGATGTTACATTGAAAGACCTCCGAACACAGATGAGTGCCCTGATGGCCAGTGTAGAAACGTTGACTAAATCACAAGATCTGCTGCAGACGGAGATGAAGGAGGGATTCTTATCCTTAAGGGCAAGAGACGCGCAAAAACAGAAGGTGAGTGAAAGAGGAGAATCTATCGGAGTTTACCCATAATGCGTAATCTTCAGCCGGTGGCGATAAACCAACTCACTTCTCGTCGGTTACCACCAGCAATGGAAGGCCTCCAAGTTGACAGATGGAAGCTGGGCAACGTCGACCAGGTGACCAACCCCCTTCGGTGGCCACAGAACGTGCATGGGAGGAGTACCGGAACGCCACACATAGGGTCGATCTCCCTGCTTTTCACAGGGATGATCCTTTCACCTGGGTTATTAGAGCAGAGTCGTACTTCCTCATTTATGATATTCCTCATGAACTGCGTATACCCATGGTTCAAATCTGCATGGAGGGGTCGATGCTCTATTGGTTCATGAATTTACGAGAGCTGGATCCTTGTATGACCTGGGAAAGATTTAAACGTTCACTTTACGATCGTTATGGAGGCAGGGATGAGGGAGACCCGGTTGAACAACTAAAATCGACAGTCCAGCGAGGCTCAGTCGACAGCTATATTGACGATTTCAAGAAGGTGGCGTCTCAGATAGGACACTTCCCGGAAGAGTGGTATATGAGTTGCTTTCTGGGGGGTCTACGAGAAGTAATACGAAATAGGGTCAGAACCCACGACCCTCCAACCCGGGTCCGACTCCTATCAATCGCAAGAAAGGTTGAAAGAGAGCTAGTGGGAGAGGGTGTGATTCGGCTGTGGGAAGAAGGGAGGAGACCAGGTGGCTTACATGCAAACGTCGGGTCCCGCACAGGAATCTCCAACACGTTTCGCCCAGCTCCATCGATTCATGCAAGGGGAGCTATTAAAAGTGATGCGCAGGAGCCACTCAACAAGCAGAGAGGTCCCACCTCTGATGGGCATCGACCAGGGCATTCGAGATGGAAGGGGACACGAAATCTGTCCTACGATCAACTTATGGAAAGGAGGGCCAAAGGTTTATGTTTCAAATGTGGGCAAACCTTCGGTCCCCTCCACCGCTGCCCCGATAAAGAGCTTCAGTTGATCATTTGGGAAGACCATGAAGATGTAGTTGAAGAGAGTAAACAAGAAAAACCAGTCGATGAAGGGCAGCAAGAAGAATGGGAGTTAGTATGCAATTTTATGGAGCTTATGGAATGGGGAAGCGATCAATCCTCACCCCCGAAGTCGATGGTCTTCATAGGTAAGTTAAATGAATTGCCTATTGTTATAATGATTGATAGTGGAGCTAGCCACAATATTGTATCCCGAAGATTGGTTCAGGTTATGGGTATCACTGTTACCTCAACCAGAACTTTTGGTGTTAGGATGGGGAATGGACATCGATCCTTCTCACAAGGGCTTTGCAAGGAGATTGAGCTGGAGCTGAATGGAGAAGAGTTTAGGGTAAATGCATATGTGTTTGACACGGGAGGACCTGATCTAATTTTAGGGGTTGCATGGCTAGAAACACTAGGAGTAGTGAAGGTTGATTATAAAAACTTGTGTATGACATTTGACCGAAGGGATACTGAAGTAACCTTGCAGGGAATTAATATGCATATGTCCTCTTCCCATATACTGCAACAAATGTCGAAGCCTCAAGAGTTGGAAGTTGAAGGATTGTTGTGGACTTTAAGGATTGGAAGAACTCTACCGGATGAAATGGGAACCTTGAATGAGGGTCAAAGAGATGATTTGAGGGGCTGTTTATTCAGTGGCTTGTTCATTGGAGAGAAAGACTTTGCAATGCGTGAGGAATTGTCTCTAAAAGCTGCTATTCTTGCAGAGAAGTTTGCTCCAGATTTGTCCTGTGATGATATATGGTTTCGTGTTGTGCAGTTTGTTACAAACAATGAAGACCTACAACCTTATACAGCAGCCAAAGTTAGGGAGTATCTTGACAAGCCTGCTGTACACATGACAATGGTTAAGGTCAATGCTTATCTTATAGGAGAATATGGCCATCTTTTGGCCAGGAAGCCTGGAGGTAGTCCAAAGGAAATCTTTAGCATCATACATGATAAGCTTCCTCCTGTATCTACTTCAACCATTCCAATCCTCCTGTCATCCTATCTAAGGTTTTAATGCACACTCAGCCCCCCCATCCAGAACTGCAAAACCAAATCTGGTCTATATTCAACAAGTATGAGAGCTACATTGATGTTGAGATACAACAAAGAGCTACAGAGTATTTTGCATTAAGTAGGAAAGGTGCAGCTCTAATGGACATACTGGCTGAAATGCCTAAATTTCCCGAGCGTCAGTCTGCACTAATTAAAAGGGCTGAAGATGCTGAGGTTGATACTGCTGAGCAAAGTGCTATTAAGTCAAGAATGCAGCAACATATGTCAAATGCGTTGGTTGTTACTGACCAACGTCCTGCTAATGGGATGTCACCACCAGTCTCACCTATTGCCAAACTTAGTCTAGTGAAGGTTTCTGAGATGACTGGCAATGCGGAGGAAATTTCAGCAGATCAATCCTCAACACAACCAAATGGGACTTTGACTAGTTCAGCAGATGTAGTTGGTGACCTTTTGGCTATTAAAGGTCCTCTGGCAGTTGAGGTCCACTCTCAGCGTATTGCAGTCTCTGGAGTAGAAGGTGTTCCAGCTGAAGCAGATGGTGCAGCTATTATACCTATTGGAGAGACAAACCAGCAGAAGAAGCAACTTGGGAAGATGCAGAATTCATCACAGGGCAACTCCATTCACCTTGAGGACAAGGTGCCTTTTGAGGAGGAGGGAATTGTTAGCACTCCTCCTAATGATCAGCATACTAGTACTGATCTGCATACTAGTCCATAGGGGTATGATGGGGAAGGGAACAAACACAAATGCCACATAGGCTAGTGGTTAGGAGTTAGTTATGGAGAGAGAGAGAGAGAGAGAGAGAATGAGATGGTACAGAGTATATATATAGGATTCGGTATAGGAGGGAGAATTCATTCTGGATTATTGTGGAAAATACAGCTATTGTATTGGCCTGGGAATTACATTTCCAGGAGGTATTCTACTACTGTACCTACTGATTTAGTAAATAATACAATCTTTACTTCGGTTACCTATCATTAGGTGAAGGTAGTTTTGAACAATATAAAAAAAACTTAAGTGATGAAATTCATATTCACAAGAATATTAGAAATTTGAGTGAGGATGATCATGTACCAAATGCATCCACTTCAGAAAATTTAAAGTATATTGAGCAAGTAAGCCTTATATTGGACATTTATGATCCTAGGAATTGGGATAATCTTGATAATAAAGCAAAGGATATTTTAGTTGAACAAGGGCATGTAAGAGAGTTGAATCTTATGTTTCCTTTAGACAATACCTCTCGTCATTTTTCATATTCTTATTACTATAGAAATTTGAGTAATAGAGAGATTAGCGATAGAAAATGATTGATTTATTCTAAACATGTAGATAAAGTTTATTGTGTTTGTTGTAAGTTGTTCAAATCTACTAACAAACAAAGTAGATTAGCAAATGACAGATTTAAATATTGGAAACATCTTAGTGAGAAACTCAAAGAACATGAGAATTGCACTGAGCATATGACTAATATAAGAACGTGGAATGAATTAAGAGTAAGATTGAGCAAAAATCAAACAGTTGATAAAGATTTACAACAAGAAATTGCAAAGGAGAAAGAATGTTGGAAACAAGTTTTGATAAGAATAGTTTCTGTTGTGAAATATATTGCTAAATATTTCTTAGCTTTTCGAGGATCTAATGAGAAACTTTACCAAGAGAGTAATGGTAATTTTTTAGAATCGATTGAGATGATTGCTGGATTTGATGTGATAATGCAAGATCATGTTAGACGTATTTAAAATCATGAAATTCATCATCATTATCTTGGTCACAAAATTCAAAATGAGTTGATTTCTCTATTGGCCCATAGCGTTAGAAGTTCTATCATAGGGATCATTAAAGAAGAGAAATACTTTTCTATTATTCTTGACTATACCCCAAATTTGAGTCATCAAGAACAAATGAGTTTGTTAGTACGATATGTGAATATGTCAAATTAAAAAAATAAAAATAGAAGAGTACTTTTTAGAGTTCTTAAAAGTTGATGACACATCTGGATTGGGACTTTTCAATAAATTATTGAATACATTTAATTTTCTTGATCTTCATGTTTATAATGTAAGGGGTCAAGATTATGGCAATGGTTCTAATATGAAGAGAAAACACCAAAAGGTTCAAAAGCAATTACTTGAAAAAAATCCAAGAGCATTATATATGTCATGTGCTTGTCATAATCTTAATCTTACTCTTGGTGATATGGCACATTCTTGTATTAAAGTTGTTTTAATTTTTAGAGTCATGCAACGTATATATGCTTTATTTTCAAGCTCTCCTAAAAGGTGGAAGGTTTTGCTTGATAATGTTTTATGATTAACTATAAAATCATTGTCCAATACTAGTTGGGAGAGTCGAATAAAAAGTGTTAAAGCTATTAGATTTCAAGCTTCTCAAATAAGATTGGCTTTGATGAAATTATCTAGATCTTGTGATGATACCAAGTCAAAGAGTGAAGCAGAAAGCTTGGTTAGTGTACTTGAGAGTTTTGAGTTTTTACTTGGTATGGTTATTTGGTATGATATTTTATTCGCCATTAACATGGTAAGTAAAAAGTTGCAATCTAAATCTATGTGCATTAATGCTACCATAAAACAATTAGAAGGTGTGATGGTATTTTTTGAGAACTATAAAGATGAAGAATTTAGCTCTAGTATGAATATTGCCAAAAGTCTTACGCTTAAGATGATTATAGAGTCTACATTTCCAATTGTGTTATTAAGAAACGACAATTTGATCAAATTAACCATAACAAAGGAATACAATCAACTGAGGATTCTTTCAGGATTAATTTCTTTCTAGTTGTTGTAGACATGACAATTACTTCGTTAAAGACTATATTTGAACAATTAATGACATTTAATAACATTTTTGGATTTTTATTTGATTCAAGGAAATTGAGATCATTAGATGATAATGAATTAAGAGAATGTTGCACTAATTTTACGACGACTTTTTTTCATGATAATGTGTTTAATGTGGATTTAGAAGACCTTTTTTATGAATTAAAAGTATTGCAAATGACTTTGCCAAATAAGTTAATGCCATTAATTGAAATATTAGAATTTGCTCAAGCTGCAGATTGTTATCCAAATGTTTCAATTGCTTATCGAATTCTATTGACTATACCTGTGACTGTAGCATCAGCTGATAGAAGTTTTTCAAAGTTAAAATTATTGAAAACCTACTTAAGGTCATCAATGTCACAAGAAATGTTGAATAGTTTAGCTATGTTATGTATTGAGAAGGATATGTTGGACAATATTGATCTTGATAATATTATTAATGATTTCACATCTAGAGATGCACAGAGAAATTGTTTTTCATAAATCATGATCCTCTGTGTATTTGTTAGTGTCATGATAATTTAATATTTAGTTGATTATGTAAACTTATAAATTGAGTCATTTATGTCTCATACAAACATGTAAACTTAAGTATATTGTCGATGTATTGGAGCCCTTTTTTTTAATTTCGCCTAGGGCCTATAAAACGATAGGAACAACCCCGATTTGTTAGTAGATTTGAACAACTTACAACAAAAACAATATACTTTATCTACATGTTTAGAATAAACCAAACATTTTCTATCGCTAATCTTTCCATTACTCAAATTTCTATAGTAATAAGAATATGAAAAATAACGAGAGGTATTATCTAAAGGAAACATAAGATTTAACTCGCTTACAGGCCCTTTTTTAGCTAAAATATCCCTTGCTTTATTATCAAGATTATCCCAATTCTTAGGATCATAAATGTCCAACATAGGGCTTACTTGCTCAATATACTTTAAATTTTCTGAAGTAGATGCATTTGGTACATGATCATCCTCACTCACATTTCTAATATTTTCGTGAATACGAACCTCATCACTTAAGTTTTCTTTATGTTGTTCAAAACCACCTTCACCTAATTCCTCAGAACTCTCACTAGAGGAGCCTACTCTTTTAATAAATTTATTAATTGCTCCTTTTTTGGATTCTATCAACTGTGCTACTTGTTTTCTTTTTTGTCTTTTTTCACTTCCAGACAAATGCTTTTTAGGCAACATAATATAAATTAATTATAACACAGTTGGATTAGAAAAAGAACAAAAGCACCTGTAAGGAACTGGAAGAAATATGCAGGCACAACCAAATTCCAACAGCTTCACAATATATCACAAAGATATATAAATGGTATTATATCTATGATAGAGGAAAAAAATAAATAGCAAAATTTAATATCTAATATTAAAAATAAAAAACAAAGCAAAAATACATTAAAAAATAAAAAACGTTACCTTTAAATTATACTCAGAACTCAGAAGACAGAATCGTAAAATTTTTTGCTGCTAATTTTTGAGTTGGAGTACTTTAAATACATATATTGATTAAAATAAAGAAATTAGAAGATAAAAGTACACTTAAATATTTCAAGACTATTTATAAGCATAAGGACCACAACGTTAACTTATAACGTTAAAATCATTTAAAACCAAGCCATTGTTAAAACATCACTAGCGTAGGACATGCTATACAATATCTGGAAAAAAATTCAAAACTACCTTTATTTGATTAGAAGAGGAGGCTGTTGGAGTCAAAATTAGAGGCCCCCTTCTCATAGTGGACCCAAGGCCGGCACTAGAGCCTTATGTGAGTTTATTCGAAAGGCTACGTACTACTGGACCTTTCCAAACCTCGCATATCAACGAGACTTTTACTAGATTGTTGTTGTTGTTGTTGTACATAACATATATTGAGCCTTAGTTTATTGACATGAGCAAGAGACTTTTTAGTTGTATATAGTTGTGCTAGTGTAATAATTGATAAACTACTATAGCTACATATTATAAGGATTCCTTTTCAGGTGGACAAGAATTGTAAAAATATTATTCTTCACCTATGACCAAATAAAAAAACCTATTATAAAGGTTCCTCTTTATTTATGAAAAAGATGTTGTATGGATGATTCTTCTTAAAAAGAAGATATTGAATTTCCAAATGGAACTTGAGGACTGGACATCCAAAGTTATTTGACTAAATCACTATAAATTGATTTTGTCTCTCTTTTCCTACTCTCCTTTATTATTGTGGTGTTTGTTTTATAATTGTATTAGATTAGACAATTCATTCACCAGTTTTCAAATAGGAAAAAAGTTCCACACATAATTTACTTCTCTCTCATATGTCATCCAAGGACAAAACAATTAAAAAAGATGTTTGCAAGAGAGTTTTCTTAGATTAAACGTTGCAGTTAGAAAGCAATTGTGCATGACGAGACAAACCGTAGTCTGAAGGCAATTTAATAAAATTTTAGGATTTTACTTTAGGATCCTAATTTTACGTTGTAGATCTACTACTCTGATTTTGCTAACTGATTATGTTGCACATAATTAATTCATATTCAACAGACTGATCCACAAACAAAATCAAAGAGACACTTACCACACATAATCTATATATATTTCCTAATTTTACATTGTAGATCTACTACTCTAATTTTGCTAACCGATTATGTTGCACATAATTAATTCATATTCAAAAGACTGATCCACATGCAAAATCAAAGAGACACTTACCACACATAGTCTATATATCTATATATATATATATATATGAGAAATGCATGGTCAGACATAGCAGAAATTTATCTTTCTAATAAAAAGCAAGGATCAAAATAATTCTACAGCAGCTAATGATCCATTATGTTCTTACCTCTGTTGGACCTTGAGAATTCCAGTACCCAATTGCATTGGGATGCCCATAATGATGCATTCACTAACTCCTTCAATGCTGTCCTCCCTACCATTTACAGAAGCACTAAAAAGATGATCTGCTGTTTTCTCAAACGATGCCAACATCAACACACTTTTACCCATCTTTTGGATACCAAATCTAGTTATCCCAAGAACTTCACCCTGTTAAATTATAACCAAAAATCACAACAAATCCCCAATCTATTAGTTAGACATTTGTTGACATCAACATAAATCCATGTCAACAAAAAGTGCACACCTTGAATGTCATCAAATCTGCTAAAAGCATCATATGCCGAATATCTATGCTCATTCCATGACTTTCCATTGTCTGTTTTATCTCATCAATGATGCATTTTCTTGCAGCCTCAATTCCAAGTGTTGCCAAAACTTCAATGACATGATTACTGGATGTTTTGCGTCCATCAATTCCTTCTGTACCCATAACCTCTTGAAGCCCATTGCTGAAAAGATGTTTAAGCAACGTAAGATTTGTATCAAAATTATCTGTCAAATAATTTGTGTTAAGCTAGCAATGTGTTAACAACAGGAATTAAAATTTGACAGAATAAGCAATGCCACTTAACTGAGACAGGCAAACAATAGTAAGGCTTCAAAAGACAAGTTTTGCTAGTATAGTATTTAGAAGAATTCAGGAGCGTGAAAATTTTGTAAAGAGGGAACTAGGGGATGCATTAGATCCTAGACTTCGAGAATTTTGACAACTATGGTCATAAAAAATTTAATAAGATCCAAAATTTACACCACTTTGGAACAAGAATGCTATTATGGCGACCAAAGTAAATATTAAAATATCAAATCAAAGGCACATACAAATTTATGTCATCTAAAAAGATCAAAGAGCAGAATAGAAAACCATAAGAAACAAAAACATTCATCTTCAGAAGACCATTGAATTGCATAAAACAATGTTATCTGGTTATTTAAACAGACCCCTCCACTAGCATGTTGTATCTTGGCTGCCCTTGATGACTCTCTTTATCATCATGCTTTTTTTGGGCAATGACAGCTCGTTCAACAGTTTTTATACCCTGGCATCAATAAAAAATGTTAACCAACCATTTCCTTTTGCAATTCTTGCCAAAAAGTCACATGGACAGAATCATAGAAAAAGGATATACAAGTCTTGGAAGTCTCACCTTTACTACAATATTTGGAAGCATATTTTTAAGAGAATGAAGTTCAAAATGAACTTTGTTTCTATCACCTTGAGGAAGAACTTCCAACTTTCTAATATCCAAAACTTTGATATGCTGCATGTTACACAGCCATTAGTATGAATAACTAACTCGTGAAATTATCAAAGTACAACACATGATTATTTTCCACCTGAGTCTTTAGTTTAATTCTAGGCGTTTGTAAAATCGATTCCTTCACAGTGTTAGCATCCAGAGACAACTGTAATTCCTGAATCATTTTCATGTCAAGCGTGACCACAACTGATGCCGATCTTGAAGTCATTACAATTTTGATGCTCTTAGCAACCTGCAGTATGACAAAAAACCAGATGAAAAAACAAAACCCAATTTGATAAAGTGAAAAGTTAAATAACTTATTTTTCATAGAGATAAAATGTGAGAACTGCAAACAGTTAACTTGCTTTTCATAGAGACAAAATATGAGAAAAAATTTGATCTTGAAAGACTTAAAGTTACATTTGTAGAGGATTTACCACAAGTGCAAAAGAAGTCTGGGTCCTGAAGAAAAGTTAAATCTAGAAAAGAGCATAATCATGAATGTGAAATAAGCAATGCTGACACTGATGACAAGATGATATAGTTATTTCAAATATCTGAAAAATAGGCGAGTAAAAGACTCAGTAACACATAACCAACATGATCAGAAAATTAACAAGTAATTGACATTGACTGCTGTACCTGTCCTAAAACGGTTTTTTGAATGCGTCCTCTTACAACTCGAGCAGTACTTACATTAGTGTTATGCTCAAGTTCTGCAGTTATGATAGGTGTACTGATTTTTTTGGCTCCATTTATAATTTCTTTAATACGGGGAACTCCCTGTGTTATATCTAAAACAAGGCTAAGAAATCAAAATTGAGATGCCATCAATAGACATGGACCTTAAGATTAATTTGACTAATAAATAACCATCAAATTCAAAGGATACTCATGCTTGCAACCCCAGCAAAGTGGAAAGTCTTTAGTGTCATTTGTGTCCCTGGTTCCCCAATACCATGAGCTCCAATGCACCCAATTGCAGTTCCAGGTTCAACTCTTTTTCCAGTGTAACGATCAATGCAGGTTTTCAGAAATGCCTGCATTTTGCACATAAAAAACTGTAGTTAAACAAGGGAAAGAGAGTACAAAAGGAAAGTTCTTCAAACTTATGATAAGCAATATACAGCCATGCATCAAATCAGATATCAAAGGCATGCAATCAATGGGTGATCATGCCACAATGGGCTGATGAACTCATGTAAAATTTATATTTCCTACTCTAAGATCAGTTCCTTTCTTATAGATATGCTAAACATCTATGCCTAGTACTCCCTCTAAGGATAAATATGCTAAGAAGGGCAAGCATATTCCAACTCCTTGTTCTTTTAGAGAATCTCAGTGCCATGATCCTCAAATTTATCATCATCATCGCCATATTAAAGGAAACATAGCACCTCATTTTCCACAAAGACCTCTAACCTTGAAATGACCAAATGAAATCAATTCTTGTGTGAAACATATGTTTTAAATGTTGCATAAGTACTCTATGGATACGATAAGTTGCAAGATGATTATTCAGGTAAGGAAAATCAAGTTTGTAGAGTGACATGCATGCTATCCACCACTGCTATCTTTCATTCATTCTCTGGGTGTCATGATGAGACTTCAGAGTTAGTCATTTATTACGCTATAAGCAAGAGTAGTACTATGAATATTGTCCCTAAACCAAAATAAAACATTCCAGCCTTAATGTGAAACCATACGTTCAACACTTCAGTGTAGCTTGAATCACTAAAATCACACAATAGTCACTGAGATATGTCTAGTTCCTACTTATACTTTATATTGCCCATATATTTTGACCATGACTTCATGACTTGGATGTCATGAATCATGGGAGAGAGCACAATTTCATCTTTAGGCATATAATAGCATCATTCCTGACCACTCTAATCCTCCTTTTAGATAAACAAAATCAGAGGGCACGTTATATCATAATTAGCACAACATTCATCTATTAAATTGTAACGATTGTGAAGGGAAAAAATTTTGAAAAGCCCATACCTAGCTTATAGTGGTTAGGTAACGTCTCTTCAAGAATTAAATTCCTATGTTGATTGTCATCAAAAAATACGTGCTTTGCTAACTAAATTCCCTAATCTAAAAAATGATAATCTTCCAAACGAACTTCCATTTAGGCAAGATAGTGTGCTATAGATTCTGTCCAACTCCCAATTGCCTAACCTTCCACGTTACAAGTTGAATTTAGAAGAGGGATGAATTGAACACGCAAGTCACAGATCTTTTCCATAAAGAGTTTCATCCAAGAGTCTTAGCCCGTTAATTGTGCCAACTTTTTGACACCTAAAATTAATGAATCCAATAGAATGTGCTATCTACATTATAATATTCAAATATAAGTTTTCCTGATGTAGGAAGAATAGAAGAGATGTCAACTAGGTGATAAAACTCACAAAAATTAGATTGTATGAGAAATAGAGGACATGATAATATTTGATAAAACAAATATAAACAATAAATTTAGAGCTGCTAGAATGTTGAGTATAGGGCTTGAAATTAAGAAAGTAAGGAATTGAAATAAAGGATAGGTCTAAGAATCACCTCTTAGGTTTGTATCAAGGACTAGGAATCACAACTAGGATTTGAAACAAACAAAACTACTGGAATCCCACCAGCAGGTTTCTAGAAATCACTTCTAGAATTTAAGGATCGCTCCTAAGTATCTAAAAATCACTCTATAGGGAGATGTTTCACACTTCAAAATTAATCTATTCTTCTTATTCCTTGATTGTTGAAAACATAACATATATGTAGAAAAGATCTTGAAACCCTACTCCTAATGGAATCGAAGAACCCACAAACTAAACTGATAAATCTTTTTATTCTGCATCATTTTGAAGGCCTGAGGACATGCCCAATATTTTGGTAGATTATAACTGGTCCTCTAGGATTTGACTAACAAAGCAATGATCATCATATTAGGATCAGACTAAAAGAAACACAGCAATGATCATCATATTAAGATCAGACAAAGAGAAAGAGCGATTAAAGAGGAGAGAGTGTGCATCAATCAACGCTATTAGCCAAATTCAAATCTAGAGCATGTCAAAAGCAATTTACACTCAATCCATAGAGCATATAATTGGTGACTACCAATCTACTATGTACCACGAAGACAACAAAAGTAAAGAATTTACCAATACATTGTGAAAGCACTTAAACCATTAGTTCTTACATCTATATTAATCTCCTGCTAGGTCATATCACGTCACTTCCTTAACGCACTAAATTTTTGCATACTTGTCTCATCCGTATTTCTCTCACTTGTTATCCACCACAATTATAGCTCTTTGGTTCAATTATAACCGTTTTGGTTACAAAAGAAATTCAAGACACAAACAAATGAATGGATTACTACAAAACCACAACAGTAAACTATTAGTGAAAAGAAAAAAAATTCACAAAATGATGTGTCACCTGTAGCTGCCTTTCAGTAATACCATATACTTTATGAGCGAAATTTTCTGTAGTCGTCAAATTTTTTCCCAGACTTTTGATCTTTTCCACATCCTCAGAATTTTCACCTTCAATGTCACCAACCATCTCAATCATGTTTTGCAAGCTCTTAGTGCGATCTTCAAGGAAGCAACTCAATTTTCTCATAAAGGCATCAGAGCAAGTGCCATCATGATCATCGCTGTAAATTGAAATCAACTTTGGTACAATGTCATAGATATGCTGAGGAGAAAGGTAGTCTTCCCTGGGAGGACAAATGGCCTGCAGATTATGGCTAATCAGCTTGCATTCATTTTCAACTTTGTGAACAGTCGAGTGACTTGAAGTCAATAAGAAAGGAAAAGTTATTTACCTTTACTTTCATGAATAATCTAGCAAAATTTAATGGCACTCCACCTTTTGCTTCCATTTTTGCCGGATCCAAGCCATCATCTCCATACACAAATTGAACAATGCATCCACTTGCATTTCGTACTGTGTTATCATATTGAATAGATAAGTCCTCCAAACCTTTGATAAGTCGGCGAGACATGTAACCTGTTTCTGCTGTCTTGACCTGCAAGAATAATTGTGTAACAATAAATGTGCCAAAGGCAGGAAAATCATCATCATAATTCATCCATCCCACCCAGTGAACAAAATAGGCCCACTAATCCGAAGTATTTTACAATTCTAAATGCAAACCAGAATAACCATGACGAGATCATGCTACGGCAACAATTGTAATATTCATGTTCAAAGGTACCAAAAATGTAATATTCATGTTCAAGTTCCTTCCTGCATTCATGTACCACAAATTGAACGCCAAGTTACTAGAATGTGGTCTGATTTTTCTCTAGTTCATTCTATAACATAGTTATTGGTTACTTGATGTCTTGCCCCAGTTACAATATTGACAAATGAAGTAAACAAGTATTCAATCTTGAAGGACAACTAAATGAAATAAGACAATTCATACCGCAGTATCTACAAGGCCTTCTCTTCCACCCATTGTATGGAAAAAGAATTCAGTTCCCGTCAGACCAGTATAAAATGAGTTAGCAACAAAGCCTTTAGCCTGTCCACAATGTTACAAAACTTCAATCGTAATTAACTGATGCTTTGTCATTGAGAAATTTGAAAATGATTTCACAACATAATCAACTTTCCCCCCATAAAAACTATAATATTTTGTTTAAGTTGATCCTGATGAAAAAGGTTCCCTCTTTAAAACCACATACAAGGCTGGACAACTTTCAATGATTAAATGAACATAGATCTTAAGACAAGGTGTGAGAGACCAACAACTTTAATCCACACCACTGGATTTTGCATGCAATTATGCTAAAATTGTACAGACATTAACCTCCTAAAATGAACTATTGTCCATAACAAATTGGCATTTGCTATCTAATGAAAAGGGTATAATGTATCTTCCAAATATAAATGAAATGCGATTGTTAGAGAAGTGTTCTGAGCATACTGCAGGGGTTTTGGATTTTCTTGGGAAATGAGGAAGGCTTCGTTCTACAAATCCATCAGGAGCACGTCGTCCTCCAACTGACTGCTGACCAACGCAAGCAATCATCTGACTTATATTAATTGGGGAACCTTTGGAACCACACTGTGACATGATCAATGGACTATTTCTCCAATGCAACTCTTTCATGCAAACCTTCAGTTAAAGATGTGAAATGATTCAACAGAACAACAATAGGTTAGCTCACCATTATACAAAAGAAAGTTGACACAAGATGCTCTAACAGCATAATCTTATGTGCATACAGTTTCAGAAAACAGTCTGTCTTAAAACTACAAACTAGATTTTGTTGCAGAAAATTTGTCATCAAGCTACAAACCAGATTTTGTTGCAGAAAGAAGAAACGAATGTAACATACTCTCTTTACTTACTGCCAGCATATTCCATTTCTCTCTTTTCCCTATGTCGCTAAAGATGATATAAAGATAAGGGGCTCAAAGTATTCAATCCTTTTCTTATTCCTTATTTGAAAGAGAGTTGAGCGAGGATACAATCTTGGTGGACATTCTGCCTGGTTTCAAAATGCACAAATTAAAAAAGACTATGCAGGTTTCAAGAGGAAACAGTCAATCATTTGCTTCTCTATTGTGTGTATAACCATCTCCTCTAGCAATATTTGAACGTTTTGGAAGACCGGGGGAAAAAACATGAGAGAAAGCTTGGGTATGGAAGGAATCTTTCCACAAAAAACTGAATATCACACTCTTATTCCTTTGACACCATCAGATGAATTTTCAGAGCTTTTTATGCAAGAAAAAAAAAAACCCTGTGAACCTTTGTATACATAGGGGAACTAATTGATGACGCTTAACTTTTAGAAAAGTGGAGAATGAATCTGCTAGACTTTGCTAGTTTCTTCAAAGGTTTGTGAGGGTCTAAAAGATATTAAAAGATAGTGCCAGGGTATGGCACCCCCTATATGCAAGCGTGTCCATAACCACGCTTTTGAGATTATAAAAGAAATGAAGGTATGGCATGAAATTGACGTACTCTAGCAGTGACATTGTTAATACATAAACATATGCTAAAATGCAATGGAAGATATGTCCTTACATCCCCAGCTTCTTCTCGAAGCTTGTTTAATCTCTCAGTTATTTCAGCTTCCAGCGTTTGCGTGGCATCACAACCAGGTTTAAGTGTCAACTTTCCTTGATTGTAGTCTTGTATTAGCTTGTTGCAACGTTGATAACCATTTGAAATTGTTTTCCCTTTTTCATCATTTAATCTTTTCCCAGGTTGCACATCATCAATCCCAATTGAGAACCCATGGTTTCCAATCCATCGAGCACTGAATCCAGAAAGGAAGGGCAAAAATATTGGTTTCCAAACATAACAGAACAACAAAATATACATGCTTTCCAGGTATTAGCTAATGTCAAGGTTTGAAATCCCGGATCCTGCATAATATAATTGTCACGCAGGAGCAGGCAAACTAAGCAAATGCCATGATCTGAAATCTAACCCTACTTTCTAAGGTCATTAGGCCCTTTGAGGAGCTTTGTGTATAGTTTAGAGGCTTTCTAACCGGACAAATTCAGAATGTATAACCAATCTGATTAAAATGGAATGCAAGAGGTCAGTTTTGATACGAAATCTTTCAATTGGTCAGTTTGGATAACTTCTTGAAAATGACAATATGGATTGACTTGGGCGATCTTTTGTCAAAAAATAACTTGACTTGCACGAAAACAATCACACATAATATTGGAGATAATTTGTATTCTTCTTCTACAGACCCAAAGTTAAACTCAAACAAAAATTTAAGAATGACAATATGGATTGACAAAGGAAATTTTTTGTCAAACACTAACTTGAGTAGCACGAAAACAATCACACATTATATTGGAGATAATTTGTATTCTTCTATGGAACCAATGTTAAATTCAATTAAAAATTGAGAGTTAGGTGCAATAGCATAAGAAATGCGCGAATCAAAGAATCAGCAACATAATGCTCAATTGAGATATTCTTTCCTGTTTTAATAGCTGGCACAAAATATACAAGAACGTGATTGGAATTGAAATTTTTCAAAAAATAAAAAGGAACTTGTTTATTTCAATTGTGTACTTTAGACATCATATCTATTGTCTTCACCTGAAGGTTATGTTTTCAGTTGCACCACTAATACATCCTTCTTTAGGCAAAACAAGATTTCATTTGTTACTATCCCTAAATTTAGTTCTAACATAAAACCCCAATACCAAGCCTAAATCAACCTGTTTTTAGCCCCATTCAAATCATAGCAAAAACCTAAATGAAAAGCAAAATTACATTGCTTAAGCTAAATGTAAAATAGTAAAAACCCAAATTCAGATGTCATCTTGCCATCTCACACAGAGAGTTCTCCCATATTGAAAAATATCTTATATCATAGTTTGAAATAGCGTAAGAATAGTACAGCCAGGCTATGATTCCACAGGTACAACAGGTTTAGAAATCAATTTAAATGAATTTTCCATCCAGGCTTAGTCGGTCAACGCATTACACACTAAACTTGTACCAGACATATACGACTGGAAATTCAACGGAGAAAATCCAAGTGACTAATTAAAGAGATAGCAGTGTGCATTACCTCAACTTAGCTAGCCGATTCATGCAAGTAGCAGCAGCATGTGCATTATAGTCTCTAAGAAGAACAGCATAAAGTCCATCCATATTGCCATTTCCTATTTTAAAAAACAATTAAAAATTATGTATTAAAAAATCATAACTAAATATGGACACATCACAAACCTACCAAGTACTTTCATGAATCGAGTAAAATATCTTTGCCAAAACATTAGAAATTAAGACACGCAGGAAGAGAAGGAAACTTCAAGATCAACAACAATGAAAAGTATATACTCAAAGCAGAAATAAGTGTTAGTGCCTGTTTGGTTCAGTTTTTGGAGGGTGAATAAGCACTTTTTTCCACAGCAAAAGCTGTTTTTAAGAAAACTGAACGTTTGGCTGTAAAATCCAAAAGCATTTTTTTCATAGAAATAGCTTTTTTGGAAGCTGAAATACAGCTTTTTGAGAAGCTCAAATTTGAAGCTTTTAAAAAAAGCACTTTTTCAGGTAGACTTTTCAGATTAATTAATGAGCCTATTTTTTAGTTCCTTTTACCTTTATGTTTT